>OX465109.1:9055332-9369532 GCA_949987565.1 Luidia sarsii | reverse complement strand
CATTTGCCTAGCCCTGCCCAAGACCAATAGTGGACCAAACACACCCTTTGATTGTATATGAATATGCAAGTGACTGTTAAGCAATTCCTAATAAGGCAGGATATTTGCATGTATGGAATAAGTTCACAAAATGTATATAAACCCTGCTGAATGGACGGAGTATCAGACAGACTTCGCATCCAGCCGAATAAACCACATCACCCCAAGTACAACGCTGTCTCCAAGTATCTTCATTCGTTAGTTGCATATAACCCACGGTTAAAGTACCAACCGACGAACAACTGATCCGGATACAGATTCGCACGGATACCTGCGAATCCAATGAGACTGATGCTTGGCAGATTTACGCTGAGTGACCGCGTGTGAAACCCACACTGCGTTGTCGCTGGTGTCCGTCCGTCCAATGTTCCTCTTGGTATAGTCACCGACCTTAATTGTTTACGATTCGCCTAAAGTCTTTTCAATTCCAGTGATCGTCCGACAATCTGCTCTAATTTGGGCCTGCGTTCACCTCGCGACTTAGAAGAAAAGTCACCGTAATTAAACTACTGTTTCTATTTGGGATTGGATAATCAGTGGTAATTATTTTTGCGGGTAGAAATGGGTATAGCCTATACGCATTGGTTTGACCTTCGGAGGCGTCCGCGGGCTGGCCAATGAACAGCGGGCCAGGTGATGGCTCGCGAACTCTCCGCCTCCCCTCCCTCCCCCCTCCTCCCCCAGACGTACAATGGGCATGTGTATGAGTAAACAAGCAGAAACAATGGAATGGCGCCATCTGCGTTTGGCCCGCGTCAGGGCAAAGCACCCATTATTAATTGTGACGAACACCCTCGTCCACGGAGCATGGACGTCCTCATTGCATGGGGCGAAGCACATATATCATGCACCGCGCCAATGTGACGAATTGATTGAATCCATTCTTAAAAATTAGAACAGAATTTGACTGGACTGGCACTGACTCTGGCACTTGCTCTGGCACTGGCACTGGCACTTGGTCTGGCACTTGGTCTGGCACTTGCTCTGGCACTTGCTCTGGCACTGGCACTGGCACTGGCACTTGGTCTGGCACTTGGTCTGGCACTGGCACTGGCACTGGCACTGGCACTGGCACTGGCACTGGCACTGGCACTTGGTCTGGCACTTGGTCTGGCACTTGCTCTGGCACTGGCACTGGCACTGGCACTTGGTCTGGCACTTGGTCTGGCACTGGCACTGGCACTGGCACTGGCACTGGCACTGGCACTGGCACTGGCACTGGCACTGGCACTGGCACTTGGTCTGGCACTTGGTCTGGCACTGGCACTGGCACTGGCACTGGCACTTGCTCTGGCACTGGCACTGGCACTGGCACTGGCACTGGCACTGGCACTGGCACTGGCACTGGCACTGGCACTTGCTCTGGCACTTGCTCTGGCACTGGCACTTGGTCTGGCACTTGCTCTGGCACTTGCTCTGGCACTGGCACTGGCACTGGCACTTGGTCTGGCACTTGGTCTGGCACTGGCACTGGCACTGGCACTGGCACTGGCACTGGCACTTGCTCTGGCACTGGCACTGGCACTGGCACTGGCACTGGCACTTGCTCTGGCACTGGCACTGGCACTGGCACTGGCACTTGGTCTGGCACTTGGTCTGGCACTGGCACTGGCACTGGCACTGGCACTTGCTCTGGCACTGGCACTGGCACTGGCACTGGCACTGGCACTTGCTCTGGCACTGGCACTGGCACTGGCACTGGCACTGGCACTTGCTCTGGCACTGGCACTGGCACTGGCACTGGCACTTGCTCTGGCACTGGCACTGGCACTTGCTCTGGCACTGGCACTGGCACTGGCACTGGCACTGGCACTGGCACTGGCACTGGCACTGGCACTGGCACTTGGTCTGGCACTTGGTCTGGCACTGGCACTGGCACTGGCACTGGCACTGGCACTTGCTCTGGCACTTGCTCTGGCACTGGCACTGGCACTGGCACTTGCTCTGGCACTGGCACTGGCACTGGCACTGGCACTTGCTCTGGCACTGGCACTGGCACTGGCACTGGCACTGGCACTGGCACTGGCACTGGCACTGGCACTGGCACTGGCACTGGCACTGGCACTGGCACTTGGTCTGGCACTTGGTCTGGCACTGGCACTGGCACTTGCTCTGGCACTGGCACTGGCACTTGCTCTGGCACTGGCACTGGCACTGGCACTGGCACTTGCTCTGGCACTGGCACTGGCACTGGCACTGGCACTGGCACTGGCACTGGCACTGGCACTGACACTGGCACTGGCACTGGCACTGGGACCGGGACTGGCACTGGCACTGCCACTGGCACTGGCACCGGGACTGGGACCGTGACTGGGACCCGGACCCGAACCCGGACCCATGCCTCTGGTGTTACATACCAGCGCTCTATACCAGCCGAGCTGGCAACACCTCATGTAGGCTGGTTCCTTCAAAACAGCCTCCTATTTTGCTATATTTGCAGTTGCGAGAGGGGGCGTTTAGAACCATTTAATCGTTATCAAATCGGCAAAGACCAGTTGACTATTGTCGGGAAGACCGCCATCTAAGGGCTGGATATAATAGCCGCCATAATTATATAACGGGCTGAAATATAGGCCAGACACAAGATGACTTTGTCTCCAATTTATTGTATAGCCTAGCAGTATCCCATGATTGCAGGCTTGGTGGTCTTACAAATGGGCCGAAGTCGGGGGGTCGATGCTGACAGAAGCCTGAAAATGAGGAGCGGGACAAAGCAGCTCATCCCCGCCCTCTCGGTCTGCACTTCCCCCTGCCTGTCTTTGTTTGTCTAAATATGTTGCTGTGCTCCCATAGCCCTGTATTGTATATCATGAGTCACGATGAAAAATGGCCTGTCACCAAATTTCATCCGCGCTATCAACGGCTATTATTCATCCGGGACTGTCCGCAGCGCCCCTCCGCGGACAAAAAAAAAACCCGTCGTGAAGACGTCACAAAGAACTGACGTGGCTTTAGCTTCTTGTAAGAAAGAAACAAGGGGGAGGAAACTACAATGCGCCTGTCGTTTCCCTTTTTTCCACTTAAAGAAAGAAAACTAAAATGAGAGCAAAGAGCAATCTTAGCGCACATCACTTTTCATGAGCACCCGGGGCCACTCCGCCCAACCTACGTGAGCATAATTGGATTATCCGGGATTAGTGAATTATTATCTCCTCTCCCGTGGGATTAGATCCAAAGCCGCGTGCCCCTGCCCTGGATAGCTTTAGACGAACAAAAAGCCGAGCTTCTGAAATCCGTGTAGACAGTGGACGTCTGCGTTTGGAAAAAAGAAAAGCACTATTAAGGGGTTTATGATCACGCCTGAAGGGTGGATAGCCGGCCAGGTGAACTGGGGGTGGGACACTTAGGATCGCTCTCTAGACTGCGAGATTTGTCCTGGGATAACTCGAGAACGAACATGCAGGGCTTGGTAGAAGTATACAGAGCAGAGAATAGAGTCGAGGGCAGTGCAGTAGAATGTAGCAGGACGTCGTGAAGCAGGGCGGGACAGAGCAGGGCAGGGCAGGGCAGGGCAGGGCAGGGCAAGGTAGGGCAGGACAGTGTAAGGTGGAGCAGGGCGGGGCAGGGCATGCAGGGCAGGGCAGGGCAGGGCAGGGCAGGGCAGGGCAGGGCAAGGTAGGGCAGGACAGTGTAAGGTGGAGCAGGGCGGGGCAGGGCATGCAGGGCAGGGCAGGGCAGGGCAGGGCAGGGCAGGGCAGGGCAGGGCAGGGCAGGGCAGGGTAGGGCAGGGCAAGGTAGGGCAGGACAGTGCATGGTGGAGCAGGGCAGGACAGGGCAGGGCAGGGCAGGGCAGGGCAGGGCAGGGCAGGGCAGGGCAGGGCAGGGCATGGCATGGCATGGCAGGGCAGGGCAGGGTAGTGCAGTACAAGGTGGAGCAGGGCAGGACAGGGCAGGGCAGGGCAGGGCAGGGCAGGGCAGGGCAGGGCAGGGCAGCGGCAGGGCAGGGCAGCGACCGACCAATTGATCGATCAAAAAGGTAACGACCAGACTTGATTCGACCGCATGCGAATGTATTCATTTCTGGGACCTTACAGTAATTATGATGATATACATATTTCCAATAATTCTGTCATTTAGTACTTAATCAACAGTCCACAATACTATTAACACATCCACTCATACAATTTATTGCTTTTATATTTCTGAACACTTTGATGAAGCCAGCGTACAGATCGAGCATTACACATTTTAAACTGTCATTATGATAAAAGTTTCTAAATGCCATTATAGCCGTTTTCTGTGAACTATTATTTTGGCAATGCAGCCACCTGTAAATTTGATCTGTTATTTCCCAAAATCGTTCAATCCCATATCCACCGTGTGTGTAATCCCCGAACTGCTGTAGCCAGATTTACGTCAATATTTTGTTGCTCGTATCTGAATGGAGACCCAAGCGGGATCCCGATGGCCATTTTGAGATGCATGTTAATTTTGAATTGCGCCCCCATGCGCTCCAATATAGTTAACTAATTGGACCATGAGAAGAGCGCCACCTTTATACCCTAGTGGGTAAAGTACCGGTACGTTAAACCAGAGGTTCTGGGTTGGAATCCCGCTCCCTGCGGTCGGTTTTTCTTAGCTGCTCTTATAAAACCAATTTATTAGTCATTCAAAGTCCTAAGTTTGATAAATCTATCCTTACAGGGGCTTTGTGAGTCATTAACCAAAATGGTGGAAATTTGTGAAAACAAAATTATCGCAGTCTGACAGAACGGACGTGGTCGCGGAAAATGTCTATTCTGCCATTGTAACTTAAAAACGCCTAAAATGGGTGACGTTTTACCAGCTATTATAGACAAATAACCATTCAGTCAGTGTAAAACAAGATCACCCAGATGTCAACAGAGGGTCGAATTACTTTCCGGAATGTCACGTTTAGGTTTATACATTGTAGTTACCGCGTGGCTACGGAAGAAAAACCCGCATTGAATGAAGCACCGCTGTTGATGGATGCTCAGCAGCCATCTTCGCTCCAATATACAACAGTCAATACAACATTGGGAAGATCGGGGAACATCGATGTGCACAGATGTCCTTCTAATCTACACAGTTTGTAGATGGTCAGGATAGAATCCTCATGATGACATCAAGTTACGGTCTGAATATGCTGTACCTTTCGTGATATCTTCACTCAAATAGTTTATCACTCGCGAGTAATAAACTATTTAAACCGTAACGGTTTTTTCCATATTTTTTATATTTTCTCAGATTACCACTTGAGCAAAACCTTCGCAGGATTGCTTTTTGTTTAAATGTTTTATGGTCTAACACACAAACTGTGGCAATCGTTTGACCTTTACCACTGTCGTACAGGGCCTTTAACTGTGACTCCACTTCTACTTTTTTCCCAGCGACGTTTACAGATTTCTTCGGTATTATAGTTGCCACCATTAACCTGGAACAAGCCACTGACGCTATATAGAGAGACGGCCCGTGCATCTGTATTCTAGAAATGTGCTTGAATTCGACCATAGGCCCTTCTTAACATTCATGCAAATGTTATGCCTCGAGCCCAGACCGAGGCTACGGGCGCTAGATTTCTAAGGTGTCGGTAAATTCAAGGGACCTTACCGTTATTCCTTGGACAACGTTCGATTTTTGGAAGAATATGTCAGGAAAAGATACAAAAAGCAGCGGGGAACAACGATGATAAATTTTGCAAAATCTAGCGCCCATAGCCTTGCTTTCAGTTGATGCATACAATTTTCACAAATATGAAGAACGCAGTGGCTGTTGTTACGGCAGTCGATCGTCCGTGTGGTTCCCTGACTTGATTGTATTTCTTCAGCATTGCAGGCTGGTTGAACCAGTCTATTAGCTGATAGTCTGGTTTCAAGAGCTAAACATCCTGACAAATACTGTGAAGTCAGGGAACCGCATACGGACGACTGCCGTAACAACAGCCACTGCGTATTACGAAAGGCCTATTCGCAGGAGTTGGGCCGATATGGATACAGAGTGCTGTTGGGTATTTTCTAGCGACGAGTTCGGCGCACCGAAGATTGGATCAGCCACCCACATTTAATTCAAACCTGACCAGAGACCATAGTATCGGCCTTGCCTCGGCCATCGATTGCAGCACGGTGAACAGTTACGATAGTGACTGACATTTTTGTTTTGTTTTTTTGGCCATCCCCCAATGCGCTCAGATTGTCCATCCGCTCGTGTATACAATCATCCATTGGAAGGCCGTAGTTGATCGCTGGATGGAAACAGGAAGGGCATCATGTTCCGCCTCTGAGGAAGACAGGGCAAGGTAAGCACACAGTTTCTTACACGTCTTATTGGCATCCGTGTGAATTTTGAGAAACCGTTTTTTTTTTTTTTTTTTTTTTTTTTTTTGGGGGGGGGGTTTGAGAGAGAGACCGATTTGTAAAAGTGATTGTTGTACCAGGAAAGCGCGGCAAGGTACCGGGTAAGCACACAGTAAGTATATTACATATCTTGACGGCATCCGTGTGAATTTTGCCAAAGCGTTTTTTTGAGAGACTGGTTTGTAAAAGTGATTGTTGTCCCAGGAAAGCACGGCAATGTAAAGACACAGTTTCTTACTCGTCTCGGCGGCATCCGTGTGAATTTTGAGAAACCGTTTATTTTAGAGAGAGAGAGACCGATTTGTTAAAGTGATTGTTATACCTATAGCCCATTCATGGTCTGCGCCGATGGCCGCGTGGCAAATCCCGCTGGTTAGCATCCTGCCCATGCATCAATGAATGGCCCGATGAGACTGCAACTTCACCCTTGAAGCTTCCGTGTCTTCTAAGACCACCTAGCGAAGCCCTGGGATGAATATTGTCCGAGACGTGCATTGCCTGCGAACAAGGCCATACAATAGTGACCACACATATGACGTCATGTCAGGAGCGTATACGTACGATTGATGACTGGAGAGTAAACCACACGGCATGTCCGTACGTGTCACGGTATATAGGCTTACAGTCAGTGAGTCTACACGTGTTTACCTGCCTGGAATATTAATAATGCATTGCCGCGGCTTGCGTCAATACCGACTAGACTATACTAGGTATTTGGTCTGGCCTCGATGTACTCCCTTTCCACCCGTAGAACGTAGAACAAACAACGGCAATTTAAGGTACCGTTTTCGAGGCAACTTCCTTTAGCCGGGAGACCATTAGAGCAACGTGTTCCCGTCTGTTGCCGCCAGAAAACGATTTCCAGGAATCGGAATCCATGCACGTTAATTGCCGACTGGCAAGAGGGCGACCCTGTAAAAAGCTCATCATCACCAGTTGGTCGTCTGTTGTATTGTTGAGGAACCACGTACATGTTCGTGTTGGTGGACCTTTGCGCACAGCTTTATTGTGTGGGGCTGTGTAGGGGTTCATTGGTGTCGGAAATCGGGTTCGTGTTTATTGAGAAACCACGTGTTGGTGGACCTTTGCGCACAGCTTTATTGTGTGGGGCTGTGTAGGGGTTCATTGGTGTCGGAAATCGGGTTCGTGTTTATTGAGAAACCACGTGTTGGTGGACCTTTGCGCACAGCTTTATTGTGTGGGGCTGTGTAGGGGTTCATTGGTGTCGGAAATCTGGTTCGTGTTTATTGAGAAACCACGTGTTGGTGGACCTTTGCGCACAGCTTTATTGTGTGGGGCTGTGTAGGGGTTCATTGGTGTCGGAAATCGGGTTCGTGTTTATTGAGAAACCACGTGTTGGTGGACCTTTGCGCACAGCTTTATTGTGTGGGGCTGTGTAGGGGTTCATTGGTGTCGGAAATCGGGTTCGTGTTTATTGAGAAACCACGTGTTGGTGGACCTTTGCGCACAGCTTTATTGTGTGGGGCTGTGTAGGGGTTCATTGGTGTCGGAAATCGGGTTCGTGTTTATTGAGAAACGACGTGTTGGTGGACCTTTGCGCACAGCTTTATTGTGTGGGGCTGTGTAGGGGTTCATTGGTGTCGGAAATCGGGTTCGTGTTTATTGAGAAACGACGTGTTGGTGGACCTTTGCGCACAGCTTTATTGTGTGGGGCTGTGTAGGGGTTCATTGGTGTCGGAAATCGGGTTCGTGTTTATTGAGAAACCACGTGTTGGTGGACCTTTGCGCACAGCTTTATTGTGTGGGGCTGTGTAGGGGTTCATTGGTGTCGGAAATCTGGTTCGTGTTTATTGAGAAACCACGTGTTGGTGGACCTTTGCGCACAGCTTTATTGTGTGGGGCTGTGTAGTGGTTCATTGGTGTCGGAAATCTGGTTCGTGTTTATTGAGAAACCACGTGTTGGTGGACCTTTGCGCACAGCTTTATTGTGTGGGGCTGTGTAGGGGTTCATTGGTGTCGGAAATCGTGTTCGTGTTTATTGAGAAACCACGTGTTGGTGGACCTTTGCGCAAAGCTTTATTGTGTGGGGCTGTGTAGGGGTTCATTGGTGTCGGAAATCGGGTTCGTGTTTATTGAGAAACCACGTGTTGGTGGACCTTTGCGCACAGCTTTATTGTGTGGGGCTGTGTAGGGGTTCATTGGTGTCGGAAATCTGGTTCGTGTTTATTGAGAAACCACGTGTTGGTGGACCTTTGCGCACAGCTTTATTGTGTGGGACTGTTGTAGGGGTTCATTTGTGTCGGAAATCGGGTTCGTGTTTATTGAGAAACCACGTGTAAAGGTTGTAAAGTGTTATTACGTGTCATGTTTTTTCCTGCCTAGTGGTGTTGCATAATGCTCTGTTGCGTCGGCACATGTCCTCATGTTTCAATTGTTTTTATTTCTTATGTTTGTTATTGTTATGTTTTGTTTGTTTTTGTTTTCAAACTGAGTTTCTCTCCGAATTATACAGAAGCACGAAATCAGTGCAACATCAAATTCTTGAGCACGATTCACAAAGAAATGAGGAGCGACAGAGTAAAGCATGTGTCAGAAAAAAATACCGCCATGTCTTTTGTTAAACTCATCGACTGTGTTTGTGGACGGTTATCATAAATGATTCCATTGTACATAAACAACTCCATACTCATTGATTTTTGGCAAGTAACAGCTGCGGTAACCGTCTTTAGCCATAATCGAATTTAACTGCTAATATATGTCAATCGATACTAACATTACGATCAAAACACACATATCCGGAAGTTTAAGAGCCACTGGTGATCGGCCACATTTCATGCAGTCAACATTGATTTCCATCGCAACGAGGAATTGAAAATACTTGATGGGGTGAGTTTGGGAAGGGTTGTCCCATCTCCCACGGTAGGGAGCTTTTCTGCATGCTTGTGCTTGTAAAAATATGAGTCTCCCTAAGTAAGGCAAAGTGTGTGTTTTGTTGAATTCATATCATAGTTGTCTATTATTTTGTGGTTTCCGCTCTCTGTTTTTCCTGTCATACTTCTGACCATTCTATATTTCTTGATCCATGATCATACTATTTATACTTCTTATTCCCCAAAGTGGGGGACATGTGGTGCGATAGCACTGTTAAATTCGTTGGCACGATAGCGCTTTGCACGATTTCATGAGAGTGAGAATATTGAAAAATGACCAGGATATTCAAACAATTTTTGAAAATATATAGCAAACAAAGATCTGGCAGAAGCGGGACTTGAACCTAGACATTGGACTTAACATACTGGCGCTCCGACCACCTGATTTATATCTAGCACGAACTTTTAGTATCTTTGCTGGGGGCAAATGATTGTCCCCACACTTTTTAAAGTGTGTGTATGGGGGGTGGTGGGGGCTCAGGACGTAAAATTATACAGATGACACGTTTCACATAGAAGACACAATACAGAGGACACAATTCATACACAGAGGGCGCAATTCATATACAGAGGGCACAATTCATATACAGAGGGCGCTATTCATATACAGAGGGGTGCAGCACACAAAATCCATCCAAGATGGCTCCGCCGAGCTGATTATCATAAAGTGTGTACCCACAACTTTTTTTTAATAAGGGGTCTTTGGAGGCTAATTAACTGATACATTGTAGAACAAGTGAAGCTTAAGACAACCTGGGGGTTCACTCTTCAATTTGGTATGAAATTTGGACCATATCTGGCTTTAAATGTGGCCCTATTTGGCTGCGGAAGTGGAGGGGTCCATCTCAAAATCCTTGCAGAAATTCGGCTTGGACGACTAGACATTTTGGGGGTGTTTTTTTCTGGGGGTAATTAGCAAAAAATCTAATCGGCTAAGGGCACTAAAATTGAAAAGAATCTGAGAGATGAAGGTCCAAACTACAATTTTAAGTATAGCTACAAGAACTGAGAGACTTTTGGGCATGGGATAATTGGCTTTGAAAGTGAGTGTTTTTGTACAGTGTTCAATGGGAGCTCTATTTAGTGTTCTGCACCCTATAGTAAGGATGGCGGCCATTTTGGAGGGTGATTTAAAAATGGCAGGATTGTTTACAAACGATCCGTGGAGTCAAAGTAAGGACAGAGCCTCACTTAGAGGAGTGTTTTCAGACATTTACATGAGGTGAAGTGAGTTTTTATTAATTAAAACACCGTTCTTAAGAAAATATTGGCATTTATAATGTAAACAGTGCATAATACAATACAACTATATAGTAAAACGAAACATGTTTGTTGTTTTGGGGGGTTGGGGTTTTTTGAGGGGTGTTTTTAAGTTGCTGGGGGAGACTAATGTCATAACGAGGATTATGTCAGGAGCATTGACAGCGTGGATCCCATAATGAGCAGCTGCCAGCCCCTCCCTCCCCCCGAAAAAAAAAACCAAAACCGAGAATTAAAAACCTGCCAGTGTTTGGCATGGATACGTGTACGTACGACGGTGATGGATACGGACTGACGAATGTTTGCTCGTGAAGCAGCAATACCGGCCCAACACCGCGTATTTATAAAAAGGTTCACATCACACGGAGAGGAAGTACTACGTACCCTGGAATATTGTGAGTCTCCTATGCCACAACTTCTGTGAATATGGACCATTTCTCTCGTGTCACAAAACTGCAAGCATTTCCGGGAAGAAATGCAGTCAGGGGAATTGTGAATATCAGAGCTATATCCAGTGGTATGTGAGAGTGCTTTTAATCCTGCTACCTGCAGTTTAAGCAAACCCTAATCCTAGCCCTAACTCCAACCCTAACCCTAAGCCTAACCCTAAGCCTAACCCTAACCCTAACTCTAACCCTAACCCTAACCCTAACCCTAACCCTAACCCTAACCCTAACCCTAACCCTAACCCTACCCCTACCCCTAACCCTGACCCTAACCTAGGCCTAACCCTAACTGGCCCTATCCCTTGCCCTGACTCTAACCCTTACCCCAATCCTCACCCTAACCCTAATCCAGATCCAACCCCTAAAATCATATACCCATCCCTAAACCTAGATTGTCTTACTTTTTTCTGCCATGTCTTTGCAAGTGTTACTCGTGGTGATATATCTGCAAATTTGTTGCCCCCATTTGTTGACAAGGTGTTGGTAGAAATCATTTAATTAAAGACCAACCTGCACAGACATTTATCGTGAACAGCGTTATCACTGATATGCCTAATTAGTCTCATATCTTGCTCTCACAATGTACTCGTCACATGACAGTGTGTCTGAGACGGCCAAGTCTACACTCCTCAGCCGGTTCTTGGACTCGGAGTGTGCCACCACGTCGAGGGTGTGTCTGCTGATGTTCAAGTGCAGCTTTTTAGAACACAGTTCCACTGAGCTCTGTGTCAACAAGTCAATAACTTGCTCTGTGTTGATCTGGTCCACTAACTGGCTGTGTCTGCATGTCCAGATGTTTCGGCTACAGAATTCACAGTCATACGGTGGATCTCGTCAACCAGAGTCATCACTTCATCTTTCGAGCGAAGCGAAGCAGCGTCACATTCCTGCAGTCCTCCTATGCAGTTTGTACTGCATCATAACATAATTCACCTCATTCATTTGTAAGATTCATTGGATGTAATTACCAGTGTATCAGCCTAGCTGGCATGTCTCGGTGTTGATTTGAACAGGGCGTGCCTCCTTCATCAGGTGCCAAATGGTTGTGTCGTTTTGAGCTAAGACTTTCGCATCTTGTAAATGCTCGTCAACCTCTGTCCATAATTAGGCAATTGATGCAATGAGTGGTATATTCAGGTTCATAAAGTAATTCTGATCATGTAGCAAGAACACTGTCCCCTTTTGTAGTATTTTTGCCATTATGTGCAAATTTAATTATAATAATAACAAGTTGGAAATGCTTGTTTTCAAGTAACGGGCCCACTCGCACAGCCAGGAAGCATCCCTGCCCTAATTTGGGCAATTAGAAGGTATTTTAAGGGCTGTGAGATGTAGTTTCAAAAATACCCAACATCAACCCCCTCCCCAACATCTCCCTAGCAACCCAAGGGGACTCAGCAATACCATCCACCTGTTGAAAGAGCCCAGAGGTCATGCCACATCAACCAGAAGTCAACTTACAGTGATGGCAGCCAACAAGCTCCGCCCACTCCCGACCCCCCTTTTACCACTTTAAGGGGCAGGGTGGTCAGTTTGAGTCAGAAAGTGTTGTGAAGATGACCCATGCATTTCCCTTACCCAAGTCAATTGCAAAATAAGACTCAATATTAATGTGTGGTAATTGATAATGTGAGAAAAGTAAAACCTCCCCCCCCTCTCCGCCCCCTGTATTTTGACACCTCTTTGACACCTCTTTGACACTCTGTGCCCCCTCCTGTTGATTAATTACACAGTTTGTAATGTCGCGATTACTGTAACATCAAAATTATGACACAAGAACAACTAATTAAGGGGGAATTTGGATGAAACTTATGACTTGTCCCTATAGTGTACACATTGTTATGCAGGGGTTTCTCATGCCAGACTGTGCACAAAGGCATGGGCCCCCACCCATCACATTTTCAATCACTGCGGACAAACGCAATACTTTTTTTCAATTTTATTTTCACATGTTGCATCAGTACCATCTCTGCCACATTTTAAGCCCAATTTTGTGACCCAACTCTAAAGTTTAGCCCCCTTATAGTAAGGATGGCGGCCATTTTGGAGGGTGATTTAAAAATGGCAGGATTGTTTACAAACGATCCGTGGAGTCAAAGTAAGGACAGAGCCTCACTTAGAGGAGTGTTTTCAGACATTTACATGAGGTGAAGTGAGTTTTTATTAATTAAAACACCGTTCTTAAGAAAATATTGGCATTTATAATGTAAACAGTGCATAATACAATACAACTATATAGTAAAACGAAACATGTTTGTTGTTTTGGGGGGTTGGGGTTTTTTGAGGGGTGTTTTTAAGTTGCTGGGGGAGACTAATGTCATAACGAGGATTATGTCAGGAGCATTGACAGCGTGGATCCCATAATGAGCAGCTGCCAGCCCCTCCCTCCCCCCGAAAAAAAAAACCAAAACCGAGAATTAAAAACCTGCCAGTGTTTGGCATGGATACGTGTACGTACGACGGTGATGGATACGGACTGACGAATGTTTGCTCGTGAAGCAGCAATACCGGCCCAACACCGCGTATTTATAAAAAGGTTCACATCACACGGAGAGGAAGTACTACGTACCCTGGAATATTGTGAGTCTCCTATGCCACAACTTCTGTGAATATGGACCATTTCTCTCGTGTCACAAAACTGCAAGCATTTCCGGGAAGAAATGCAGTCAGGGGAATTGTGAATATCAGAGCTATATCCAGTGGTATGTGAGAGTGCTTTTAATCCTGCTACCTGCAGTTTAAGCAAACCCTAATCCTAGCCCTAACTCCAACCCTAACCCTAAGCCTAACCCTAAGCCTAACCCTAACCCTAACTCTAACCCTAACCCTAACCCTAACCCTAACCCTAACCCTAACCCTAACCCTAACCCTAACCCTACCCCTACCCCTAACCCTGACCCTAACCTAGGCCTAACCCTAACTGGCCCTATCCCTTGCCCTGACTCTAACCCTTACCCCAATCCTCACCCTAACCCTAATCCAGATCCAACCCCTAAAATCATATACCCATCCCTAAACCTAGATTGTCTTACTTTTTTCTGCCATGTCTTTGCAAGTGTTACTCGTGGTGATATATCTGCAAATTTGTTGCCCCCATTTGTTGACAAGGTGTTGGTAGAAATCATTTAATTAAAGACCAACCTGCACAGACATTTATCGTGAACAGCGTTATCACTGATATGCCTAATTAGTCTCATATCTTGCTCTCACAATGTACTCGTCACATGACAGTGTGTCTGAGACGGCCAAGTCTACACTCCTCAGCCGGTTCTTGGACTCGGAGTGTGCCACCACGTCGAGGGTGTGTCTGCTGATGTTCAAGTGCAGCTTTTTAGAACACAGTTCCACTGAGCTCTGTGTCAACAAGTCAATAACTTGCTCTGTGTTGATCTGGTCCACTAACTGGCTGTGTCTGCATGTCCAGATGTTTCGGCTACAGAATTCACAGTCATACGGTGGATCTCGTCAACCAGAGTCATCACTTCATCTTTCGAGCGAAGCGAAGCAGCGTCACATTCCTGCAGTCCTCCTATGCAGTTTGTACTGCATCATAACATAATTCACCTCATTCATTTGTAAGATTCATTGGATGTAATTACCAGTGTATCAGCCTAGCTGGCATGTCTCGGTGTTGATTTGAACAGGGCGTGCCTCCTTCATCAGGTGCCAAATGGTTGTGTCGTTTTGAGCTAAGACTTTCGCATCTTGTAAATGCTCGTCAACCTCTGTCCATAATTAGGCAATTGATGCAATGAGTGGTATATTCAGGTTCATAAAGTAATTCTGATCATGTAGCAAGAACACTGTCCCCTTTTGTAGTATTTTTGCCATTATGTGCAAATTTAATTATAATAATAACAAGTTGGAAATGCTTGTTTTCAAGTAACGGGCCCACTCGCACAGCCAGGAAGCATCCCTGCCCTAATTTGGGCAATTAGAAGGTATTTTAAGGGCTGTGAGATGTAGTTTCAAAAATACCCAACATCAACCCCCTCCCCAACATCTCCCTAGCAACCCAAGGGGACTCAGCAATACCATCCACCTGTTGAAAGAGCCCAGAGGTCATGCCACATCAACCAGAAGTCAACTTACAGTGATGGCAGCCAACAAGCTCCGCCCACTCCCGACCCCCCTTTTACCACTTTAAGGGGCAGGGTGGTCAGTTTGAGTCAGAAAGTGTTGTGAAGATGACCCATGCATTTCCCTTACCCAAGTCAATTGCAAAATAAGACTCAATATTAATGTGTGGTAATTGATAATGTGAGAAAAGTAAAACCTCCCCCCCCTCTCCGCCCCCTGTATTTTGACACCTCTTTGACACCTCTTTGACACTCTGTGCCCCCTCCTGTTGATTAATTACACAGTTTGTAATGTCGCGATTACTGTAACATCAAAATTATGACACAAGAACAACTAATTAAGGGGGAATTTGGATGAAACTTATGACTTGTCCCTATAGTGTACACATTGTTATGCAGGGGTTTCTCATGCCAGACTGTGCACAAAGGCATGGGCCCCCACCCATCACATTTTCAATCACTGCGGACAAACGCAATACTTTTTTTCAATTTTATTTTCACATGTTGCATCAGTACCATCTCTGCCACATTTTAAGCCCAATTTTGTGACCCAACTCTAAAGTTTAGCCCCCTTATAGTAAGGATGGCGGCCATTTTGGAGGGTGATTTAAAAATGGCAGGATTGTTTACAAACGATCCGTGGAGTCAAAGTAAGGACAGAGCCTCACTTAGAGGAGTGTTTTCAGACATTTACATGAGGTGAAGTGAGTTTTTATTAATTAAAACACCGTTCTTAAGAAAATATTGGCATTTATAATGTAAACAGTGCATAATACAATACAACTATATAGTAAAACGAAACATGTTTGTTGTTTTGGGGGGTTGGGGTTTTTTGAGGGGTGTTTTTAAGTTGCTGGGGGAGACTAATGTCATAACGAGGATTATGTCAGGAGCATTGACAGCGTGGATCCCATAATGAGCAGCTGCCAGCCCCTCCCTCCCCCCGAAAAAAAAAACCAAAACCGAGAATTAAAAACCTGCCAGTGTTTGGCATGGATACGTGTACGTACGACGGTGATGGATACGGACTGACGAATGTTTGCTCGTGAAGCAGCAATACCGGCCCAACACCGCGTATTTATAAAAAGGTTCACATCACACGGAGAGGAAGTACTACGTACCCTGGAATATTGTGAGTCTCCTATGCCACAACTTCTGTGAATATGGACCATTTCTCTCGTGTCACAAAACTGCAAGCATTTCCGGGAAGAAATGCAGTCAGGGGAATTGTGAATATCAGAGCTATATCCAGTGGTATGTGAGAGTGCTTTTAATCCTGCTACCTGCAGTTTAAGCAAACCCTAATCCTAGCCCTAACTCCAACCCTAACCCTAAGCCTAACCCTAAGCCTAACCCTAACCCTAACTCTAACCCTAACCCTAACCCTAACCCTAACCCTAACCCTAACCCTAACCCTAACCCTAACCCTACCCCTACCCCTAACCCTGACCCTAACCTAGGCCTAACCCTAACTGGCCCTATCCCTTGCCCTGACTCTAACCCTTACCCCAATCCTCACCCTAACCCTAATCCAGATCCAACCCCTAAAATCATATACCCATCCCTAAACCTAGATTGTCTTACTTTTTTCTGCCATGTCTTTGCAAGTGTTACTCGTGGTGATATATCTGCAAATTTGTTGCCCCCATTTGTTGACAAGGTGTTGGTAGAAACCATTTAATTAAAGACCAACCTGCACAGACATTTATCGTGAACAGCGTTATCACTGATATGCCTAATTAGTCTCATATCTTGCTCTCACAATGTACTCGTCACATGACAGTGTGTCTGAGACGGCCAAGTCTACACTCCTCAGCCGGTTCTTGGACTCGGAGTGTGCCACCACGTCGAGGGTGTGTCTCCTGATGTTCAAGTGCAGCTTTTTAGAACACAGTTCCACTGAGCTCTGTGTCAACAAGTCAATAACTTGCTCTGTGTTGATCTGGTCCACTAACTGGCTGTGTCTGCATGTCCAGATGTTTCGGCTACAGAATTCACAGTCATACGGTGGATCTCGTCAACCAGAGTCATCACTTCATCTTTCGAGCGAAGCGAAGCAGCGTCACATTCCTGCAGTCCTCCTATGCAGTTTGTACTGCATCATAACATAATTCACCTCATTCATTTGTAAGATTCATTGGATGTAATTACCAGTGTATCAGCCTAGCTGGCATGTCTCGGTGTTGATTTGAACAGGGCGTGCCTCCTTCATCAGGTGCCAAATGGTTGTGTCGTTTTGAGCTAAGACTTTCGCATCTTGTAAATGCTCGTCAACCTCTGTCCATAATTAGGCAATTGATGCAATGAGTGGTATATTCAGGTTCATAAAGTAATTCTGATCATGTAGCAAGAACACTGTCCCCTTTTGTAGTATTTTTGCCATTATGTGCAAATTTAATTATAATAATAACAAGTTGGAAATGCTTGTTTTCAAGTAACGGGCCCACTCGCACAGCCAGGAAGCATCCCTGCCCTAATTTGGGCAATTAGAAGGTATTTTAAGGGCTGTGAGATGTAGTTTCAAAAATACCCAACATCAACCCCCTCCCCAACATCTCCCTAGCAACCCAAGGGGACTCAGCAATACCATCCACCTGTTGAAAGAGCCCAGAGGTCATGCCACATCAACCAGAAGTCAACTTACAGTGATGGCAGCCAACAAGCTCCGCCCACTCCCGACCCCCCTTTTACCACTTTAAGGGGCAGGGTGGTCAGTTTGAGTCAGAAAGTGTTGTGAAGATGACCCATGCATTTCCCTTACCCAAGTCAATTGCAAAATAAGACTCAATATTAATGTGTGGTAATTGATAATGTGAGAAAAGTAAAACCTCCCCCCCCTCTCCGCCCCCTGTATTTTGACACCTCTTTGACACCTCTTTGACACTCTGTGCCCCCTCCTGTTGATTAATTACACAGTTTGTAATGTCGCGATTACTGTAACATCAAAATTATGACACAAGAACAACTAATTAAGGGGGAATTTGGATGAAACTTATGACTTGTCCCTATAGTGTACACATTGTTATGCAGGGGTTTCTCATGCCAGACTGTGCACAAAGGCATGGGCCCCCACCCATCACATTTTCAATCACTGCGGACAAACGCAATACTTTTTTTCAATTTTATTTTCACATGTTGCATCAGTACCATCTCTGCCACATTTTAAGCCCAATTTTGTGACCCAACTCTAAAGTTTAGCCCCCTTATAGGGTGCAGCACACAAAATCCATCCAAGATGGCTCCGCCGAGCTGATTATCATAAAGTGTGTACCCACAACTTTTTTTTAATAAGGGGTCTTTGGAGGCTAATTAACTGATACATTGTAGAACAAGTGAAGCTTAAGACAACCTGGGGGTTCACTCTTCAATTTGGTATGAAATTTGGACCATATCTGGCTTTAAATGTGGCCCTATTTGGCTGCGGAAGTGGAGGGGTCCATCTCAAAATCCTTGCAGAAATTCGGCTTGGACGACTAGACATTTTGGGGGTGTTTTTTTCTGGGGGTAATTAGCAAAAAATCTAATCGGCTAAGGGCACTAAAATTGAAAAGAATCTGAGAGATGAAGGTCCAAACTACAATTTTAAGTATAGCTACAAGAACTGAGAGACTTTTGGGCATGGGATAATTGGCTTTGAAAGTGAGTGTTTTTGTACAGTGTTCAATGGGAGCTCTATTTAGTGTTCTGCACCCAGAGGGGTGTAGAACACTAAATCGAGGTCCCATTGAACACTGTACAAAAACACTCACTTTCAAAGCAAATTATCCCATGCCCAAATGTCTCTCAGTTCTTGTAGCTACACTTTAAATTGTAGTTTGGACCTTCGTCTCTCAGATTCTTTTAAATTTTAGTGCCCTTAGCCGATTAGAGTTTTTGCTAATTACCCCCCCCCAAAAAAAAAAAAAAAACCCAAAACCACCTCCAAAATGTGTAGCCGTCCAAGCCGAATTTTTGCAAGGATTTTGGGATGGACCCCTCCACTTCCGCAGCCAAATAGGGCCACATTTGAAGCCAGATATGGTCCAAATTACATACCAAATTGAAGAGTGAACCCCCAGGTTGTCTTAAGCTTCACCTATTCCACAATGTATCAGTTAATTAGCCCCCAAAGACCCCTTATTAAAAAGAAGTGTTGGGTACAATACACTTTATGATAATCAGCTCGGCGGAGCCATCTTGGATGGATTTTGTGTGCTGCACCCAGAGGGCGCAATTCACATAGGACACAATTCACACAGCACACATGCATGCGGCAGTGAAAGGCTCGTTTTCTTTCGTATACGCTCCACCGCCCAGCAGTGTTGTTGATGAAGATGCATGTAGGTGACAAGTGAGTTTCTAAAAATGTTTCCACGGTTGGAGAGGGGGTAGGGAACGAAATCCCGAGTCCCGGTGATCTATTGACTGTCCTCGGTGACCATATGAATATTGATCGGTTGTCTACTGGCGATTGTCTACACTGTGGACGTCATTCTTATAATGATCGTAAGTCTTGTATCGGATGGAGAATGGCAGAGGAAACCAGGGTGTTAAGAGAGAAGAGACTGAGGTGAAAAAAGAAACCAGCAACACAAACCAGCGTTGCGCGTTCCCTTCGTACACACCCACGTACAGACGCACCACAACTCACGCACACCCGCACACGTAAGCCCACCGCCACCCACAAACACACACACCAAACCAAATCATGTTAAATCGGGTGTGCGACCTTGAATTCCCGACTCCATTGCCATGGCCATCTGTGTGGCGCCAGTCTGCTTCTGAGTACCCCCCTACCCCCAGGGCGGCATTACCGACGAAAACCTGAGGCACCCTCCAACCCTGAACGACCCGAACCAGCCAGTATACGCCACTCTGCTCAGTCCGTTCCGCGTCACCACGTGAATGCCGCTTTCAGTTCAGTGCACGACTAAGCTCACTTGGCCTGGAAATGTTTTGTTCCGTTCGTTCGTAAACAGCCAGGGGAAAAGCCCGCTCGTGCATACACGAAGATATATAGTGCCGTGTTCTGCCAGTGCATCAGCATTCCCACTGCGAAGATTGAATCGAGAGCCTCACCCTTCCAAAACAGACCGAAGCAACCGCAGCACTGGCAACAACAAGCGACATGAAGTCACCGCGCCTTGTCCTCGTCCTCGCCGTGGTCGGCTTGACCGCCTCCGTGTCAGCTGTCTGCTGCCCCCGGTGTTCAACCACATCGATCACGCCCCTTATCCAAAACCAGGTCCAGCAAGTCCTGGAGCACTCCGACTTCATCAAGCGCTTGGAGGCAGACCCGGACTTGCTGCTCAACGCCGAGAACCAGCGGCCCATCGTGACTCTCACCGCCAAACAGAGGATTGAAGTGATGCGCAACTACCCGAACATATTCACCTCCAGGCCGCCGACCGCTCTCGGGAACATCAGCGTGCCCGTGTCCAAGTGCCCGCCGCCCGATGGGGAGGGCTGCACAGCCGGCTGCGTCTTCGACCGGGAGACCGGGGGATGCCGCCCAGCCACGGACTGCGTCCTGAGCAGCGACGGCCAAACCTGCCTGAGCCAGAGACGGAGACGGCGTGCCGTGGGCCACACTCGAGTCTGTCCGGGAGTGAACAACAACTCACCCCTCATTGTGGTGCTGACACCGAACGGTCAGGTCGTGGAGCTGGTCCAGGTTCGTAGACACCTCTCTTGAATGGTAAAACGCCACCAGAACGATTGCAAATGTTACTCAAGTCACCACTGAGATCAATCCCGTCCTGCTCTTCCCTCTCAGTGTCATCAGAAGCATTAGTTTTTCATTTTCTTTCATGTTTCCATATTCTGTGTGTATACTTGCCCAAGAGCCTATATACAAGGCTGAATTCATTTGGTCCCTTTCCGTAATCCACGGGTGCATGGTCACCCAGACTCCATTTTACGGTCTGAGCCGATATTGCCCATACGGTAGATACCTCCTTCCGCTCAACCCTCAATGGTGAGATTGCCTTCCTTTAAAAAGGAACCGAAACGATTGTTGTTCGAGCGACGGAGTAAAGTTCCGACGGAAGTTCCTCGTAGAGACCCTTGTCCAAAAGGCTCCGGCTTTTATCAACATTTCAAAGTACAACGCACGAAATCGAGAGGCCTTTGGCTTCGATTTTGAAGATTGCAGCGGTTTTCTGAAGACGAAAAAAGACTGACCAGTGCTATAAAAAGCCGGCGTTATGACGTCAGCGCTTGAGGACTCGGTGGTGCCATTTACCGAGTTCTATATAAACAGTGCCACATAACGGTGAACCGCTGCACAAGGGAGTTGAGCGTGATTCGTGAGTCTCACGATGGAGACGACCATGCAGTGGTCGATTTCAACAAAGTCGTCGTAACTTACCATCAAGCGCAAGACGGTGAGCCATGCACAGAAACCATACGGGGTTTCACAAGTTTACTTGCGATGGGTTATCCATCGTATATACGTTGAGTTACGATGCCTTGCAAGCCTTTTGTGAAATCCAGCCCAGACTATTATTGATAGCACATCCCCTCTCCCTGTGCCACGCCTCATTCCAGCGTGCAGCGACGTTGGCTGCAAGCGTGCCACCGTCATCGTCCAAACACAGCCCCGTCACTGAGCCGACTCTCCTCTCTTTCAGATGCCCAATCAAAGCAACAACCAGTGGATTCTGGAGGAGCAATGTGAAAGCCCCGAGGACAATGACATGACGTGCGGGCTGGCCGAACGCTCTGTGAAGGCACTCTTCATCAACTTGTCGGGTATCCTTAACAACAACGGCTCCGGGTCGGATTTCGACTTTGCCGAGGTTATCGTTCACTGCTGCGTGGTTGTCATACCGTGACGGGACATACGTCCCGCGGGCCAGGCTGTTCCCGACCGGGTTCGCCCGTCTGCGAGTTCCTATTAGTTTGTCTCTTCTGTATGAGCGCTCCTTTTAGCTAGTCTCTGACGCTTCTTTCGCTTCAGTTGACTTGACCAGTCCTCCCCTACCTGTCCGATTCGTTGCCGCTTTGCACGAATTCATGAGAGTGAGACTAATCGTATCCTCCCCACACACACACCTTACCCAAAGAGGGAAGGGAAAACTAAACGGGAAATTTCGAACAGTTTTCTGAAAAATAGCAACAACAACAAAACATCTGACTGAACTGGGATTTGAACCCGAGACCTTGGAATTTTAGCTTAGGGGAAGGGATTGAGAGAATGGGAGGGAGAGGTAGAGGGTGTGGAGAGAGCAGGGAGAGGGAGAAGGGAACAGAGGGAGATAAAGGGAGGGAGAGATAGAGAGGTAGGGAGAGGAGAGGGAGAGGGGAAGGGATGGAGCGAAAGGGAGAGAGAGAGAGGTGGAGAGAGGTAGCGAGAGTTGCAGAGAGGAGAGGGAGATCGGAAGAGAGGTGGAAAATTAAAGGAGAGAGAAAGAAAAAGAAAAAGATCTAGAAAGAGAGAGAGAGAGACAGTGGGGAAGAAGCAAATCTGTAAATCAAACCTGTCAGGGAAACTTTCAAGCCTCCCCAAGTCTGCCTACACTTGCATAGTAATAATATCCATGGACACATTCCGGGGAAAAGATGCATAGTATAAAGGTACCATTGCTATTATATAGGAAATATCCTCATTATATCTGAGTATGAATCCCAATGTAAATTTGAATCCTTTTAAAAGCGAGCTTTCTTTGGCTTAGTACCCCCACTAGTTATCATAGTCGCCACTATAGCTTGATGCCTTTCATTATACTCTATATTGTACAAAAGTACCACTACTCAGAATGTGAAATATTCACACCATTCACGACTTGTTTACCGTGTACATCTATGCAACCATGAATTTACTATTATTGTTGGCCTGCTGCTTTTCTGCCGAGTTCATAGTTCCTGAAAGATTTCTACATGTATAGCAACACGTCGCATTGTTCAGTCGGGTCTCTCTCCTAGCATCATTTCCCATGGCGCGATGTAAATCATGCATGCGCGAAATGCCTAACAACAATTCTACTCCCACACACGCTGGAAATCACAAAAGGTCGTGCACAGACCCGACCAGTGAAATACAAAAGCTTTTGCGATTGCGCAGTGCTCCTTGCACGGAGTTATGACGTCATAGTTCCTTTCGTAATAGCGATCGTACTCGGGGTGAGATCGTCCCAGCGATCTGAAGACGGAGCATCGGGTTACTTGCCACAACTTTGGTCGTTTTATTCCATACTGCATGTAATTATAGCATCGACAACTCTCATGGTCTTTTGTCATCGAAGGACAATGCATACCCAGTTATTTCGTTTGTCTTTCCATTTCCATTATTCTTCTGTACACAGTACACAGTAGCGAGTATATGAATAAAGGAATTTCATTTTTCCTGAACGGCATCTCGTGCAAGAGTTTTATTCATACCACTTTGTCCTGCGATGGTCAGGCCTGGTTTTTTCCCTGTTTTCCCAATTATTTTATACATGCGTGGCCCCTCTGTTATTGGATACTGAAAATACTAAAAGATTAATTTTGAGTAGAGCCACTTCGTGTTGTCACATATTTGTATCCATCTCTGTATAGAGCGTGTCTGAGTTTGAGATATTGTCCTCAATTCTGGTGTGGGCACGTTGGTTAAATTTTAAGGGGTTTTCTTTTTGGTCAAATAGCCTAAATAATGACACTGAGGAACTTTGGAACAAATTGAAAAATGGCGAAGAAAACTTGGACTGAGCTTGGATTTGAACCCGAGACTTTTGGTTTTGCGCGCCAGCACTCTACCCATCTGAGCCGAGCGACTTGGAGAGGACAAATGACGTAGTCGTTCAGGAACCGCAGGCTGGAGTCTCGCAGGTCGGCGGGGAGGCTGTCGGGGCGCCCCCTACGACAAACCTGCGGACGAACAGCGAGGCATTCAGTGATTGCCCTTATCGGACTGCGAGTGACTTCCCGGTTAGTCCTTAACAACAACAAAAACCTCTCGGTTATCGAAACTCCACTGAGAGTTATATGCCATCTAACGTATTATTGATCATTGATTCACAAATTTAATTATAAGTTGAAGAGACCAAAGAAACGAGCGACTCTTTGGCAGATGCACGGCACGTAACGGTGCGTGCGACGTGAGTTTACCGCAGGCCACAGGGACGGGCCGCTAAGTGTTTGTATATAAGCATCACGTCACTCTGGCGGTGCGCTACCGCGGTCCAGATGCAGCCGTTGCCCGGCAGCCGACGAAGGGCCGACCGGCTCCGAGGCAAGGCAGCTTCTGGGCCGATGAGATGGATGGCGCGAGAGGACCGGCGACACGCGTGGACCGGGCGCAGTGTCCTTGTGAACTATATATATAGGGTCCAATTCCATCATTATAAGGTTATACAGGTGCTTAATAATTGACCACTTGGCGCCGGGTCCTCCGACATCGGAGCGCCGGTTGGTGTTTGCCATGTGCCGGCCCTGCGAATTCGGGCACCACTATCATTCGCCAAGATTCTTTTCAGTCTACCACAAAACCAAATTGTCGCATGAAAAAAAGTCACACAAACGTCGCATTGCTCCAGATTTGATTTACGCGTATAGCCTTGATCAACACGTCGAGTGACGATTTATAAATCGGCCGGCCTTCTGTGTACGTTGCGGGGATACTTTTCATTCTGTATGATGCTCTTGATAGTACCGTTGCGACTGATATCCGACGTGCTGCCCCAATCTACGCCCATAGCTTACGCACGTCGTAGATCATTCCCCAGCCCGTAGCTTGCAGGCGTACATGTTGCGTGCAAATCGTGAATCGTCCTGTTCCGTAAACGGAGGGCTCCCGGGACGGCTGCGTATACACGCTCGTACGCATGTACGCACTGACTGTTGCGTGTGGGATGGCGGCGGAGCGGTCTGCGAGCTCCGTACAGCTTGGATACGGCGTGGCAGTGCCCGTGGATTGCGTGCGTATGGCCTGGAGCCGGACGTACCGGAGAGACCGCCTTTGCCAAGGCTGATCCACATGTAGTGTATAATTATACTCTTATTGAATTGTGATGGGTCGTTAATAATAATAATAATAATAATTTTAAAAAATACCAGCTGAAGAGACGGCTTGAACTTGCATGCATTTAATGACGTGTAAGCTTCGACGTCTCTATATTATAGAGTCGTTGTGAATACGGTCCGAAGCCGTTGGTGGCGCTAGACGTTTTATTTACGTAATACAGTAGAGGCCGCATGAAGGGGATGTACTAAAGAGAAGCAGTTCCTTTTAGGACGATGCAACATAAAAAAGGGTGCCATTTTGTTTTACAGTTGTGACAGATTTTATTCATGGGCATAGATTGTTCCGAGTAGGTATTTTGCACGTTCTGAAAACGGCACAATATAAAAAAAACCACCGTGTGGTGGTCATGGATACTGAAATGTTATCCGGTGCGAGGTAACTATGCATCAAATCGAGAGCCGTACAGAGTGTTTGGAAAAAGGGATTATTTTGTCCCATGAAGCTGTTAGTTGGTAGTGTCACGTCAAAGAGTGGGCTGCACCGTGGAGACGAAGTACTGCCGTTGCCTTCGCACGTAACTCGTCGCACGTAACGAGGGCATGCAGCCGGTCAATCACGAACAACCAACGAGCGCTGCCAAGAGCCGCAGCGGGTTGCGTATTTGTTTTTTTACACCGCAGCCGTGGGTTTTTCGCTGTATTAGTGCAAATCCGCGCTTGAAAAGAGACCATATGCAGTGCCGCGTGGCGAGATCAGCCAGCTGGGATGTCTTGTGGAGGGGCGGAATGTGAGCTGGCTGTTGTTGTAGTTGTAGTTTGACACAAACATGTCTTGTCAATTGCATGCAAATCTCTACAGCTGCTGTTTATGGTGTCCTACTGCACTGGTTCATACAGTTAGGCGCTAGTCTCTTTTCAAGCACGGTTTCGCGCTGCCACTGCCAAAAACCCATGACTGCGGTGTCAAAAAAATAAATACAAAATTACTCCCCAGCGGGTCCTTCACATCGAAGGAACGCCGAGTCCACCGGGGACTCACGGGCGCGCGGTGGTGTGGGGATATGGATGGGGATGGATTTGGCACTTAGCTAGCTAACTTTGATGGATTGTCTGGCGAGGTGGATTTGTTACCCAAATACTCCATGCTCGAAGGTATCCTCATTGAAACTGCTTCCAATCGACTTGGGTCGGGCAGGACAAAACAAACAACAATCCCCTCCTAGAAAAATACTGAGATGAAGTTAGCCATTGGATGTCCATGTTCGCGTGCAGTATAGGCATTGCTGTTGCTTTCTGATGCAGCATTTCATGGGGAGGGTTAGAAAGCGACTCGAGGCTGTGTGCGCGCAAATGGACGGGTTCCCTTCTAGTTGCGGATCGGACATCGGGGTACTTCACCGCCGAGAGCACGCGGGGAATCGGACGACGTACGCGGCTCTCGGCCCATGCTGACATGACGAACGTGGGAGGAGTGGAGTTCGTCGTCGCTCGCCCGAACCACCCTGAAGTATGCCACCCCCCAAAAAAAAATGACCAACGAATTCCTTGGATACATTATCAATACACTACAACGCTAATTTGGTGCCTTTACTGATTGATATCATAATCTAATTTTATTCAATAAATCTTGATAATGATACTCTAAGATCATGTGCTAGGTTTCAATCATTTGAATTATGTGAGATGAAGTGCATTGAAAAACAAGTATTGTTTTCATAAAGTCATCTTCCACTTCCATCTCATCTTCCTCCTCATCTTCCTCCTCCCCTCCCTGCTCATTCTCTTCATCTTCTTCCTCTACATCCTCCTCTACCCACTACTCCACCTTCTAGTCTATAACTCATCTACCACCTCTACCTCATCTACCTTCTTCTCTACCGTCTCTACCTTCTCATCTAACTCCTTCTCTGTCTCCTCTATATACATGTATGGTGTACCTTTTCCTCTAACTCCTTCTCTGGCACCTCTCTATATATGTACCTTCTCCACTTACCTCCTCTACCTCCCCCGTTATCTCCTCCTCTACTGCCTCTTCATCCTCCTCTACCTCATCTATCTTTATCTCTACATTCTCCTCTACCTCTTCCTCTACCTCCTCCTTTACCTCCTCTACTTTTTCATCTACCACCTCCTCTACCTCTTCAACTACCTTCTCCTCTATACCTTCTACTCTACCTCCTCTTATAATATTTACCTCTACCTTTTCCTCGTTCCTCCTCTACCTCCTCTACCGTCTGCTCTACCTCTTTCTCTACCTCCTCCTTTACCCCCTCTACTTTTTTCATCTACCACCTCCTCTACCTTTTCATCTACCTTCTCACCTATACCTTCTACTCTACCTTCTCATATATCTTTACCTCTATCTTTTCCTCGTTCCTCCTCTACCTCATCTACCGTCTTTTCTACCTCCACCCATCTACCTTCTCCCCTACCTCCTCATCTACCTGTTTTTCCTACTTTCATTTTCCTCCCCCTCTATCTTCTCCTCTACTCCCTCCTCTACCTTCTCCCCGCCCCTCTCTTCTTCACCCTACTCCTTCTTCGCCTTCTCTTTCTCCATCTAAAACTCCGCCGTTCTCCATAGCCACCACCGTTCTTAGCATATTTATTTCTCATTAACGTTTAAAAGGGCTATACAAGTTACTTCCATCGAGTGCCGTTGAAACCCCAGTACCCATTATCTCGAATAGTTTACGAGATTTGGTCTCACAGAGACCATGGACTGACTTAGTCATCAATTGATTTTTTAATCTAACTTGACAAGAATAATTAGAGAATTGAACACGAATGCAAATATGTGCATGTTGCGCCTGCACTTTTTTTGATGTGCGTACACAATACGTACTGTACAATACATGGACCTATGGACGTCATTCTGACAAATCACAGCAATTCGGAAAAATCACAGCAAAGCTGCCTAAAAGCTCGTTTTCAATTGCATTGAAAATACATTTTAAAATTTAGTGGGCCTGACGTTTCGATCCTAGCAGGACCTTTCTCAAAGGCACTCCGCCTTTGAGAAAGGTCCTGCTAGGATCGAAACGTCAGGCCCACTAAATTTTAAGATTTACATTTTGGTATTTTTAGTCAGTAAGCAGTTTGCAACATTTTTGTAAATCACCTGAAAATACATTTAACATTGAATGTCGCAATACTCCGCGGTACTATACATACATAAAGATTTAAAGCAGTCTTTCTTTTAACAGTTATTGAAAATTATTGAAAACCGTGGAAATACTGGTATACACACATCTGTTACAGCGCAAGTCTTAAATCGGAGTGATTTTGGGTGATGTCAGTGCCCAATTACACGTCTTAAAGCCCCTACACAACATTGGTCGAGGTCAAAGAATAGCATCCATACGTTATCTGATCCAACATATGCATGAAATAGCACACCTGTGAAAATTTCAGCTCAATCCGCCAACAGAGTCTGGAAAAAATCGTGAAAACCGCTTCATTTGTTTCGCGAAAATACCGTGCTGTTCCGAAAAATAGTTTAGATCTCGGTGAGACGTAAACGAGTTATTTTACTCTTTTCTCCAAAAATACAACATTTTAGGCAGAAATATTTCAGTGCGAGGTTTCTACTATAACCATCTTCAAACTGTATAAGTTTCATATAAATCTGTGAACATTTCTGTTTTTCGTCCTTACCAATGTTGTGTAGGGGCTTTATAACACTTATTGAAAATTTATTGAAAACCATAGAAATACTGGTATACATATATCTGTTGCAGCGCAACTCTTAAATCGGAGTGATTTGCGTTGATTTCAGGGCCCAATTACACGTCTTAAATTGACAATGGTACAAGGGACAGTTTTAAATCTTGAGTGGATTTCCCAAAGACTTCCGATGGATAGCCCATCATATAGATTGTGATCGACTGGCGATTGGTCATGTGTTACGATGACAGAGTTTGATGAAAAGGACCAGCTGCCGATTTCACGAAACATTAGTTTATGGCGTAACTCCACTTACGCCATACCTTATTGCGTAACTTGCGCAATAACCATATGACGGATTTCACAAAAGTTACGCACTATCCGGCTAATGGCGCAACTCGAGGGCTTACGCCACAACTTGTGGCGTAAGTTACGCCACGTCTTTAGGTGGCGTAAGTCGTTGCTACACGTCGTAAATATGGCGTTGATGCTGCTAGTACAACGTGAACATCGGAGAGCCCTCCCCCGAGAGAGATTGTTTCGCGACAGAGGAAATCCGTTGGATTCTCTCGACGACAGCGAAAATAGAGGGCGCTATAGATTTTCCCGGGAGTGAATAAATAATTATTTCGTATTGTAGAAGATTTGCGAGAGAATTTGGAGCGTCAGACTCGGGTAATTCCCCGTTATCAATGTAACGCGATGAAACACAACACACAGGCCTACATGCATCTCTCTTTTTTATATCGAATGCCTATACCTTGCTTTTCTTTTGAACACCATAAAGCCGGTGATCGTGATGATCCTCGCCAGACACGGAATGGGGCTAGGTGTTTCACCTTTTTTTCATTTTACCGGTAGTGCGAACATTTGACCATGCATGGTTTGACTTTCTCTAGGCCTCAATTTAATAAGTGAATATCAAAAGAAACATCCTTTCTCAAAGCAGATTGACGGGGACAAAAACATAAAGACTGAAACGGAAAATGATTAAGTTACAGATAACATTCTCGGTTTAGTCATTTCATTCAGTAAACAGTGTGCAACATTTGTGTATTTATTACTAGTTCGTTGACGTGTGACCGCTTTGTATTTTGACCACTTCACAGCTTGTCCAAGTTGCACCTCCTCAAGGCTGTGGTCACACTAATATCTCAGATTTGTAAGCTGGAATTGGTTTGTTACGAGGATTTTCCCTCAGAGTTTTCCTGCAGAAATCCTCTACATCTTTCAGTGCAGCAACGTAAGAAATGCAAAATGGCTGCCTCCATTAAAATTTTCGCGGCGTGTGTATTGTCTACGAACGTTACATGCAGCAAATACCTCAAAGCGTGTGTATACTTCAAACAGTCGTTGATATGATCGAGGTCAGCCTCGTCCAAAATATTTCACAAAAATTAAGTGAAAATCCGATGTTGCGCAGCTAAGACTTGAGTTTCATGAAATCGATTTTAACTTATGGCGCAGCTGCGCCATACGTTTATGGCGTAAGTGTTGCGCCATAAGTAGATAAGGTGCAAGTTACGCAAAGTTTCGTGAAATCAGCTGCTGGACAGATTCAAAACATCTTAATTAATGCTTCAGGAGGTTTTCTTCAAGTGACTTCAACGAGAGTATAATTCTTGTTCGTCCGTCGAACACTTCAACATTTGTTGAACGCTGTGTCATTTTGGTCTAAAATAGAGTCAGTACCGGTACTCAACGTGTCGCAGTTACGCTACAGAGTGTGGGCACGAATTTAGACATGGACAGTTGAGGTGCTTGCTTGGTTTCACGTCAACTCGGTCCGTGACCAACTCGGTCCGTGACCAACTCGATCGGTCCGTGACCAACTCGGTCCGAGACCAACTCGGTCCGAGACCAACTCGGTCCGAGACCAACTCGGTCCGTGACCAACTCGGTCCCAGTCAACTCGGTCCGTGACCAACTCGGACCGTGATCAACTCGGTCCGTGACCAACTCGGTCCGTGACCAACTCGGTCCGTGACCAACTCGGTCCGTGACCAACTCAGTCCGTAACCAACTCGGTCCCAGTCAACTCGGTCCGTGACCAACTCGGTCCGTGACCAACTCAGTCCGTAACCAACTCGGTCCCAGTCAACTCGGTCCGTGACCTTGATACAAGATTTCCAGTCATATTTCACTTGATGCTTGCTGCAGCACTCAACTTGTATTGCAATCACGGGTGGCTAGCATAAAACTCAAGTGGCTGGCAAGCTGAATGGTGGCTGGCAAGCTGAGATTTGGTCTCACAGAGACCATGGACTGACTTAGTCATCAATTGATTTTTTAATCTAACTTGACAAGAATAATTAGAGAATTGAACACGAATGCAAATATGTGCATGTTGCGCCTGCACTTTTTTTGATGTGCGTACACAATACGTACTGTACAATACATGGACCTATGGACGTCATTCTGACAAATCACAGCAATTCGGAAAAATCACAGCAAAGCTGCCTAAAAGCTCGTTTTCAATTGCATTGAAAATACATTTTAAAATTTAGTGGGCCTGACGTTTCGATCCTAGCAGGACCTTTCTCAAAGGCACTCCGCCTTCGAGAAAGGTCCTGCTAGGATCGAAACGTCAGGCCCACTAAATTTTAAGATTTACATTTTGGTATTTTTAGTCAGTAAGCAGTTTGCAACATTTTTGTAAATCACCTGAAAATACATTTAACATTGAATGTCGCAATACTCCGCGGTACTATACATACATAAAGATTTAAAGCAGTCTTTCTTTTAACAGTTATTGAAAATTATTGAAAACCGTGGAAATACTGGTATACACACATCTGTTACAGCGCAAGTCTTAAATCGGAGTGATTTTGGGTGATGTCAGTGCCCAATTACACGTCTTAAAGCCCCTACACAACATTGGTCGAGGTCAAAGAATAGCATCCATACGTTATCTGATCCAACATATGCATGAAATAGCACACCTGTGAAAATTTCAGCTCAATCCGCCAACAGAGTCTGGAAAAAATCGTGAAAACCGCTTCATTTGTTTCGCGAAAATACCGTGCTGTTCCGAAAAATAGTTTAGATCTCGGTGAGACGTAAACGAGTTATTTTACTCTTTTCTCCAAAAATACAACATTTTAGGCAGAAATATTTCAGTGCGAGGTTTCTACTATAACCATCTTCAAACTGTATAAGTTTCATATAAATCTGTGAACATTTCTGTTTTTCGTCCTTACCAATGTTGTGTAGGGGCTTTATAACACTTATTGAAAATTTATTGAAAACCATAGAAATACTGGTATACATATATCTGTTGCAGCGCAACTCTTAAATCGGAGTGATTTGCGTTGATTTCAGGGCCCAATTACACGTCTTAAATTGACAATGGTACAAGGGACAGTTTTAAATCTTGAGTGGATTTCCCAAAGACTTCCGATGGATAGCCCATCATATAGATTGTGATCGACTGGCGATTGGTCATGTGTTACGATGACAGAGTTTGATGAAAAGGACCAGCTGCCGATTTCACGAAACATTAGTTTATGGCGTAACTCCACTTACGCCATACCTTATTGCGTAACTTGCGCAATAACCATATGACGGATTTCACAAAAGTTACGCACTATCCGGCTAATGGCGCAACTCGAGGGCTTACGCCACAACTTGTGGCGTAAGTTACGCCACGTCTTTAGGTGGCGTAAGTCGTTGCTACACGTCGTAAATATGGCGTTGATGCTGCTAGTACAACGTGAACATCGGAGAGCCCTCCCCCGAGAGAGATTGTTTCGCGACAGAGGAAATCCGTTGGATTCTCTCGACGACAGCGAAAATAGAGGGCGCTATAGATTTTCCCGGGAGTGAATAAATAATTATTTCGTATTGTAGAAGATTTGCGAGAGAATTTGGAGCGTCAGACTCGGGTAATTCCCCGTTATCAATGTAACGCGATGAAACACAACACACAGGCCTACATGCATCTCTCTTTTTTATATCGAATGCCTATACCTTGCTTTTCTTTTGAACACCATAAAGCCGGTGATCGTGATGATCCTCGCCAGACACGGAATGGGGCTAGGTGTTTCACCTTTTTTTCATTTTACCGGTAGTGCGAACATTTGACCATGCATGGTTTGACTTTCTCTAGGCCTCAATTTAATAAGTGAATATCAAAAGAAACATCCTTTCTCAAAGCAGATTGACGGGGACAAAAACATAAAGACTGAAACGGAAAATGATTAAGTTACAGATAACATTCTCGGTTTAGTCATTTCATTCAGTAAACAGTGTGCAACATTTGTGTATTTATTACTAGTTCGTTGACGTGTGACCGCTTTGTATTTTGACCACTTCACAGCTTGTCCAAGTTGCACCTCCTCAAGGCTGTGGTCACACTAATATCTCAGATTTGTAAGCTGGAATTGGTTTGTTACGAGGATTTTCCCTCAGAGTTTTCCTGCAGAAATCCTCTACATCTTTCAGTGCAGCAACGTAAGAAATGCAAAATGGCTGCCTCCATTAAAATTTTCGCGGCGTGTGTATTGTCTACGAACGTTACATGCAGCAAATACCTCAAAGCGTGTGTATACTTCAAACAGTCGTTGATATGATCGAGGTCAGCCTCGTCCAAAATATTTCACAAAAATTAAGTGAAAATCCGATGTTGCGCAGCTAAGACTTGAGTTTCATGAAATCGATTTTAACTTATGGCGCAGCTGCGCCATACGTTTATGGCGTAAGTGTTGCGCCATAAGTAGATAAGGTGCAAGTTACGCAAAGTTTCGTGAAATCAGCTGCTGGACAGATTCAAAACATCTTAATTAATGCTTCAGGAGGTTTTCTTCAAGTGACTTCAACGAGAGTATAATTCTTGTTCGTCCGTCGAACACTTCAACATTTGTTGAACGCTGTGTCATTTTGGTCTAAAATAGAGTCAGTACCGGTACTCAACGTGTCGCAGTTACGCTACAGAGTGTGGGCACGAATTTAGACATGGACAGTTGAGGTGCTTGCTTGGTTTCACGTCAACTCGGTCCGTGACCAACTCGGTCCGTGACCAACTCGATCGGTCCGTGACCAACTCGGTCCGAGACCAACTCGGTCCGAGACCAACTCGGTCCGAGACCAACTCGGTCCGTGACCAACTCGGTCCCAGTCAACTCGGTCCGTGACCAACTCGGACCGTGATCAACTCGGTCCGTGACCAACTCGGTCCGTGACCAACTCGGTCCGTGACCAACTCGGTCCGTGACCAACTCAGTCCGTAACCAACTCGGTCCCAGTCAACTCGGTCCGTGACCAACTCGGTCCGTGACCAACTCAGTCCGTAACCAACTCGGTCCCAGTCAACTCGGTCCGTGACCTTGATACAAGATTTCCAGTCATATTTCACTTGATGCTTGCTGCAGCACTCAACTTGTATTGCAATCACGGGTGGCTAGCATAAAACTCAAGTGGCTGGCAAGCTGAATGTATTCAGCAGAAGCCAATTTCACGAAACTTAAAAATGTTGCCTAACTTACGCAACATTTTGCTGCCTTTGCTAAATATTGCGGAAAAGAGTCTTTGTGGCGCAAGACTTTACGCAACATTTTGTACGTTGCGTAACTTACGCAACTTTTCTTGAAATTGGCTGCAGGGCTTTTCGTGCTTGAGCAATTATTGTGGTGCTTAAGCGGCTCTTCGAAATTAGCCCCTGAGTTTATGCGACAGTCGGGGCTGTATGATTCAAGGGAGTTGAAATGGTTAACAATGCAGGAATGTTAAGTTGTGCGTGGACCAGGGAAATTCAAACTCACTGGATGGGACAATTAGTGTTGTAAAAAGTTGTTTTTACTCTAGAGGGGTGAAGGAAGGGTTACCGGTCGACGCTGAGGCAGTGGGCTCGTCAGATACAGCAGTCAGTCGGGCAGAGAGGCTGATGTTGCCCGTCCCCGTCCCCGCCTTCCTCGCTGCCGGCGGGGCCCGGCGCGGGCAGAAGGCCTCCCGAAAGGCCCGCCGGTAGCGGGCGCTGGCGGCGCCGTAGATGAAGGGGTTGACGGCGGCGTTGAGAAGGGCGGCCACGACGGCGGCCTGCCACAGGCCCACGGCCGCGGCCTCGGACAGGGCGAAGCCCGCGCCCACCGCGGCCGCCCAGTCCAGCGTCGCCTTCAGCCAGCCGGGCAGGTGGCAGGCAAAGAAGACGGCCGAGTTGGCCAGCAGCATCCTGGCTACGTCCCGCCGGGTCCGCTCGGCGGCGCTGGCGGTGGTGGTGGTGCGGCCAGGGCCGCCGGCCCTGGCGGACCCAGGCCGGTCGGCAGCGGTCTCGGGCCGGCGGCCGAGCGTCCGGTAGATGCGCAGGTACATGTAGGCCGTGGCAGGGAGCGCCAGGGCGAAGGGGAAGGCGCCCAAAAGGTCCACCGTGTACACGGCCAGTCTTTGCGGGACGATCTCGGAGTAGCAGTAGCCCACCGCCCGGGGCAGGCCGGCAAACTCGGACGTGCGCGGGAACTCCATGCAGTAGCGGGTCAGCCGGGTGAAGTTGACGGACGCCACGGCGCCGTAGACGCCACCCAGCAGCCAGGCCCCGACGATCAGCCGGACTGCCCGGCCCCTGCCCTCCACCAGGCGGTGGCGGAGCGGGTAGCAGACGGCCAGGTAGCGCTCCCGGTTCACCAGGGTGACGAGCAGCAGGGAGACCATGTAGAAGGTCTCCCGGGACACGGAGTAGACGCCGCAGAAGGCGTCGCCGCCCGGGAGCGCGTTGAAGGCGGCCCCGGACGAGAGCACGTGCATGAGCAGCGAGTCCTGCACGGCCACCGCCGTCAGCAGCAGCGTGTCGGACACGGCCAGGCTGGCCAGGTAGGCGTTGGTCAGGGTCCGCATGGACTCGAGGCGGGCCAGCACGAAGAGGAAGGCGCCGTTGGCGGCCAGCCCCAGGCCCCACACCAGGGGCACGGCCACCGACACGAAGGCCACGTCGAAGTCCGACCACAGCAGGGTGCGGGCGTAGTCCTCGCTCAGGAAGTAGGTGGCTTCCAGCGGGCACGGCCCGTCCCACTCGGGAAAGGGCGCGGACGAGTTCTCCATCCGATACCTATCCGATACCTATCCGATACTCTCGTTTGTTTCAAGAGGCAGCCACGGAGTTTCAAGTATAAACGAAGGAGCAAAAATGCCAGTTCTTCAGTGTGAACAATAAACCCAGCGTTCTCCTAAATGGCTTTTGCACAACACTCGGCCTGTTTTCAACATAAGCTGCGAGAGTTTTTGACCGATTTGTTTTGTTCTTGGCCAACGCAATCCAATAGTGGGACTGCGGTGCTATTATTTTGTGACCACAAAATATCATCAACTTGAATGCGTCGAGCGACGTTGGACGAAGTGTTGGTCACCGGTGACCAGCTGAACAGCGTATAGCGACTGAACTGAGACACACGTGAGGCCGATCTCTCTCAACATCCCGGGAAGGCAAGAGCCGCCTTCACGTCCTCTGCGTCTGCCCAGGGTAGCTCTTCTGAGCCACCGACGGTGCCCGTGTATAGCGGTCTAATCCGGGCCCCATGCTCAGATGAGAACGTTACCATTATATGGATAAAAATGCCATGCGCAGTGCGCGTAGTAGTTGTCCATTTTGCAGGCCGTGTTAAGTCGATACGGCCACTGGCAATGCAGTGCTTTCAGGCACGTTCGTTGACCCGTAGTTGACCCGTAGTTCAACAACTCTCAGTACGGAGCCTAGTAACTATAGGCCTAGAACTTGGAGTTTTACATTGGGGAAGAAATGTTACAGTTGTTCCCCCTTAATAAGGGTGTATCGATTGGCTTTATACAATCAAAAGCAAAATGTATGTGTTCGTTTGCGGATAATCATAAACAACAGTCACATGAAGGGCGCCCCCAGGTGCTTGGTTCACTGACTCATCTGAGCACGCTGAGCAGCTGAGAACGTTGCTGCAACGTGCTGAGGTGAGCCAGTGACGTCACGGCTCAACTTAGTACGGAGCCCGTCTGAGATCGTCACACCGGTACAACAAACCACTAACGTCAATGCCCTGTGCGCTCATTGGGCCGTTGCACTCTAAATATACGAACTCATCGCTAGACCGTGTAACTCTCGTGGTGAAAAGGGTCACCGTACACTTCCGTGCACCTCCGCGCCGCCTGCTATAGGAGATTAACGCGTGCCCAATTTTTAATGCATTATTACATAATGAAGAAAGTCTCTTTTCAACTAAAAGATTTATGGATTAAGTATATTAAAAATATAAGAATGAGCAAAAAACAAAATACAACAAATGAGAATACGGCAGAGAACACAAATAAATAGAACCCGACCTTCATCTTCCGGTTGTAAGTATACAGTATTGCGAATACGGCCCGACTGCGGTACGCGATGTGAGCATTACTACTTGTACCCACGGACGTAGATGTATAATTTATTATAAAACGTGCTGCTTGTATCGCGCCGAAGTTGGTGTGGTTCGCATTCGGGCCAGAAAAGCGCCTTGTACTGTACTGTACCGTACATGTAAACAAAATGATACAAAATCAAAACACAAACGTGAAAACGTGCAAAATCACGTACTTTACACATTGTACTTTATTGTTTTTTTCCTAAAAGACTATTCTAATAGTTTAAACTGCTTCAATCGGCGCGATACAAAATATATTAACAAAAACGTTCGACGCTCCACACTTTACCTCCTATTCGAGGAGCCCGGAAGTCAGGAATCTCGCGGTAACACGTACATTCTCGAGGCCAACTTACACGTCGGTCTATTCGAGAAACCCGGGTTGGTCCAAATTCCTCTCCGACCTGCAGTTCGGTGCCGATCGTTCATGATATAGTTCGGGCACCGTTATATACCCTTTTTTGTCTTTTCCACTTGGGCCTATACTCGTGATGTTTCATGTGACGGGTTTTAAATAGGTCGAGAAAGGCGGAGTTCTCGGAGTTCTCTAGGGACGAAGAGAAGAGAAAATGCGAAAATGCCCAGGCGTTCTTTGTGCATTTCATAGTAGCCTTACGGAAAATGGTATGCACTTAAACGCATGGCGATTTCTGTTTTGATTTGCAGCCGCGGCAACGAAACAATTGGGTGGCGACTAGTGCCAGAGTAAAGCGGTCGTAAGTGACCGTTTGGCGTTTCGTTTTAATAAGTGCCTCCGTTGGCGAAATTCGCAAGATCGACCTCGCCAAGTCCCTGCGCTGCGCTGTCGGCCGAGACTATAGAGCTACGCTCACATTTCCCCACCGTTTTCACCCATTTTTTTTATTGATCTTTTGTGGCTTAAACGTCGCACGACGAATCCTCGGCACTCACCTTTCTCGTCTGCAACCCCCCCCCCTCCCCTCGACCTCCCCCCATATCATCAACCAGACTCCTCGAATCAAAAGAATCCTCTCGAAGCTCTCCAAACAAAACAGACTTTTCCCGGCGGCCCTGAAATAAGAAAGAAATTAAAACAAAAATCAGAGCGCTTCCAGAAGCATCCAGTTGCGCCGCGCGTCCGGTGAGAACTACTTCATAATTGAAAATGGGTCGTAACCGTTGCCCCCGATAAACAGAAGAAATTGGGGTTCCCATGCACTACGAAAATAATCGCGATTTGAATCGCGATTCAAAAACCGATTCAATAAACGCGAGCCGATTGCGGTTAGCATGTGGTCGCGCTGCGCAAGCGGGAATGGCGGGACTCGCTGTCGAACGTAAACAAACCCAGTGCTGCACTTCCTGGCAGCAAGCTGCTGGCAGGAAATACCATGCTTGCGCAATGCATTGTGGGCTTAAAAAAAAGCTGTGGCTATTGTTACGGCAGCCGTAACGCAACTTCCATTTTCTAAAGTTACGGCACTGCAACTGCGCAAGCGCGAGGACATTTTGTTGCATGGGCTATAAACCCCACATGCATAGGCAGCGCCGCCTCAAGCTCAGTACCATAAGAAACATGGCAAATTCTCTGGCTGTAGTGTAGGCACATATTTTGCTTGTCTTGAAGCAATATCCCTGTCATTATCGGAATGGAAAACAATCATGTATATAAGAAGCTCTCGCACGGTGAGATCGGCAATGCACTGTATACTGTACATTTACTGACTTCGCGTGCGTGCATGTGGTAGCAGAAAATACGAGAAGTCATTCGATTTTAGAGAGGTTTAAAAGACCACTTTACAAATAATTATAAAACTATTATACCTATAAATCAACGTTGTAATTTTCTTTAATCAAACAGTGGCAATAAATAATGACGAATGTATCGTGCAAATGCAACAAATCAAGATCATGCACGACGGCCGGACGGCAGCATCGCCAGCTAACATCGCGCTTCCAAAGTCAGTGTAGGCCCTACATGTTACGGCCGGCGGGCCAGAAGCACTAGCTTCGTGGTTCGATCTGGCATGTGTCCTCGCTTGCGCAGTTGCAGTGCCGTAACTATAGAAAATGGAAACTGCGTTACGGCTGCCGTAACAATAGCCACTGCTCTTAAAAAAAAACGGTGCGATTTTAATCGCGATTCAAACTCCACTTTTTTGCGTGTGGGGACACAATAAACGCGATTATTAGTGGGATTTGAATCGCGATTCGGACTCCATTAAGAGTGAGACTTTTTCGAATATATTGGGCTCTATAGATTTGTACAATCATAACAGCAATTACATGTATAGGCCTATGCCGTATAATTTACGTTGGCTATACCCAGTAGGTGTGTGATTTTGTCAACACGTATTCAATTTCCATGGGCCCAAGAAAGACTTTTCACACAATTGTTTTGGCTTTGAATGTATGCTTAAGATTTCGATCTGGTTTGAAATCATTACTTGGCACTTAGTATGACCGCGCTGTTTCCTTCGTGTTATCTCTCCTTATTCCTCCATGGTTATATGCAGTGTTCCGATTAGCTTCCCCGAATCACGTGGCATAGCAACAGTCGCTATTGCCTTAAAGGGGAATGAAACCTAGAGGAAAATGTTGGCTTATCTGATTCAGTGTTAAAAACAACCTACAATTAATTATGTGCTACTGACTTACGAGTTTCATATAGAAGGAAAAATCATGGAATTCGCGTTCCCGCAAACCGCCATCTTTTCGAATGGCCCGCCAGTCACTGCGGGGGGTATGACATCGGAACGGAAAACTCCCGCATGGGCCCGGACTATACATAATTATACTGCTTGCAGTTATATACTCGCGAGCTGAACGATGGTGCACTGCCGGGCTTTTGGGTGTCAAAATGCCAGCGGGAAAAAGCCGGGGAAATCTTTTCACGCAGTTCCCAACAAGGACAAGAGACCTGAGTTGTTTAGGAAGTGGGCTGCGGCCATCAAAGTTGAGAAATTCCTCAAAGTCGGCTACAGATACAGTCGAAATCACGTCATATGTAGCGATCACTTCACCGGCCGAGGAGGATTAATTGGGAGGAGGACTTGCGGGCCAAACTCACCGGCTCGAAGCCGAGAAAAATGCCGAAGGAAAATGCCGAACATTATAATATGGTATCATGGAGGAAGAAGGGGGGGGGGGGGTGTATACGTACCGTGCTTTTTTTAAAATTTGTGCTGCAATTTGCACGCTATTGGCGACGCGACTCAAGTCGCCCTTACTGTTTATTCCCTGGTCGCTGACCGCAACTGCTGTCCCAGCGCGTTCCCACTACATGTACACCAAATAAACGCGATTATTTGGATCGCGATTTGAATCGCGATTTAAACTTCACTTTTTTTGCTTTTAGTGGGATTTGAATCGAGATTCGGACTCCACTAAGAGTACAGCCGTTCCCACTGCAAAAATAATCACGATTTGAATCGCGATTCAAAAACCGGTGTTTTTTTTGTGTCCACACAGGCAAGTAATCGGGTCGCAAATAAACGCGAGCCGATTGCGGTTAGTATGTGGTCGCGCTGCGCAACCAGGAATGGTGGGACTCGCTGACGAACGTAAACACACCCTGTGCTGCACGCATAATTTTTTTTCGTAGGAGGGTTAGGGGCAATTTTCAAGATTTATCATAAAAAGGTGTGTCGAATTATTTTAAGGAAAATTACGATAGAAGAAGATTACGATACCCCATTTATGATACTTGCCCCTAACCCTCCTACGAAAAAAATTACGCGTGCTGCACTTCCTGGCAGCAAGCTGCTGGCAGGAAATGCCATGCTTGCGCAATGCATTGTAGGCTTAAAAAAAAACCGATGCGATTTGAGCGGCGCGTTCCCAAACATAGCATCGCAAATAGACGCGATTATATACATTTAAACACGTGTACACGCGAAGAATCAGATGAAGATATTTTAAAAATCTAGCTCCTCGGAATAACTGTTCCGATCTACCATCCGGTCATTCTAGCCTATGAGCAGTTTGCAACATGTATTTGCTTTGATTTATTTTCATGATAACTATCTACATAATAGCCAATCTATAGCAACCAACTGACAATTAACCCATAATTATGAAAGATCTTTGCAATGAATTTAATTGAGCACAGATGAAAAGATCTTGGTCTCGTTTATAGATACAAATATACAAAAGCAACAACAACTCAGTGGCACACTTTTTCAACTTTCTAAATGATGTTCAACCATGGAGCTATACCATGGAGCTATGTTCAACCATGGAGTTAAAGCTCCATGGTTGAACAAAGTCATTGTTACCTCAGCAAGTGATTTACATGCATAACTAACAAACTTTGAAACCTTAACTAGAAATAAAAGAAATAAAAAATGAATAAAAAGAAATTAGTGTTCCTAACTGGTCTGACTTGAGGGGTGTTAATTTACAGTATAACTTTCATTTGTTTGATCATGGGTCTGATGTAGACCTACATGTACTTTTGAGACCTTGCAGAACTTGCGTACCTTGGCACCAAGGAGACACTGTGGTAGGAAGACACTTTTGAATAGTGAGATGGTGTTTCAGTGTTCATTGGTGGACTCAGTAGGGGCTAGGGGGCATGGTACCTGAGGGGTATGAATTGTTTGGGTTTCGACTGAGCTTTGGTATTTTTTATTACAAAAACATCTGCTCCAGTGTTCATAGGACAACAGATCATGACTAATTCATGTACTTTGACTCGCTTACCTCTGGAAAAGAAATTCGCGCACTGGCGCGGCCTAGCCTTGGATGTAACTTTACTATACTGAAAACGCCCTCTGTTGTTTGAAAAGGGTCAGTCTTTTTCCCAAACACATAATTTTGCCGCGTTGTCTTGTTGGCATGCGAGTTAATGTTTTGGCCAAGTTAATTGTTTTATTGTGCGGGGTTAAACAATTTTGCAGGTCCTAACGATGAATATCCATGAGCTCCAGTTAAAAAAAATGTAGCTAGTCTTTGCATGCAAATAAGCTGAGATATGCAATAGACGATGCACACTGACGTGAGATTGGGCCATTTTCAATCATGATTATTCATGAGTTATAATTGTTTTGGGGCTTCGCCTGAATGGACGAAGACATGGTCGGTTGATTAACTATTTCACTGTTTCTGGCAGAAATGCTCGATTGGAAAGGTCAAAACTCACATGTTGCCTTTTTAATTGTGAACTGAACTATCGAGGAAGTGATATTTTATTGCACATCATCATCATCATCATCATCATCATCTCAAGCCTTGCGTGATCAACCTCGATCTGTCCATGGAGGAATTCCTCCATGATCTGTCCCAGTATTAGTTACAAAGTCAATCTTCACAGTGACAATTGGTACATGCTAGAAATGTCAATGGAAAGTACATAATGATCACGCATAAGCTGATTCCTTGTGGAAAATCCACACACATCATGCTACATATTATTATTTTGTGTAAGAAATGAGTGTACCAAAATTAATAGTATTTTACACTGGAAACTAGTAAAATGCAACTTGTTTGGGGGGGGCAAGCGACACAGTGATTTGCGCGGTCCTGTGGTGCAAAAGTGGCTTTGAATTCAGCTATACACTTCAACCCCACATGGGGTGGCGGTAATTGCTCAATAGCGAGTACCCCTCCCGGCGCTCCGAGCGTCGGCCATGTTGGATGAGGAAGTTGTATGGGGGGACTGGCCCACCGTACCGCCGCGCGCCGTGCAGCTGCTGCGGCACTGCACTCGTAGAGGGAGCCCCTTTACGGCACTGATACAAATGTACACAATGCAGTGCGCTAAAGTGCGCAGGTCGTCTCCGCGCCATCATCCGCACCGTTCGTACGCGTAGTACGCACTGTGCGTACATACGTACACAGTTATTCCAACCCCCCTATGATTTACAATGTACAGTATTCCACTATGCAGTAGTACTGTACTAAGCGAAACCCAGAGTGCACGAGTTGCTGGCCGATTTCCGGGTTCCAAAAGAGCTCTTTGGCAAGAGGTGTTCCGTTCCAAACCTGGTACCTTGGCGGTCGCTTTTGGCCCATTCTGGGGAGTCCACTCTGTTCGACAATGTTGGAGACAAATATACGACCGGACAAGTAGAGTAACACTGAGTGCGGTCGCCCAGACTTTGGTTTAAAAAAAACGGGGTGAGTTTGATTGAGGCTGGGTGGTGATCACGTCGGCTTTATATATATAAAAAAAAAGATTAATAAAAGTGAACGCCTGTTACCACTGCTGAGTGAGGTTGGCATACTCTTTAATGGGAAGTAGGCTTCATTTTTGACGTGAGTTTTATTCGGACGGTTTCCTGTGCTAATCGATTACATTGAAAAAGAAGCTTGAAATCTGTGTAACTTACTTAGACCATGGAGCTCCTTTTTATAGCTCCATGCTTAGACTTGGTCAGTTAGTGGCACTTAACTGATATGGAGTACAAGTTCCTATACGTACTGAACAAGTCCTAACAGTAACAACAGTAACACAGTGAATAAGTAACACCATGGAGGGTTAGAGTAGACTCAGACTCAGAGGTCTAGGCCTACATCAAAAGCTAACATTAATAACAGCACCACAGCCAATTGGAAAAAGAAAGACACCAATGATAATGATACTACATTACTAGATCGCAGTGGCTATTGTTACGGCAGTCGTAACGTAATTTCCATTCTCTATAGTTACGGCACTGCAACTGCGCAAGCGCGAACCCACATGCACAGACAGCACGGCTCAAGCTCAGTACAGGCACAAGAGACATGGCAAATTCTCTGGCTGTAGGCACATACTGTAATTTGCTTGTCTTGAAGCAATATCCCTGTCATTATCGGAATGGGAAAAGGTGTATTTTACAATCATGTATATAAGAAGCTCTCGCACGGTGAGATCGGCAAAAAAACGGGTCCCTAACAAAGTCGTCAGCGATGCACTGTAAGTACTACGATGTCGACTTCGCGTGCGTGCATGTGGCGGCAGATAATACGAGATGTCATTCGATTTTAGGGAGGTTTAAAAGTCCACTATACAAATTATAAAACTATTATACCTATAAATCAACGTTGTAATTTTCTTTAATCAAACAGTGGCAACTATTAATGACGTATGTATCATGCAAATGCAACTAATCAAGATCATGCACGACGGCCGGACGGCATTTCCAAAGTCAGTGTAGGTCCTACATGTACATGTTACGGCCGGCGGGCCAGAAGCACTAGCTTCGTGGTTTGATCTGGCATGTGTCCTCACGCTTGAGCAGTTGGAGTGCCGTAACTATAGAAAATGGAAACTGCGTTATGGCTGCCGTAACAATAGCCACTGCGTTACTAGATAGGCTGCCGAATGTGGTCAGAGGTACACACACTCGCAGCCCCATTCTCAACCTAGTCCGAGTAACTTGGACCCGACAAGTCATCCTTTTTTTTATTGAATTTTGAAATTTTGAGGGACGGGTGACTGTAGGGTCCAAGGATCATGGCTATACATTGTGACCAAAATGTCTGAAATCTTTGAAAAATACCCCCGACCGAAATCCCCAGATTTACCCCCCAAAACACCTGTGAAACCGTCCCACGTGCCCATTGAGGATTCAGTGAGAATTACAGATTCCAAAACTGGTCATTTTGTTTTACTCACGTTTGGGAAAAGGGAGAAAATTCCCCTCAGTTGACCAAGAACGGGCTGACGAGCCGAGTTGGGGTGGCCATCTTGGATTTGAAACTGGATGACGTCACCAGGTCCGGGTGCAGAGTGGTCTGTGGAAGTGTGCAGTGTGCATGCGCGCTTGCACGCGTTGAGCCCTACAACTTTCCTGAACAGCAGTGCAAAGCAACGTCCGGGACATCGCACCCCGCACGCACACACTTCCGCAGACCACTCCGCACCCGGCTCGTCGGCCCGTTCTCGGTCAACTGAGGGGAATTTTCTCCCAGGGATATTTTTCAAAGATGACATTACCACAATGCATATCCATGATCCTTGCACCCTACAGTCACCCGTCCCTCAAAATTTCCAAATTTTATAACAAAAATGATGACTTAGGGTGATATACAAAAATGTTGCAAACTGCTTACTGACTAAAATTACCAAAATGTAAATCTTAAAATTTAGTGGGCCTGACGTTTCGATCCTAGCAGGACCTTTCTCAAAGGCACTCTGCCTTTGAGAAAGGTCCTGCTAGGATCGAAACGTCAGGCCCACTAAATTTTAAGAAAAAAATGATGACTTGTCGGGTCCAAGTAACTCGGACTATTCTCAACCATAATGATAATGCAATTACAGTTGAACGTCGCTAGTATACATCCTGTGATCCATGGAAATTGTTCAGTACACATACAATATATCGGTCATTCGTTATAGCAGTCACTGCCACTTATTTTGTGCACAAAGGGCATGTTCTTGTTTCTAATATAGCAGAATGTAGCAGAATGTTCATTATATCAGCGTTTGTTATAACGTTCCACTGTACTCTGTAGTATAGTAGGTCCACGAGAAGGGTGCAATCACAGCCAAATACTGAGAGCATTTAACAGCAATCTGAATGAATCCTGGTTGATGAATTTGCCCACTGATTCAGGCCAGCAAGGAGTTGTAGATTCACAAAATATTGCCTGCCTGAATGAACCACTCGGAACAAAAAAGGTGGTGGGTTGAGGGTTGTCAACCCCGAAGTCTCCCTCCCCCACACTGTAAGAAACCCGGACCCCGCCCCTTCACAATATCAAGCTGACTGACTGCAATAGACGCCTTGCCATAATGAGACTAGGTTTTTGTTTTGCCGACAATTAATTGATTTGAATAAAATTCCCCTCCAAACATGCCAAAGGGAACAGAGATTCAGGCAAGTTATGAAACCTCCAGCCAATTTCAGCAAAGTTTGCATTGAGGAATTTCCTCAAGTATTTCACACTATTTCCTTTTTTCCAGGGGAAGGGATGAGTTGACAAATGTGTATACCCCCTGAGTGCACAATAACAATCTGATTTGATTTTGTTTGTTTCATAGAATAGATAATGTATCGGTACTGTGTACACTGTACATGTAATAGGGCCTAGACATGTGCACAATGCAAAATACAATGTACACTCTTCGTGCTCAATGTACATGTACATATGCATACTGTATAATTCATGTAATAAATATGCTTGATACATGCATATTACATGTACATGTGCATACTTGTACATTTTGTGCACATGTATGTCAGTAATACACACATGTAGGCCTACAATGTACATATACGTGTGCTATGAGACAGGCATGCTTTGAGATTGTACATGTATTGCTAATGAGCCATAGTTCTGTGTACAGTACCCTGTACATGTATTTTCAACAGAATTATGGCTACATGTACATCCCCCCCCAAAAAAAAAAAAGAAGAAGGGAGGGTTGAGAATTGTGACATTCAACACGGACGGTGATGAAAGTTTGAGTAACTGGCCTGAAAATGCAGACACGCGACATCTGGGCGATGGACACATCAGAGCATCTGCATGGCTAATTAGCAGGGCTGGGATTGATGGATGTTGAAGGGCGTTAGATTGTGATGAATTCCCATATGATAATCCCATGTGTGTCTGTAATTACATTCAAATAGTGCTGGCCTTAGCCTCAGTATTCCAGTGGAAGTGATGCGATACAATCCATTCTTTCCATTGTAACCACAGTAGCCAATGTTACTGTAGATTTGTACAGTAGACACTACTTAGTTACTATCATTTGTCCCTTGTTCTGTTGGCTTGTTGGGTCATGATGGGTTTTTGCAAAGTTAAATCGTGGCCCATTTTCAGAAAGCCATTTGACCCATTGTAGCCCATCTCACCATAGATTTGTACAGTAGTTCCGAACTTCCCATCAGACATCCATCAGTCTGTTCATCTTAAAGCTACATTTTGTAAATAGATGAATTTTGCGAAGTTGAATGCGGGTGCCGGTGGGGTGTGGGCAGTTTCACGAAATCCACAAAAGTAGGCATAGAATGGCAAAGTGTGGAAAGGCTACAAGTACTGTACATGTACATGTACACATACACAAATGTAGGGCCTATTGCACAAGTTGGCTTGCATTTATTTTCAGCTTTGCTGCCTATAATGATAGTGCAGAGTTCACGATATCTGTACTGCAGTACGTATGTATAATTATGTGCAATTTGGGCAGAATCACTTAGCTGACAAAGCTACACATGTACATGTACATGTACAGTACATGTACATGTTATGTATCACAAGCAGTAAGCAAAAGTAAAAAGCAAAAGGGCACATAACATTATTCCCAAACCCAGTGTGGCTATGATCATGGTTACTGAAAAGTGACCCCATGTAAAAGTGGTTAATGTAATGTACATACATGTACAGTTGTATATGTACCGGAACATGTACAATGTACATTTTTACAGTACACGAGTGTGGGGTACAGTGTATGGCTTTGAAGCATGTTAGCAGTCATTCGACCAATGAACATGGATGGCAGAGGTTGGCAGCCCCTCTCCCCCCCCCCCCCATCCAAAAAAGTTGGCCCGGCTTATATTTCAGGGATGTTTGGACCAGACTTCAAAGGGGGTGAAAGTCATCATTACACTAGTGCAGGTGTACTTTGGTGGGATTCTGGAGGTGATCTCCTTCCTAAAGCCTTTTCCCACTACAGCCTCCCAACCCGGGTTGAAAAATTCTCGCCCCGGGTTGAAAATCAAATTTCTCAACCCCGCGTTCAACCCGGTATCGTTTCACACTTGATTCGTGCAAAACGAGCTGATTTCAACCGGGGCGACTTCAACCTCGAGATTGCCGCAGACTTTTCACACTAGAAACTTGTGCAGCGCACCGCGAGCGCGTTGTGCAGCACTACGCATGCATCAATAATGATAAACAAATCCCACAGCTCTCAACCCGGGGCAAACTCAACCTGTTGCATTTTCAACCCGGGTTGAGAGTTTCAACCCTGAGCGAAAATTTCAACCCTGGTCCGGAGCAGGGTTGAGTTCAACCCGGGTTGAAAGCAATCTCGTGGTTGACGCGGGGTTGAAAATTGGCAAGTGGGAAACGTCGTCGATTTTCGTTTTTCAACCCCGCGTCAACCCCGAGCTTTGTCCAGTGTGAAACGGCCTTTAGATGTGTCCCTGTCTTTACCCCCAAATGAAAGGCCTCTCCCCTAAATGGGCTGCCCCTGCCCTTGTGTGGATGTACATTGTTGACACTGTGACAAACGCCTAGTGACCTACAGGTACACTGTGGGGCGCTTCTTCAGGGTACTGGGTCATAGATCTTTGGAGGGTGGGGGAGGGACCCTGTAAAAAAACAACACTGACAGCTTCAGGGACAAGCAGTGCATTTGTGTGTGTGCTTATTCATGTGAGTAAGAATTGGGGGTGGGACAATTGTGCATTATTCCCATAAGTACATATACATACATATATGCTGTAGGACTAGGAGTGTACATGTAGGTTGCAAAATGTACATGTCTACATGTACATGTACCTACCCCCAGAAGGACAGGTAGTATATGCTGCAAAATGTGAAATATTGTAAATTACAGGATTCCAGTTGAAAGGGTCAGCTTTTTTGCATTTCAAACACTAACACTAACAATAACAGTATCAGGCACAGTTTCTCACAAGGATACATGCAGAGTTACCGGTATCGTAGTACAGGTACATGTACATGTACGTAACAGATTGTACACATTGTACAGTGCTGGTCTTGTGTATTGTCCTGACTGTTACTGTGTACATGTACATGTACGAAGTTGTATACAAGTATGTACATTTACTTGTAGGACATGTACATGTACAATGTAGTACTTGTAGGCCTACATGTACATTGTACATTGTCACTCTGAATGTTCATGTTCACTGTAGTACATGTATGTACACGTACATGTACACTACATTGTACAGTACATTGGCATTTGGTATACATGTACTGTACGCAGCCTACACTGTACACCTGTAAATGGACACCTGTAGATTAGGCACAATACAGGTACATGTAGTACATGTAATGTACTGTACATACAGTTTGTAGTGTACATGTACATGTACATGTACCGTACAAACTTGTACATGTACATGTACACGTACATGTACATGTACATGTACAGTACATTGTACTACATGTATGATTGCACATACATACGTACAGTATGTATTTACGGTAAATAGTGGTCAGAGTTCCTTTTGGCCACTACTAAAAATTTACATTTTAAATTATATGCACACATTCCAGAAATGTTCATGCCCACAATATGTATTTAAATGAACTACTGTACATACATGTAGGGGCCTATACCTACATGTACGTACATGTACCCGGTATCCCACCCAATCTTCCCTCCATACACTTTTTATGTAGTACTTATAGCGCAAGCCCTAACAATGCTGCGTAATAATAATTATGCTAATTGGGGCTTTGCTCTGGCCAACAAGTTGGTGCACTTTGAACCCACTTGGTGAGTTGGTAAACAAGAGGGAACTGGGACTTTGCACTCACTACAGTACGAGGGGTACTCATTCTAGTGTACATGTGCACGACTACAATTTTGTGTCTGTTCCATGGCATTTTTGTGTACGGTATGCACTATCAGTGCTGGCACTAATTACAGTAGCTTTATACAGTACACTTTATGATGCACAGTGTACATGGATTTTTATAAACCATAACATGTGGGCCTACATGTACTGTACGTTGTGGTTTGTGGGAAACTTTCAAAAGAAAACCAGATTGTTTTTACAATGTACCGTCACATGTACCCAGTGAACACAGTAATTGAAACAATGTCACTTGTCAGCAAACAATTCTTTTATTACATGTACATAATGTGCAAAAACGGTACTTTAGGTACTTTACAATGACATGTACATGTACATACACACACTGTACAGGTGTACATGAAGTACAAATGTACAGTTGTACGTATACAATTTGTACAATGTAGGCCCCCTATGCTTTAGAAAAAAAATAATTCTTTAAAATTTCCTATTCACTCACATTTGAATGTACATTGTACTGTAGTGTGCTGTTACTGCTGTACACTGTACTGTATGTCCACCTACATAGAAAATTAGAAATCTATAAAATATACAGCACTTGGTGTACCTACATGTACACTGTACATGTACATGTACAGTACGTACATGTACCGGGTACATTGCAAAATACACTTGCACATTGTATGAAGTACATGTACTGTACTAAAGAGATTTCGTAAATATGCACATACATGTACATGTAATGTACACAGTGCCTGCACTTGTATTTGCCCAGTTGTTATTTTTTTTTCTTTCGCGAGCCAACAGCTGTGTCCTTTCATATCAGGGAAAACAAATCCTCTGACTAACAAAGCCTGCATGAATTGTACATGTATACTCTCCTGTCTGTTGTGCTGTTTCTAGATTTAGTCCAGTTCTAATCTCCACTTCCTCGGGATCTCCATGGGGGCACACCTGTCAGTCCGTACCTACACGTTTACCGGTACTCCCTCCCAGCGGGTGACATTTCCACGCCGGATAGATGCGGCCATTCCTGCGTGCACTGGCCGCATTTTTTTTTCAGGGGGTGTCTGTTCTCTCACCCCCTCCACTCCACCGCCTCCCAAATGACGGGGACGGAACGAAGAGGGGTCCTGGAAATGAGGCGGAGAGAACAACGCCTCTTCTCCGCGACGCAACTTGGTTCCGGGTTCCAGTCCCCGCTTAGAGCCGCGCACCTTTAGATCTTGGCTACCGTATTATGTAAACATTATGGCAAAAATGTGAATATCAAAAATTGGGAGGGCCTGACGTTTGGATCCTAGTTCTGATTGAATGCGATCACCTCTACCAATACCAGCCCTAGGCAAGGCAACATGATGTTATCTGGTAACTAGGCTAATACTGTGGTCAGGCTATGTACATGTATACATGTACGTACATTTGATCATGGTACACTGTACATAGCTCGTCCTAAGCAAATGGGTAACTTGACCATTATACATGTAAATCCAGTGTGAACAGCCCGGGAAGTTTTCCTCCGAGGTAACTTAACCGGCTCGAATGGGTTAATTTAGACGATCGACTTCTGCCCGGTTAAATTGACCCGGTCAGTTTAAATCGAGTCGAAAAGTCCAGTGCGGGCGCGACGTCTTGTGTGTTTGTATTTAGTCAGTCGGTTAAGTTATACCTGTCGTTGCGGTTATCTACAAAGGTATGTACCCACATCGATAATCCAAGTGGTGACGCTGGTAAGATTTACCCAATTGGAACGTCACCCACTGTGAAAAAAAGTCCAGTGCGAACACGGCTTTAGAGAGTAGCCTGGTGGACTTGATGCCAAAAAGAGACCTCCTGTAAAAGAACTTTTTGAAATCTCTGTTGCCTGCCAAACTCTGCTACCTGTGCATTTATTTATACATGTACTGTACATTTGGCACTGATATGCTGCACATGATGTATACCTGATCTGTCGACAGTAATTTGTGTTTTCCTGTGGCCACGTAAATCTGACCAAATCCCAACCTGTTCTTTCCTGTATTCTTCCTCTCCCTCCCTCGAGTTGTTGTTTGACTTTTGTTGTTTCGTATTGGTGAACTCTTTGGTCTTTCCCCTGCCCGAAGCGACGGTTGTAATGTTCAGTCCAACAGAAGCCTGCAAAGTGTTTCATTTTTGTGTGTAAGAATCAGCTGGTATGCTTTTGAAGAGAGCAATTTCTCGATGCCTTGACTGAGGTGCACTAAACATACTCAGTTGAGTCAGTTCGTCTGTATATTCCTTCTCGAATCATGTTCATGCACGATTGTATGTGTTACTTAAAGAAGAATGAAACCCAGAGAAAATAGTTGGCTTATCTCTTTGATTGATAAAACCAACCTACAATTACCCATGTGCAACTCACCTACGAGTTTCATAAAGAGGGAAAAATCATGGAATTCGGTGGTCGAATTCGCGTTCCCTCAACCCGCCATGCTTTCGAAATTTCCGGAAGGTCACTGCGGGGGTATGACATCACGGCGGAGACGACCCTGTCTGATTGGTCAGTTAGGCTTGTTCAATCATTTTAATTTAAACTACAAATATTAATCAACATTTAAAAAAGAATTATACCTCAATGTGTGAGAAAATAATCTTATAATCCTTTGCAGATTTATTGTTTTTCGCTTTGGTCATTATTTGAATTATTCTTGTGGATTGCGTATAGTCTTGATCTACAAACACTTTCACGGCTTCCTGATTGCATACGTTGCACGGACTGTACATGTACATGTACATGTACAGTGCACGTACAATGTACACGTTGTGCACTACATGTAATGTACAGTACATGTACACACTACTACTGTACTGTACACGTGTACAATGTACACGTTGTGTCCTACTTGTAATGTACTACTGTACACGTGTACATTACGTTGGTATCTGTAACAAAATAAACGCTGCGCAATTTTGGTTCTCTGTTTTCTTGATCTTCGCCGAATGGCGACCTGTTATAACAGCTGAACAAGTAGGCCTAAAATAACTTATACACCAGGGGCTGAGTTTAATAAAGGTCCGACAACTATGACTGGGAGCCCACTGTGTCCGGCTTTTGTTTCAGCTCGCGTAATTTTAATAGGAAAATACGAGAAATGATTCAAGAGATGGTCGATGTTTTGGTGAGATTTCAGTTGTACCATGGAGGAATTTGTACACGTTAGCGAAGCTGTGTGGAGTTTAGTGGGGGTCAGGGGTCATGCACACAATAGCGCTGGGTGACAGGAGTTGCGGTCAGCGACCAGGGAATAAACAGTGTGGGCGACTGGAGTCGCGTTCCGATAACGTGTAAATTAGGCCTAGCTCCATGTTCTTGTTGCAGCACAAATAAAAATACGGCACGGTACGTATATCCCCCCTTCTTCCTCCATGGTAATTGGTACAATACATGTATATATCCATGGAGTTTACCCTCCATGAGTTACAGATAAGCGGTCTGCGAGAAAGACTAAGCAGAACGTGCATGTGAGAAAAATCACGCCAGGACCGAAACGAAAACATACATCAAAAGTCGATCGTATCATACAGGAAAAACATCAAAATTAACTCAGCTTTCTGGATTCCAATGCGGCAATTCGTGAAGCTGTCGATGAACGTGATGCCACCGCTGGTCGATGTGAAAATACTGAAGGAACGGCATGTTCTTTCAGTATATTTCTCGGCTTCGAGCCGGTGAGTTTGGCCCGCAAGTCAACCTCGATCCCAACTCCTCCTCCGTGAAGTGATCGCTACAAATCACGTCATTTCGACTATATTTGTAGCCGACATTGAGAAATTTTTCTACTTGTATGGCCGCAGCCCACTTCCCAAACAAGTCAGGTCTCTTGGCCTTGTTAGGAACTGCATGGACAGATTTCCCTAGCTTTTTTTCCGCTGGCATTGTTACAACCAAAAGCCTGGCAGTACACTCGCGAGTGTATATAAACTGCACGCAGTATACATGTGTTGTGTACACACATGTTGTAGGGATACGTCCGGGCCCATGCGGGGGTAGCCCGTCATTATATCATACCCCCCGCAGTGACCTGCCGGGAATTTCGAAAACATGGCGGGTACAGGGAACGCGAATTCGACCACCGAATTCCATCATTTTTCCCTCTTTATGAAACTCGTAGGTGAGTTGCACATGGGTAATTGTAGGTTGGTTTTATCAACCAAAGAGATAAGCCAACTATTTTCTCTGGGTTTCATTCTTCTTTAAGAGCCGTTCCCACTACACCAAATAAACACAATTATTTGTATCGTGATTCAAACTCCACTCTTTTTGCGTGTGGTGACACAATAAACACGATTATTAGTGGGATTTGAATCGCGATTCGAACTCCACTAAGAGTGAGACTTTTTCAAATAATTGCGTTTATTTGCAACGCGATGTGTGTGGGAATGCTCCGCTCAAATCGCACCGTTTTTTTTAAGCCCATGATGCATTGCACAAGCATGGCATTTCCTGCCAGCAGCTTACTCCCAGGAAGTGCAGCACAGGGTTTGTTTACGTTCATCAGCGAGTCCCACCATTCCTGCTTGCGCAGCGCGACCAGTACAGTACATGTACACTATACCCTGTCTCAAACTACATGTACACATTGTACAATGTGTAAATGTACATGCACATGTAGAATTGCGATGAATCTCACGTAACCATGTGGTCATAGACAGCTTATTGTTGTGACTTGTGACGCCAGATGTTTTTCTGCGGGCATTGAATTGTGGGATGCAACTTAACGATTTTCGACTCTCGGTGGCGTTCACACAAACAGTGCCTGTCAAATTATTGTGATGTTTCTGAAAAAAAAAGACTACACTTGTAACAGGGATTTGGGTCGCAATTTTAATCGCAGTGATTTTTGCATTCGCACACATTTCTAAAATTGCAATTACCGGTACAGTAAGTGAATGCCACTTGTTCCTGCTACATGTATGGTACATTACATTTCAGGAAACCGCAATCCTGCACCCTTCCAACGCCCCAGCCGAACCCAATCCGCACTCATCCATCCCCACCCCTTCCCTGTCCCATCTCCCATCTCCCATCTCCTCACCCCTACTCACCTACGGTACTCAAGTCTACTGCATCTTAAAGGCCCTAGATACAACATTGGTAAAGGTCAAAAGATTGCCACAGTTTGTGTGTTAAACCATTAAACATCCCCCCAAAAAGCAATCCTGCGAAGGTAGCTGAAATGGTGATCTGAGAAAGTAGAAAAAGGTAAAAAAAACTATCACGGTTTTTGCACCCTTCTGTAGTGTAAGAAATACATGTAGTTTACGACTTGCGAGTAATAAACTATTTGTCGGTGTTTGAGTGAAGATTTCTAGGGAAGTACAGGATCTCAGACCGTAAGATTTTAACATGAGGATTCTATCATGACCATCTACAAACTGTGTAATTTAGGCCTAGAAGGAAATCTGTGGACATCGATGTTTTCCGATCTTCCCAATGTTACCGGTACCGGTACATGCCATTTTCCAAGTCACGGGACAGTTGCACATTGTACAGTGCATTCTGCCATTTCCTGATTGCGTACATGTGCGTGTGCATGTAATCTCCCCCGTTATCTATTGCCTCTTGGACTTACTGCCAGTGTCCTTTTGTAAAGTAAATCTGCTCACATTTGCTCCGAATGTGTCTTGCTCATTGACAGTAGGAAATGAGTGAAAGCATTAAATACTGTAGTGTACATGTACATGTACAATGTTGCACAACCGTAGGATGACAAACAATGTACATATTGTACACCTGTACATGGACTTACTGTACATGTACCTTGGCAGGCATACAAGTACGGTGTGTATGTATGTATTCTGGGTGGTATATTGTACATGTACAGTACCCAACGTACAGTACATGTACATGTACAGCGCATGTACATGTACATACATGTACATTGTACGCCACTGTACATGTACACTGTACATGTACATGTACATGTACATGTATGTACAATTGTACATGTACATATTATACATGTACATGTTTACGCCTAGACGGTGTATACATATACATGTACATGTACATGTACATGGCGGTGCTAATGAAATCTTATGCATGGTCAGCCCTGCCGATGGTGCTGTGATGATACGCAGGTTACGAAAACCTGTTTTCCACTTCATTACCAACTCGGCAAGACATTCGCATGGCACAGCATGTACACTGTACAGTGTACAGTGTACATGTACATGTACTGTACACATGTACATTGACACATTTGTAGTACATGTATGTGTACATGTACATGTATGTGTACTCTTGCCCAGAGGTAATGTCCTGCCTACAGACGGCTACTGGAGGCTTCTGATTAGTTTCTGCTTCTAATTTGCATTCTGAATGCTGTTTAATGGTAACAATGACTCATTGGAACAGATATGCACCTACGGTAGGCAAAGTACTTGTTCACCCTCAAAATGATTGGGTCTCATTTTTCCTTTAGTCGCCGAGGTCTGAAAAGCTGCCAAATACTGGTACACATTTGTATTGGTATCCTGTTGTTAGCTGCACACACAGACATACTGTACATGTACAGGTACATGTACAGTACTACATGTACATGTCAAGTGAGAATCTGCCAAGTGCCAACTGCACGTGGCTTTAATACCCACGTACCACAACTTATACAATCCAAGGTATTCGCATGCGGTGTACATGTACCCTTCTGATTCGGTCAACCGTGACCACTATCCAGACTTCACTTTTATAAACAATGTACATGTACATGTATGTAGTTTCAGGGTTTTTTCTCCCCTCTCAAATTTGATCGTTGAATGGAATTCCGTGACCTCCACAAAGCTCAGACAAGTGACAGGATTCGGAAAAATGTTGAAAACGTACAGTACGTGTCCATGTACACATGTACATGTACGGTACGTGTACATGTAACATGTACATGTATGATGTACAAGTACTGCCCCTGACCTGTGTACAGTACAGGATGGTATGTGCAGTGTACCTTCATGACCTTGTTTAAGGTACATGTACATGTACATTATCTACATGTACATGTACATGTGTACATGTGTGTATGCATTGCAAGCATACATGTACATGTACACATGCATGCATTTACACGTAGACCGACATGTACACTACATGTACATGGGTACATGTACATGTACAATGTACCATGTACCTGGAGTGGAGTGGTACAGTGTACATGTACAAAAAAATGTAAACATGTACACATTTACACATTTACCGTACACAACACATACACATGTACTGTACATGTACCGGTACATGTACCACGGTACATACATGTACATGTACATGTATTCAAGTACTGTATACATTGTACATGTATACATGTACATGTGTGATGTGTGTGTACATGTACAGTACTATACGTGTACTCATGGAGTCTGCACATGTACACATGTACATGTACATGTACAGTACATCTTTATGGGTCATGTGTACACATGTACATGTACATGTACAGTACATGTATAAATTAATTACTAACGCTGGGACAAAAGGTCGACAAGTCGACATTTCGCGACTTTGAAGCGACTTCGAAATACCGACTTTCGTTTTTACGAAAGTCGACAAGTCGGCCGAGGTCGACTTTGAGGTATCACGCCGACTTTCGTAGCAACGACTTTGCGGTATCATGTCGACTTTCGTGGAGAACGACTTTACGGTATCACGCCACCTCTACGAAACACGAAATCAAAGTCGATGCTGCGAAACTCTTTGGCACGAAACTCAACGAACGACTTTGAAGCCACGAAATCTTACTCCCAACGCTGCTCAGTGTACATACACATCGAGCGGTATTGGGCTGATCCATTATAATTTTAGGGGAGCAGAGTCATGCATATGTACTGTACCGCTACGCCGTCCAATCAGCCCACCGTTGCCATGCCGACATTATGTGATAATGTATATTCATCAGGCATTTCAGTTTACCCATGGCTCACGTGCTTGGAATTGGATAACCAACCACCTTAAGTTCGATGAACTTTTCCACGTGCGTGGGATCAGACCAGATCTTCTTATCTTGTAGCAGTATCTGGGAGAATGAAAAAGGCGCAGCAGGGAAGATTGCCAAGCATCCCTGCACCAGATTGACATCGCTTTGTGGTGGATTCATTTGATATGTATAGAATAAAATAATACTGAAAAAAAAGGAAAATAAAAAACTCTCCAAATCATGATACTCGGCTTAATTTACTTTTGGCACAAAGCAGTTTTGTTTCATAATTTTATTTAAAACAAAGAGGTCAAGGAAGTTATTTTGAAAATATAGGATTGTCAGACGCTATAGGCATTTTAGGAAGGCACTACCGTTACCCTTGAAAAATTATTCCACTTTTATTTTAAAGCCAGGGTTCCACACTAACAATTATTTTTTCTTGCCCTTCGGGCAAGCGAAAATATCACTTTTCATATTTTTACTTGCCCGAATGGGAAATCTACTTGCCCGAAAATGGAAATAAAAGAAAACATTAAAAAATTGAATTTCTCAATAATCTTAAATCACTTAAGCCTTTCAATGGCATTTTGAGTTTGCTAAAAGCTGTGATTCATTATAATTCTAAATTATCGTCATCATTATCAGGGTTCACCCCAGGATCTTGGAGAAAGTATGGGGCTTTTGGCTCGAAGTCCACTGCGCTTCGCGCAAAGAAAACGTGTGGCAAATTGAAAATATCTGTTAATTTAATAAGTGTAACTATTCATTCAGTTTTCTTGTGGAGATTTTCTCTTTCGTACCGAAAATGAAAATAAGGAGCAGCACTCCCAAAAAGTATAATGTCCGTTATTGTCGACTGTCCCCACAACTGTTCCCACGATATTGGTGATTCAAGGCCATTAAATTAATTAATACCAAAAAAAAAAAAAATCCTGGGGGAAAACCCACCTACCGGTATATCATGTAAAGATCCATGTGTTATTTGATTAGAAGAAATAAGGGTCATTTTTGTTTGAAAAGTTGTGTAAGATAAAGAAATTCCTTCGTAGAAGTATCGAGTACGGAGGGAAATGACCGACATGATCCGGCGTGCAGCAGCAGTTTTCTGGCCGTGCGCCACGGCCGAAGTCACTGACAACAACACGGTCAAACCGCGGAGCATCGTAACTTTAGGCCGACGCTGAAAAATTCCGGGGAAAAAAAGCTCATGTACATGTACACCAGTGACCACTCTGTACAATTTTTGCGAGGATAAGTTACTTCCGTAGTACAAGTACATTTTCCAAAATTATTTCCTCCAAGTAATTTTCAAATTATGGATTTCACGGTACGACCGTAAAGGCTTCAGCAGTTTAGGAACGTGAGGGTTTCATGTCAACTCGGTCCATAACCAAAACGGACCGTTGAGGAAGGAAGATCGGACCACGAAAACAAAAATACTGTACAACTTTTACTGGTCCACCCTTAGTCTGAGTCACTTGGACCAATCGCCCTTTAAAAACAATTGAGGTTTCGCCCGAAACCTCAATTTTTTTTTAAAGGGCGACTGTAATGATCCAAGTTACTCGGACCTACTTATTCCTCCGTGCTCGGACTAGTCCACCCTGCGTGTTTGGGCATGTAGCCTACCTTATCCGATCGTTAATCTATTTCCCTGCCCGTGAAAAAAGTAAAACCCAAGATTTAATTAAAATCCGAAGTTGTTTCCATTAAGCCTAGTAAAAGACGATCTTTGTTCAAATCTCGGAATACAAAATCGGGAACAGGATCGTAGTGCGAAGACTGGAAAGTCGTTGTTTACAACGCACGTGCGGCATGCTTTCTCTATCCTCAATGGTACCCGGCGATCCTATTCCTATACGCATGGACGAATGTTTACCAGCGAACTGGGCCGTAGCTGTGTGCAGTACTACATGTATTACATGTACATGTAAATGTATTGCACATGTACATGTACATGTACGCTGTACAGATTGTACATGTACATGTACTGTACAGTACATCGTGCGCACAGCCGCTATACTATAGTACTAGCGTAGCGGTGCAGGATACAATCATTCTGTGCTCGCGGATCGCGTGCGCTCGGCAGACGCAAAAAGCTCCGCTTTTCGGAATAATAATCGTAACAATTCGAACAATATCTACATATAATTGGCTCGTTCTGGGCAAGGACTTTTATTATTTCAATTGTGCAACTGTCAAAATTTTACTTGCCCGATCGTGCGATCGGTACGCTTGCTATTACATGTACCATACACTACATACACTTTTGTATACAGTGCATGTACATGTATAGTGTAGTACACGTATACATACTGTACAGCGCGGAAAGTCGACAAGTCGACTTTCCGCGACTTTGGGGCCAACGACTTGTCGACTTTGAAAAATCCAAAGTCGCCCAGCACTATTAATTACTATTCATACAGTTCGTGTATGTACATGTACATGTACATGTACATGTACAGTATACATGTTCATAATCTCCAACTGACCCGGTACCATCTCTCCCAATCCTAGATGCGGCTATTTGATAGGAAGTGAAAGCACGGCTGGGTTTCCGTCCCTCCATCACTACAGTACATGTACCGGTATACAGTATGTACAGTACCGGTACTTGAAAGTTCAGTCTAAACATGCACACGCAGCTACGCACACGCATCAGTTGCATTGTGGAGAAGACTGTATGGATATGGGCATTTGTCTCCAAGAATAAAATTCCAAAATCCAGAAACAAAAATTCAAATTTTTGTGTTCAATTTGTTCAAAAGTTCCCAGTCAGTTTTTCCTTGGTTTGATTGAGAGAAAAATCCTCACAGAAAAAATCCTATTAAGGAACCAAAAAGCCACAATTTCCACATATGATAATGTATTCCTGGCATTGAAAGAACCATTGTAATGAACACTGAACAGGACGATACATGTACAGTACATTTATGTACACAAAGGAAAGAACATACGGTACATGTACATGTACCTACCGGAACTGTACAGTCACGATAGTGTACATAATATTGTACACCTGTACAATCTACATGGAGAGTACACCTGTTTTAGACTGGTATCTGTGTCCTTTGCTCCCAACGAACACCGGAAAGGGGACTAACAAGGCCAACAGTGCACTGTTATGAGTTGACAGCCAAGGTTTTCTTGTACATGTAGTGGTAGAATCTTGTACATTGTAGGCCCTATGTTTGTATATAATTTATATCTGACAAGTTCTATTCAACAGATATTTCAGTCCTATTTATGTACAGGTGCATGTACCGGGTACATGTACATACATACATACATGTAATGTAGGCCTACCGTATACCGGTAATTATGTACAGTCATGACAGTACTATACATGTACATGTACAGTGTTAACCTTTTGACATGTACATGGTACAGTATACGCATGCATTATTAGCAAAAACTGCCTCTTGACTGTGGCAAGTCTATTCCAGGGATTGGCGGTCACAGGATATCCTGTCCCTGTTGGATTTCTTTGTTTTCATTTTCTCCCTCTCTCTCTCCCCCTCCCTCTCCTCTGCTGTTCCCCTCAATTCAGAGCATCAATGTCAGTGCTCATATTTCTTCAGCTGCCCATGTTCATATGTACATGTACATGTACAGTATCTATCTTCACGTGTTCACTGAGCTTCAGGCCACTGCTAACAGTGAAGCGTTGCTCCTTGAACAGAGGGTATAAAATTGCCCCAGCTGGCTAAACCCACAGGAAAGTACATAATACTTGTACATGTACCACGAAGAACTTCGAAAAAAAACAGTTAACATCTCTATCTGAATAAAGCCAAGTTGTTTTGGGGTTGATAATTTTTTTTTATTATTATTGTGTTTTTTTTTTTTGGGGGGGGGCATTTTTGTCTTAAATTGTAACTAGCGACCAACTGCAGAATTGCTGGCCAGTTGCCAAAATCAGCAGCCAGTCAAATTTCAGCCTGGTTGCCTGGCTGGCTACTTATGAAAATACAGTACTAGTTAATATTGAAGCCTGCCAAGTTTTAATTAAGAATGAGGCACCCAGTCAACGTTGGACATTTCCAAATTCTTATCATGAATGTACCACATTTTGTGGCTGCTTGTTTTGTTCTTTCTTATTCTAGGACTGAAAGAAGTACTGCATATAGATAGATGCTAGTGTATTTCGTGGGTTTGGCTGTGCTGGGATCAACGTACATGCGAGCATCGACATTCCATCAGGACCAAACGCATTCCTTGCATGAATCCGGCCATACAATACCATTACCAATTACCATATGGACAGTGTAGTACAGGTTCAATGTACAGTACATGTACACATGTACATGTACACATGTACATGTACACATGTACATGTACACATGTACATGTACATGTACTGTACATGTACATGTACATGTATTGTACATTGTATGTACATGTACATGTATCTGATGAAACAGAGCTACATGTACATGTGCACATGTACATGTACAGGTGTACGTACCGGTACTGTACAGTGTGTATACAGGTGGACCATGTGTACATGTACATTGTACATGTACATACGTATTTGCAGTGTAAACTTTGTACATGTCTAAATATAATAGCCAAAGACATAAATCCAGACCAACCATAGCCACATGGTACATTAGATTGGCAAGAATGGCATTCCCTGGGTATTTTACTGTACACGTGTTTACATGTACAGTATGATTATCAGTGCTTGTGTGCCTAATAGCAATACAGTAGAACGTCGCTACATGTTCCTGTACGGTATAATGAACGCCGATATACATGCATACATGTATACTGAACATTCGGCTGTTAACGAACATGCCCTTTGGCTCCCGATTTGTGTGTACAGAATATGTCGCTGCAATTGCTATAAGCTATAACGAATGACTGCTATACCGAAAAATGTTCATGGGTCACAAGGGTGTTCGTTATAGGGACGTTGCACTGTGTACAAAACTGTTGTAGGCTGTTTACTGACTGAAAATGGGGAGGATCTGATGTTAAGATCCTAGCAGGACCATTCTCAATAGGCATACGTGTATTTATTCATTGCGGTTTCTTGTTCATTCCACCCTGAAGATTGCAGATTTTGTAGTGGGTCGTCCGACCCCCCCGTAGCCTGAACGCAGGGAAGACGCGCCCCTCTCGGCCGTCATGCCTCCCCCGCCCCCGCCCGCCCCGGCCCCGCCCCCGCCGCCCCCGGCCAACCTCGGCAACCCGCCTGCCCTGAACAAGAAGGGGCAGAAGAGCCGGGGCGCCCTCCTCACCGACATCCACAAGGGGGCCCGCCTGAAGAAGACGGTCACCAACGATCGGAGCGGCCCTTCAGTCAGTGAGTCCAGAGAAGGAAACTCTCTCTTTCAACTCCATTTAAGTCCAGCAGTAAAACCAGTAGTGCGGTCCGATCACTACAAGTTGAAGCTCGACGTCTACCTCATTAAATGCTATGGTACCCCCCCCCCTTCTCCTATCCTCCAGTCATCCACAGCTGGCCTATCTATTGGGACTAGCCATTGGCTGTCTGTCATGAGTGCCGCCAAGTTTCCACGTGGCTGCCTGAACAGATTGTACTTGAACATCGCCCCCAAAAATTTGCTTTGCATTTTACTCTGTCACGGTACAGACTAGTCGAGCTCTACTTGAAGTGAACAGATTGTAGTACCCCCGTTGCTCTGAGTGAAGCAGCCTTAGGCCCTAATTTGGTGTATGATTATAAACCCCCCCCCCCCCAACCAGGGTTTCCCTGGCACATCAAACCGTGAGGTGACCCACCTCAATGCTTTGATGGGCCACCTCAGGTCTACAAAACTCACCACCTCAGAGAGGATCCAAGTCGGGCTAGATGGATGTTCACCAAGCAATGGCACTCCAGCATGTGTAAAGTGAAGCACACCGGATTTTTTCTGGCAAAGTTTGGCCGTTTTTTCGAAACGAACACTTCGGCTCGGGCTTAGGCTTTGCTCATTTTCTTCTTACTCTCTATGATATCACAGGCATCTAAACAAACAAGCTTTTGGCCCCAGTTTCTTGGAGGAATAACCTGTACCTATCAAGCTAACACACCTTCAAATTTGGAAACAAACCACAACCTTGATTTTCAGGTTTTCAATCCTAGTGAGCTTCAAAAAAAGAGGTGTAGAGGAATGGAAGATTCACGATGTTAGCCTCTAACATCTAATCAGTATCTATATAGGAAGGTTTACGGTGACATCATGTATAAGGTCTCTTAAAGAAGAGGTGTGGTTCTGAAAAGAGCCTGAGTGGTAACTTGATGTTTCTACCAGTATGCTCTGGCCGTCATTCTCCTGATGACGGCCAGACCATACTGGTCGAAACGTTGTGTTACATTGTACCACTCTGGTTCTTTTCAGAACCACACCTCTTCTTTAAGAGACCTTATACATGGTGTCACCGCAAACCTTCCTATATTGATTAACCCACCATGCAAAGCCTTAAGTCTTATTTAATCGGTATCTCTCGTTTTCTTTTCATTCTCCCAGATCCTGCCAAACCGGCAGGTGGCGGAGGCGGTGGAGGAGGTGGGGGAGGAGGCCGAGGTGGAGGCGGAGGTGGGGGTGGGATGGGAGGAGGAGGAGGAGGCGGCGGAGGAGGAGGAATGGGAGGCCTCTTCAGCGGCGGCATGCCCATGTTGAAGAAGACGGGGAAATTCCCACCGGGCTCAGGTGCGTACCCGGTCGGTCAGTTGCGACGGCACATTTTGATACGGTAAACGGTTTTCCGGTGACACCATGCAATTCATCATTCCCTTTCCAGAGAGGGAGTGCAGCTCTGAAGTTATGAACCAACCCTAACCCTGCTGACTCCAACAGAAGCCAACAAATTTTGTGGCCTGTTGTCCTCTGTTGGGTTCAGCAGTGTCCACTGTTGGGCACTGTTGGGATCAGCAGGCTTTGCACTTTCATGCTTGTTGGATACTGTTGGGATCAGCAGGATAGAGTTAAGCTAACAGTGAGGGGGATAGGGTTTTAATCACCAAATAGTAATCAAATAGCGATCCCCTGAGATACCCAGTCTTACGGTATGTTGACGCACAATGAACGCCTTCCATCATTCTTCCATTTGGCTTTAAAAAAATGTCACAAAGAAATTTGCGGCTCTGGGACTCCAGCCATTGTTTGGTTGAATTTCCAGAGTTAGGCTGCATCCGATTTCATTGACTATGGCTTGAAAGTACACACGAGTCTATAGAGGTCGTCAACAAGCGGCTGCAGCCAGTTCCCATAGGGTTGTGTGGTTCTTCTAGCCGCAGCCAGTAAATTCGGACACGGCCTTAGGTTGCGGTGGTGAATTTATCGATCATCCTAGTCAAACCTCCATTGTTTTTTAATAACCACATCATGGTTGGGCTCCCACCCCTATCTACTTTAAGTTTATTTTCACTGGATAGGGCCTGGTAACCATCCCCGTATGTATACAGATACAATTGCTCAGAGTGTGCGCAGTTGGCATAGATTGCATTCCAAGTCTGCTTTCTTACCGCAGCAAGAAGTGGGATGAAGAAGTCGTGGGATTTCAGGGATGTGTTTTTTTGTCATAACCAGGAAGAGGTTTTTGTTTGGCGTGATGCTACAAAAAGCTGGTGCACTTCATCGCCCATTGTAACTCTATCCTTACAACATGTTATAAGGGAAATGAGTAATAGTCTGGTTGTGACAGCCTAAACGCACAACAGATTATTGAGACGCCGCTTTTGACTGAATTTTGGTGTGGTTTTTGTTGTGCAGGGAACTCGAGCTCCAACCACATAGGCGGAGGTCCCCCATCGCTAGGCAATCGGCAGTTTGGCTCCGCGCAGCCCAAGCCGCTGGGGATGCAGCCACTGTCGCCGCGCCAGTCGGGCCCGAGTTGGCAGAGCGCCCCCAAGCAAAGCCCGCCCTCACCGAGTCTACCAGGCCGGCCGCTACCCAGCAAGCCCACTGGCGGCTCCTCACCCAGGGACTTTGGCAACACGGAGAGCCGGTCAGGCTGGGGGAGTAGTGATGGACGGGGGAGTAACGCGAGGCCCGGCTTTGGGTCGTCGTCGTCGTCAGCAGCAGCGCCGCCTCCACCACCACCCTCGCAGAAGACCAAACCCCGCCCGCCCTCGCAGGTAGGGGCACTGCCCCCGCCGCCTCCCGGGCGTAACGTGCCCAACGGGCGCCCACGGGAGCAGCCCCCATCTAGGCCGGGGGCCGGCCGACCACCCGCCCCGCCGCCGGACAGACCTGGCGCCGGGGGCCGCCTGCCGCCCCCGCCGCCGCCCCCGGCCAGGGAACCCCCGCCCCCGGTGAGGGAACCCCCGCCCCCGGCCAGGGAACCCCCGCCCCAGCCGCCCCCACCCGCCCGCCAGACGCCCTCGTTGTCCCGGCAGGCCCCGCCGCCCATCCCGGACCCCATGCACAACGCGGCCAAGACCAACGGGCCCTCGTTTGGTGGCGGCGGCGCCCCGCCGCCCTTACCGCCCTCCCGGCCGACCAACAGTCGCCCGCCGCCGCCCCCGCCGCCCGGGGGCGACTCGGCCCGGCCCTCCGCTCTGCCCCCGCCCCCGCCACCCCAGCGGAACGTCTCCCGGCCCGTCTCCAGATCCAGTGAGCCTCCGCCGCCGCCCCCGCCCTCCAGCAACCCGCCCCCGCTGCCCTCCCGGGGAAGCGGCACGCCCGCCCCACCCCCGCCCCCGCACAGGGAGAGACCGCCCTCCATAGTGGGCAGCAATATGGGTGGACCGCCCCCGCCACCGCCCAGTCGAGGGAACAGAGCGTCGGGGGCACCGCAGATCATCACAAATAACAACGGTTGTGGTGAGTGGTGTACAGGATTGCCTCCTTTCTCTTCCTAGAAGGCCATCTGGACCAACAGAGTTTGACATCAACCTGGCTCACTTGGTTATAACTAAAAAAGCTACAACAGTGGAACGTCGCTTCAACGAACACCAATATACCGAACATTTGGCTATACCGAATATGCTCTTTGGCTCCCGATTTATGTGGCCGCAAGTGCTATAACGAACAACTGCTATACCGAACCATTTACATGGATCCCGGGATGTTTGTTTTAGCGACGTTCCACTGTATAACTAAGTCCTACTCAGCCCCATGCCCTTTCTTTTTACCTGGCTCACGTAGTAATAAAAGAAAATTTCAGAGTTAAGAATCTCACACGACAGTCCATTCAAGACTTATACAGGCATTCTACATGTATGCCAACAAGGACCTACAGTGTACCTGACTCGGGAAACTAAATCAGAGAACAAACCAAAGTCCATTCCATACTAGGGCTTTTCCCACTACGAAAATAATCGCGATTTGAATCGTGATTCAAAAACCTTTTTTTTTGGTTGCGTTCACACAGGCCAAATAATAGCGTCGCAAATAAACACGAGCCGATTTGCGGTTAGCATGTGGTCGCGCTGCGCAAGCGGGAATTGCGGGACTCGCTGACAAAAGTAAACAAATCCTGTGCTGCACTTCCTGGCTGGAATCTGCTGGCAGGAATTGCCATGCTAAAAAAGACCGGTGCGATTTGAGCGGAGCATTCCCACACACATAGCGTCGCAAATAAACGTGATTATTTGAAAAAGTCTCACTCTTAGTGGAGTCCGAATCGCGATTCAAATCCCACTAATAATCGCGTTTATTGTGTCCCCACACGCAAAAAGAGTGGAGTTTGAATCGCGATTCAAATCGCGATCCAAAGAATCACGTTTATTTGGTGTAGTGGGAATGGCCCCTAAGTAACACATACAATTGTGCATGAACATGATTCGAGAAGAAATATACCGACAAACTGACTCAACTGAGTATGTTTGGTGCACCTCGGTCAAGGCTTCGAGAAATTGCTCTCTTCAATTTGGTGTAGTGGGAACGGCCCTATAGTACAGTACACTGTAGTTAATTTTTTGCATCTGCCTGTGAGAAAGATCCTGCTAAGATTGGGGAAAAGAAGAATACTCATACGGAGACGTACAGTACATATGAGCACCTGTAGATGTTCATGTGTTGCAAATGGTTTGAAAACATGGAATGAGAGCATGGAGTGTGCCCAGGTCAGGAAGAAAATGGAGACAGACCATGACGGCCCTTGGGCACAGAGAGGAGAGGTGAGAGCTGACGTTGGAGAAAGGTCCTGTCAATCTGTGGAGATTTCACTTCAGATTTGACAGATTACATCCTTGGTACATGTAAACCTACTGTACATGTACATGTACACTGTACTGTGTATTGAGTGAGGCAGAAGTGATGTACATGTACTTTGCTCATGCGCTTAAAGGCCCTATAAAAACATTGGTAAAGGTCCTATAAAAACATTGGTAAAGGTCAAAAGATTGCCACAGTTTGTGTGTTAAACCATTAAACATAAAAAAAAAACCTGCGAAGGTTTTAGCTCAAATGTTGACCTGAGAAAGTAGAAAAAGGTAAAAAAAAGTCATGGTTTTTGCACCATTCTGTAGTGTAAGAAATAGTTTATGACGAGAGTCATAAACTATTTGTAGATGTTTGAGTGAAGATTTCTAGGGAAGTACTGCATTCCAGACGTAAGATTTCAACATGTGGATTCTATCATGACCATCTACAAACTGTGTAAATTAGAAGGAAATCTGTGGACATCGATGTTTTCCGATCTTCCCAATGTTGTGTTGGACCTTTAAGAGTGTCTGACCCCAAGAAAGTCATCCATGCGTGCAATTAATGGGTGTGCACATCGCGCTCCTTTTTATCCCCTCATCGCCAAGTCTTTCTTTAAAAAATAACCTTGCCCTTTTGACCTTACATACATAATGTACATGTAAGTAAATATGTTGGGACACCCACTTGTACGTGACTTTGTGTGATGAACATGTTTTGTACAGTACATACTGTACAATGTACATGTACAACTGTAATGTACTGTGCATGTACCGGTACCTCCATGTACATTACATGTACCGGTACGGTATGCATGCAATTTACAAAATTGCACTTTTTAATGTCCATGCAATGTTGTACATGTACATGTACATTGACATATGTACTTGTAAGTTGTACACTGCATGGACTGCATGTGTTTACATGTGTACAATGTACATGTAAACCATTCTAGTTGAGTACATGTACTGTATGTACCGGTATGTATACATTGTACATTATGTACATGTAGGCAGTGTCCCCCACCCATATACATGTACTGCCCCAAAGAGTTAGAGAGGGAAAAAAGTCTGTCTAGAAATTCTTGAATCACTTCCTGGTGTGGTACATGTACATGTACATGTAACATTACACATGTTACATGTACATGTACATGTACATGTACAGGTCTATTGACAGATGTTCACAGTGCACTGAATGGTGAGTGCCAAGTGTTCCAATGTACATGTGCATAGTGTACATGTACATGTACATGTACATGGAATATTTACCAGCCCATGTGTGGCTTTCAAGTACCGGTAAATGTACACAAGCACAGTGAATTGAATTCTCATACGACATACTGTACTGTATGCTGTACAACTGTACAATGTATAGTATGGTGCATAGTATGGTGCATTTACATACAGTACATGTACTGTACATGTACACGTACGTGTCTCTGTTTGTACTCTGTGTGGCCAAGTGGCCAAGCCAGTCATACTGTATTTCAAGGAATTGGTTGCCTCCATTACCCTTTTCAGGGAAGTGTTACAGTATAGCATGTTGAAAGTTGCAATATCCTGGTGAAAACCTTAATCTCCATCAAGGAGATGATCCCATTGTGATTAATTTGTGGATAATTCCCTCAAGTTGTGACTCATCATAATTATACCATTTTAATGTACACGAACAGTACATGTGTACTTACGTGTACATTGTACACAACATGGACATTGTACATGTATACAATGTACACATACATGTACTGGTACATGTACAGTGTGTACATGTACAGCTGTACAAATGTGTCTACATTGTACATCAGAGGTCAAATGTCGTGGGGAAAAAATTACCAGGCAGCAGGTCTATCTAGTCACTGAAGAATCTTACCACTACCAGACCTGTGGTCAATATCACAAAACTCATCGTTGCTCACGTCACGACCAATTGCAAGAATATAAATGATTACATTATATACATCTATACATGTACAGAATGTACATGTACACTGCCCCTCAAAAGTTATAGCGCACCCACTGCACAATTTTCAACTTACTTGTAAGATTTCACTTTGAAATATCACAGCTGTTCAGTAAACTATCAAACCTGTGTCTGGAGTCATTATTTTAATCAGTAATAATCATATTTCCTCTAAGAAGCACCCTCTGCATTACGGCTAAAACAATAGATATACCACTTAAGAGACAGGTATGATTTGTAAACACATTATCTATGATTTAATTGGGTAAAAAAACATGAAGCAGATTTGTGTGTGGGTGCGCTATAACTTTTGAGGGGCAGTGTACATGCATCAGAACTTTTGATAGATCCATCGATAGTTTAGGAACAGTGCATCATGCATGGAACCTTTGTGAAATCCACCCCTGACACAATTGTTAACCAGTCTGAAAAAGGGTGCACATGTGGGCATTGAGATGATTCCACTGTATGAATGTCTATACCAGGTATCAGAATGCAATGGTCTGCCGGTTCTTTTGTAAAACTTTGAAAGAAGAAGAAGAAAAAAATCAGGGAAACCCCCCCAATTGTACCCAAATCCATGTATCAAAAGCCTGCATCCTGCATACTCAGTAAACCTTGGTACAAATCTACACCTTTATTCTATTTCTATTTCTGCATTCCTTTCACTCTGAGCAATATGCAGAAAAAAAGTTGCCAAGTGCTCACTGACTAAAATGACCCAAATTAAACCCAAATGCCTATCCAAACAAAATGTACTGGGCCTGACGTTTCGATCCTAGCAGGACCTTTCTCAAAGACCTTGAGAAAGGTCCTGCAACATGTACATGTACATGTACATGTACATGTACGGTATAGGATGGAAATGTCCGGCCCTCTACTTTTTCAGAAATTTTAATTCACTTTAAAGCAATTTCCAAACATTTTATGAGAGCATTGTACAGTAGCCTTTCTGATCATGCTTTTATAATGACAACGAGAAGGGAAACAAAAAGTCAACAACAACCCACCAAAAAAATGAACAATATGCTTCCATTGTCTGCTATTTTCATCCTTACAGTGGACATTGTACCTGCTTATTGTTTTCCATTTTTACCTGTCAAATTTTTTTGAAAGATGCCAACCCAAATATGACAGTGCCAGTATTCCATGACAGGCATATTGTGAACTTCAGCGATATAAGACTTACGAAAATTTCCGGATTTGTGGAAATGATGTGATTTATTTATTTATTTATAATTTTTTCAGTCAAACAGGTACATATATGTATCTGAAACTGCTCCTTTTTACCTGTTAAAGCCCTAAAAACTGAAGGTCGTCTGCAACCCTGCCATGAATCTCTCGTTCGTGTAAGCGCTCACTCGCAGTCGCATCTCTCGGTCGCGTAAGCGCTCACTCGCAGTCGCGCAATCTACTGGCCTTCGGTGATTTTCAGGAAATGACTTTGTCGGTCACTTGCATCCCTGGGACTTGTTTTCACCTGAATGAAAACGGGGCTGTGATCTATGGAGATGTACAGACTGACATTTAAAGGCCCAATGTAACATTGGGAAGATCGGAAAACATTGATGACCCCAGATTTCCTGCTAATTTTACACAGTTTGTACGTGGCCATGATAGAATCCTCATGTTGAAATCTTACGATCTGGGATGCTGTACTTCAAGAGAAATCTTCACTCAAACATCGACAAGTAGTTTTATTACTCGCAAACTATTCCGTACACTACAGAATGGTGCAAAAAACATGAAGTCTTTTTTGCCTTTTTCTACTTTCTCAGATTGCCATTTGAGCTAAAACCTTTGCAGGATTTTGCAGGATGTTTAATGGTTGAACACATAAACTGTGACAATCTTTTGACCTTTACCAATGTTGTATCGGGCCTTAACTGGCTTTTGAAACAGGTTGAACCGTTTTTGTTTTGTTTTTGTTTGTTTTTCCCTCTTTTTTGTTTGTTTTTGGTTTAGACAATTCCTGGGAGAGTCGATTTTGAAACAGGTTTAACCGTTTTTTTGTTGTTGTTTTTTTTCCCCTCTTTTTTGTTTGTTTTTTGGTTTAGACAATTCCTGGGAGAGTCGGTTCACCTTCCGCCCGGAGAACGAGTTTCCAAAGCCTGCTGCCTTCACGCGGACGAATAAGACGTACCCCAGCAAAATGACAGCCAACAGACAAAGTGAGTAGCGCAGTGTAGGCATGTCCAACAAAGAGGTACAGTATCAGAACAGCGTCTTCCCACGTTCTGCCCCTCTCTGGAATTCCCTTTCCTTGTATGAGTTTCCCACCAGCCTACATGTACGATCTTGCCCTTTTGAAGAGGAATGTCAATTCCTATCTCCAGCCTTCCTGAGTCCTATCTCCTTCTTTCCTTAGGCCTTAAACCTTGAGTGGCTTTAAAGCCTTGTTTTGGGCGAATTTGATTTTAAAAAAGAAGAAAAACAAATCTACCATAAATATACACTGGAAATCATAGTGGCTTTGTAGCAGAAACCATTTGATTGATTGACCCCACCCCTCTGACTCCTCCCTTCACCAAAAAAAACCCCACAACAACAACAGATGCCGTGCGCTACTTGCCCGTAGACTCTGTCTATTATACCGCCGAGCAGCTCGCCGAGAATGCGTTGGCGGAGGAGGGTAAGTGGCAAAAGCGTATGGGGGCGAGGTGGTGCCCAGATCCGGGCCCGCCTGCCTACCTGCCTTGCCCGCCCCGCCTGGCCCCCACCGCCCGGCCTTGGCCTGAAGACTCGCTGCATGCCTTGTTGCCCCGTGACTGCATGGCAAGAGCAGAATTTGTTACAGGGGGTGCCTTTCACAGGGCAACGACTGGTACCCAGCGGTTCCCCCCCCCCATCTGATTCTAGACAGGCCTTCGCGAGTCGGTTCCCAACGATGCAGTGGATGCACACATGGAGCAACCAGGGAGTCGCTCAAGTCCAGTTCGTGGTGCCAAAGTCAATCAGTTCAGAATTCAAATGTTAATAGAGGGCCTGACGTTTCGATCCTTGCAGGACCTTTCTCAAAGGCAACTTTTCTCTCGTTGCCTTTGAGAAAAAGTCCTGCAAGGATCGAAACGTCAGGCCCTCTAACTTTATGAGACTTATGTACCGGTAGCGTACATGTATTGCAGGTCAATTTTTGTCAGTGAGCAGTTTGCAACAGTTTTTGTATTAACCTCAAGTTAATCATTCAATGAAGGTTTGCCCTACCTGACATATAAGTAACAGTGCTTTCCCCAATTGCCTGCTTGAAAAAAAAAAAAATGGCAATATTTCAGCTTTCTGCAGATCTGTCTTTTAGGGTGTTTTTTTTCAGCAGGCAATCGGGCAAAGCACTGCCAACTGCAAGCCGGGTAGGCCAAACTCTTGTTCAAATTAAGGAACAGTGGAGTTTTATACCCAATTTCCCTGCCATCAGTCCATGTTGACTGGTTGACAAGGGAATCTAATGCGCTGCTCAGTGCGGTATTTGATTCACTTCCTTGTTTATTCAAATCTGACCAGGCCGGTATTAAACATGGCCTGACATTTGGGCTTGTCAACTTGTCGTTGTTTTTTCTCCCCCTCGTTTCTCAATCGAGCCGTATCATTGTTTACTCAAGAGAAGAGGAAATTTTCTACTGGTTTGGTATTGACAAGGATATTAATGCCTCTACCGCAAATGGTTCGGCACAACCCGACTCAAAAATACTCGGAAGTCACAGTGGATATTCCCTTCCAAACAAATTCTCCCCAAGTCAGCCCAACTGATTGCAAAGTCTGTCCCTCTAACTGTTGAGATCAAAATAAAAACAAGACACACAGTGGAACAAGACGATCCAATCATGCCAATTCACATGTATCCGTTGAATTCTAAAAAAAAAAATATCATCTCTGCTTATACCCTTGTCTTAACAAGCAGGTAACGGTTCGTATTCGCATTATTCCCAGGACAGACGCCAAGGTAAACGACGCACAAAAGAGAGAGAAGAGAAAAGAAGAAAAGAGTCGAAAGACCATTGTGTGTTTGTCTTTTTCATGTGCCCATCCATTCTGCATGGTATCCAGCATCTGCACTGCATCCCCAATGTCTTGTCATGACAGCATCTTGATACATGTGTGTGTGTTTTGGTTTGCAGTGTGATTCAGTTTATTTTGGTATGGAAACAAATACTGTTCTAGTGCCTATTTCTAGACTAGAACAAAAACAGACCGTGTTTATAGATTGTATTTGATAAATAAACTAATATTTGCTCCGAATGAAAACTGGATCTTAATATTAAAAGAAATAGTCGTGATGCTTGATCCTAGAAAACGGGGAAACAGAAAAACGATGATCAGTGTAGGAATAAGATTCATGTATAGAAATTTGATCAAAACATTGAAATGGATTAAACTTGGGCTTTTTCTGCCTAGTGGGAATCTAAAGATGGTTTTCTTATTGGCTGAAGAAATAGTCCATACCAAATTGTCAATATGCCATGCATACATAATGAATATATAGTACAAGTATCTTGACAAGGGTCATTCACAGCTGAAAAATGTTACCTTCCAGCCAACATCTCCCTCTCCCTCTCCCCTCTCCCTCTCCCTCTCCCTCTCCCTCTCCCTCTCCCTCTCCCTCTCCCTCTCCCTCTCCCTCTCCCTCTCCCTCTCCCTCTCCCTCTCCCTCTCCCTCTCCCTCTCCCACTCCCTCTCCCTCTCCCTCTCCCTCTCCCTCTCCCTCTCCCACTCCCTCTCCCTCTCCCTCTCCCTCTCCCTCTCCCTCTCCCTCTCCCTCTCCCTCTCCCTCTCCCTCTCCCTCTCCCTCCCATCTCCCACTCCCTCTCCCTCTCCCCCTCCCTCTCCCTCTCCCTCTCCCTTCCCCTCTCCCACTCCCTCTCCCTCTCCCTCTCCCTCTCCCTCTCCCTCTCCCTCTCCCTCTCCCTCTCCCTTCCCCTCTCCCACTCCCACTCCCTCTCCCTCTCCCTCTCCCCTTTCCTCTCTCTCTCCCTCTCTCTCTCCCTCTCCCTCTCCCACTCCCTCTCCCACTCCCTCTCCCTCTCCCTCTCCCTCTCCCTCTCCCTCTCCCTCTCCCTCTCCCTCTCCCTCTCCCTCTCCCCCTCCCTCTCCCTCTCCCTCTCCCTCTCCCTCTCCCTCTCCCTCTCCCTCTCCCTCTCCCACTCCCTCTCCCTCTCCCTCTCCCTCTCCCACTCTCTCTCCCTCTCCCCCTCCCTCTCCCTCTCCCTCTCCCTCTCCCTCTCCCTCTCCCTCTCCCTCTCCCTCTCCCTCTCCCTCTCCCTCTCCCTCTCCCTCTCCCTCTCCCACTCCCACTCCCTCTCCCTCTCCCACTCCCTCTCCCTCTCCCTCTCCCTCTCCCTCTCCCTCTCCCTCTCCCTCTCCCTCTCCCTCTCCCTCTCCCACTCCCTCTCCCTCTCCCCCTCCCTCTCCCTCTCCCTCTCCCTCTCCCACTCCCACTCCCTCTCCCTCTCCCTCTCCCTTCCCCTCTCCCACTCCCTCTCCCTCTCCCTCTCCCTCTCCCTCTCCCTCTCCCTCTCCCTCTCCCTCTCCCTCTCCCTCTCCCTCTCCCTTCCCCTCTCCCACCCCCACTCCCTCTCCCTCTCCCTCTCCCTCTCCCTCTCCCTCTCCCTCTCCCTCTCCCTCTCCCTCTCCCTCTCCCTCTCCCTTCCCCTCTCCCACCCCCACTCCCTCTCCCTCTCCCTCTCCCCTTTCCTCTCTCTCTCCCTCTCTCTCTCCCTCTCCCTCTCCCACTCCCTCTCCCTCTCCCTCTCCCTCTCCCTCTCCCTCTCCCTCTCCCTCTCCCACTCCCTCTCCCTCTCCCTCTCCCTCTCTCTCTCCCTCTCCCTCTCCCTCTCCCTCTCCCTCTCCCTCTCCCACTCCCTCTCCCTCTCCCTCTCCCTCTCCCTCTCCCTCTCCCTCTCCCACTCCCACTCCCACTCCCACTCCCACTCCCACTCCCACTCCCTCTCCCTCTCCCTCTCCCACTCCCACTCCCTCTCCCTCTCCCTCTCCCACTCCCACTCCCACTCCCACTCCCACTCCCACTCCCACTCCCTCTCCCTCTCCCTATCCCTCTCCCACTCCCACTCCCTCTCCCTTCCCCTCTCCCACTCCCTCTCCCTCTCCCTCTCCCTTCCCCTCTCACCCATTTGCAGACATTGACCTTTGTCTGGCATTTTCTCACCTAATTGAATGCTTCCCTGACATGGGAAATAGGGGAAGTGGAGGAGTGTTAGGGCTGGGTTGGTTGGCTGAGAGGGCTCCGACTCTGAACTGTCTTTACATACAGTCTAAAGTATGCACTCCAACATAACATGTACCGTGACCCTCGGAAAACTTAGGATAGACATTGACCTTCAACAGCGGTGATCGCCATAGCAATGACCTTAAACTCCTGCACGATACGTCCACAAATTGACCTTTCCTCCCTACCTCCCTGTGCCCATAGCTCACAAGGAGAGACCTAAGAGTGAGGGATTATTTTCGTCCATGATCATGCCGTCAACGGACATGTTTGTAACACTAGGAAGGACAGAGCTGTGATAAGGGGGCCCTGGTTTTGGTTTAGGTCAGCTTGAAAACGTCAGAATCCAAAATCGGACGAGAAGAATCTCTCAGTGCAAGACCAGATTTCATCAGTTTCATTTCAACATCAATCTACCGGTACATGCATTGGAGTAAACTTTCTGCATTGTGATACATGTGGGTTTTTCCAAAACGAAATTCCACCGAGTGAACTTGTTCGTTTTGCATAATCTTTCAACAAAGCGTTTACTCCCTCAGAAAATGTGCTACATTGTAGGTGGTTACAGAATGATCATTCAGTGGACATCCACATTCAGTGGGGTTTCATTTGTAGCTTTGTACTCATTCCGCTGCGTGTGAGCACACCCATTCATGAGGCCATTGTCACCTAGTCTAAACAGCATGATCATGTACACGTACATACACAGTCTCCCCGATCTGCTGCCAATATATTAATGCCATGGTTGTACCAAACGCACAGTTACACACACCGCCGAACCATCACAAATTGGTCTCGTATTCCATCACTATCATCACCACTCAGGAGATGCATCACCGCATCGTCATGGTTTGTTTTTTTGTCAGCTCATCCATTTTTGGAGGATTGTGTGGCCTTTTTCCTCGCGAGACCACGGGTATCCGAACAACAGCATCATCTTAGACGTAGGGATTTGTGTTTCAAGTTTGAAGTGTGTGTATTTGTGGCAGATGAAAGTTGTCATTCTTATGTGTCTTAATGTGTTTGCCATCTGTCATTGGTTATTGTGCTAAACAACAGTGTAATGTTTGCAAATGTATTAACATGTACAGGTATGCACATGTACTTTCAAACTGCCTGTAATTTCTTTAAAAACAGTATGAACATGTACATTTTGCCAGCCAGGCACTAAACGTACGTAGCCAGTCCCATACATTTACATCCTCAAAGCCAAAACATTGGCAAAAGAATTGGCAAAGAAAACTTTGACCGGACCAGGACTTGAACCCGAGACCTCTGGATTGACCCCACTGGTAGGTCAATCCAGAGGTCTCGGGTTCAAGTTTTCTTTGCCAATGTTTGAAATTGTGCCATTGAGTAGGTATAAAAGTTTGACAATCCTACATTCATGTACGTGTGTATGGTAAGTAGGGTTTTGCAGTGAGAATGTGAGTCAATGAAGGTTTGCCCTACTGTGCCTGAGCAGGGCAAACGCTCATTGGAGTCGTACACAGATTTGATGTTTGCTTTTCATCGTGAATCCAGCTGCATGCCTGCTGAATTCTTCTCGTTGCGAATCACACACAATACAGTCTGTTCGCTTCAGGAAGAGCTCCAAGATGCATATTCAGTGCATCCAGTCTTGGGCTGTCTCTCACCTCGGCCACGTGGAAGTTGGCACCCGACTCGTAACCCGGCAAGCGATGGTGACTCCTGGGGCGGATTTCACTAACGCTTTGCGTTCATCGCAAGCGCCCAAATCAATCGTAATACGTCTGATATCCATCGCCACTTAGCGATCAGTGCACCGCAAAGTTGCGATGGATTAGCGATCGATTTTGGGGTGTTTGCAATAATGCAAAGCATTAGTGAAATCGGCCCCTGATAGGCTAGCAGGGGGATGGACTGGAGGAGAGGTGGGATGGTGGGGGCAGAATGCCTTAGCAGTAAACGAGGCTGAGGTCGAAATCTTCTTGGAGTGAACAGACTGTACACAGACACTTTTTTTTCTCTCATAGTTCATGTTCTAATCTCTTGTTACTCTCCCTCCCTCCCCCCTTCCAACCAACTTCCAGGTGTCAAACGAGCTCCGCCTCCAGAGCCGCCCTTCTAGATGTAAACCCCCCCCCCGGCCTCCCCTCACGTGCCTAGGACGAGGAAGATAGAGAGATAGAGAGAGAGAGAGTACCCTGGATCCAAGAAGAGCCACGCTGGGAGCCACCCATCCTTGCTAGTCCTCCTCACTGCCAGCCTGCCGTTGGTGGCGTCGGCCACTCTGCAATCCACTGGCTGCGGACTGGCGTCATCGTCCAGCAATCATTCCGGGCGGCTCACCGAGGGGGCTCCAGTGTCCCAAATCCAAATCCCCCGTCCCCCCCCCTCCCCCTTATCCCCCGTCCCCCCCCTCCCCCTTATCCCCCGTCCCCCCCCTCCCCCTTATCCCCATCGCCAAGCCCACAGCAGCGACGATCCCAACAGATCCGCGGGGTAGCTCTCGTCACCCTCGCCTTTTTAAAAGAGTCGAGAGAGGGGTCGAGTCACAAGTTCACAGCGCTTTTTTTGTGTAGGAGACCTCGGCCCCACCCCAATCTTGGATACTCGCAGGTCGTTGCAGAGCCCACAGCAGCGACGATTCCGCAACATCCCGACCGATCGCAACGGCGGATGACTCTGGTCGTCTTCCTCCTTTCAAAGGGGCAAGAGAGGGGTTCGGGTCACAACGCTATGTGTATAGGAGACCTCAGCCCCACCCCGATCTTAGATGCTCGCAGATCATTTTCAGTAGCCGCTTGGGGAAACAAGCCCAATACATTTGGATCTATCTGGGCATGTGTTAACCCCCCCCCCCCCCCCTCCTCTTACCACCACCACCACCACAGTGGATGTCTCGAAATATCAAGTCACGACCCATCTGAAGAGAAAAGTTTCCTATCTGTGCAAATTCAAACTTGCAACCATTCATTATTCTAAAAACAAACAGCCATCGCAGATTGCATGTCCGCATTGCTGGGGGGGGGGGGGGGAAGCAATACACAATTTGAAGGCTTCTCCTTCAGTGCCACTCCTTGCGTTATTCCTAGGCCTGACATCTGCCTCTCCCGAAGGCATCCACAATGTCACTGCAGCTGGGTAGTATTAAAAAAACCGCAGTGGCTGTTGTTACGGCAGTCGTCCGTGTGGTTCCCTGACTTGATTGTATTTCGTCAGCATTGCAGGCTGGGTGAACCAGTCTATAAGCTGATAGTCTGGTTCTAAGAGCTAAACATCCTGACAAATACTGTGAAGTCAGGGAACCACACGGACGACTGCCGTAACAACAGCCACTGTGTAAAAAAAAAAAGAGAAAATAAGTCCCCTGCCCCTTCCCAAGTGCATCCGAATCTCCGTCATTGAACAGTGGCTAATCTTGACCATGCAACAGAAAAACACTACTAATACAGTGCAGTGAGTTCACAAGTTAACTTGAAAACACATCTGCACACATTTTTTTCTCTGCACCGTTTGCTAGACTTCAGTCTCGGCCGACAGTGGGCAGATCGTTTTTTTCTTTCCCCCACCCCCCCCCCACATGAAATGAGGATGGCAGGCCACAGTTACCCTACTCTCCTCTCCACCAGTATATCAGACGCGTTGTATCGCTACATACATTCCATACCCTATGCAATTTGTGGATGGCACGTCGGTTCTGTGTAGTGGGCCATCCGACAGTCTACGTATAGTTCTGAAAGCAGCAATTGACTCTGGGAGAGAACAACGGTTAACACGGATCTTTGATTTGAGGACTGTGCTCCATGGGTGGAGGGGGGGAGGGAGGGGCAATCTCACCTGGACCATCTTCGGGATCTTTGACCAAGCCAAGACTCTGGCGGCCGCTCGGCCAACCTTTGACATCTACGGCGCTGTGAGGGGCCTTCTCTCTGGATTTGCTGTGGAATTTAAATTTGTTGTTTTTTTCTTCAATACGGCGTTGCAAACCTTATCACACCAGAAGACAAGGTCGGATCGCTTCTGGAGCAAGATGAATGCACCGCCACCATCACCATCACCCAACCGCCCCCCCCCCCCAACCTAACTAAGCTGGCCCCGACGTCGAGGGGAACTTTTCTTTCTTTGGCAGACAGTCACCGACGTGAACAGAGACACTTGTTGAGGCTACAGGATGCTTTCCCCTTTCTGTCAAGTAGTTCACAGTCAAAAATATCAGTTTGTGTAGAGGGGAGGTTCCAAGGTTTGGGCCACCAGTATTGAAGGCCCAATACAACATGGGGAAGATCTCTTGTCCTTTGGTTGAACACACAAATAGCGGCAATCTTTTGACCTTTACCAACATTGTATAGGGCCTTTAAACCCCTTGTTGCATTGACTGACTGATCTATCCGCACTGCAACAACAGAAGGAGCATGTTTGAATTCACACGTCGCACTTTGGAAGTTAGTAACACATTCTAAAACTTGTTTTTTTTTTTTTTTTTCAGTAATTGTCCCAACGAGCTAACAAGGGGGCCCCCTGATTTAGACCCTTGCCGTGAGGGTGCGGACAGAATATAGTAAGCTCAAAAGTGCAAAATCAAAAGGGGAAGTTGCCCAGAGTATTTTTGCTTTGATGCGGCAAGTTTTGCGAAAAAGCCATTTGGTTCTCGGGCCGAGACCCACAGACCGAATCTATATGTACAATAACTATTCACTGTTTCCGCTCAGTAGTCATTGAATGATTTCTGAGGCAAATTCTCCTTGCTGAGACGACCCACCTACAAGAGTTCTACACATTTCTTGTTCAGGTAAAGACGAACTCCATCAACAAGGGCTTTGTATTTATTTTCCTTATGTCAACGTTAATGATTAACGTTAACGTTAATGATTTACAGCAGACATTGCACAGCTTGGCACCCTTTACCAGTTTTACTGGAGAAGATGCTTAGAATTTATCATTTACGAGTCGATGTGGTGTAATGAGAGAAAGAGAGTAACCCTTGGTCTTTGGGTGTATTTATAAACAGCCATTCCAACTTTAAGAGATTTTTTTCTTCTTTTTTTCCCTGATGCAGAAATGCTTCAGGAAAAAAAAAAACACCAATGAGATGGAAGGGCTTAGGAATGAGGAACGATTGTAAATACATGTTTGGGAATGTTTTTTTTTTTTTTTTTTTTTTGACATGCCACCCTGCAGTGCAAGTTCCAGTGTGTGATTGTGTCCTTGACCTTACGGCCAACCGGGCAAGAGAGGGCGGTGTCTGTTGCCAAGGCAATGGGTTGCACTGACCAGCACTGACTGGCTTTGTACTCTTTTTTTTTATGTGGTGGTAGCATGCAGACATCTGATGTTGCTAACAATCCATCATGTCGATTTTTTTTCCCACTGTTTATTTCAATTGCTTTGCAATTGAATGTATAAAAATTAAAATTAAAAGCTTCAACCAATCAAATCCTGATCTTCCCCTCTCTCTCACAATCCTTTTTTGGTGTGATCCTCGAGCTGCTGTAGCCGGGTTTACAACAATTGGTTGTTTGCATCTGAATGAAAGTGGGGGTGGGATCGCTGGAGATATACCGCAGTTAATAGTTTGAATTGCTTCTGACTGGTGCCCCAACCCGGGCAAAGACGAGTGGACTATTTAGGAGGTCACCATCTAAGGGCCGGATAGCTCAAATGGGCAGAGCGCTGGTAACGCAAAACCAGAAGTCTCGGGTTCAATTCGTTCAAATTCGTTCAATGTATTTTTTTTACTTTAATTTTTTGTCTCTATGGAAACGTTGGAGGGTCTAATGTTTCAATCTTAGCAGGACCTTTTTCTCTTTGTTGATGAATTGTTTAGCATTAAAGCCCCTATATGACATTAGTCGAGGTCAAAGAATAGCATCCATACGTGGTCCAATCCAACATATGCATGTAATAGCTCACCTGTGAAAATTTCAGCTCAATCCCCCGAGTCTCGAGAAAATTCATTTGTTTTGTGAAAATGCAGCATTCAACGCCGTTTAGATCTTGGTGAGACCTAAACGATCTCTTTTACTCTTTTCTCCCAAGATACAACATTTTAGGCTGAAAAATTTCATTGCGAGGTTTCTACTATAACCATCTTCAAACTGTATAAGTTTCATGTAAATATGTGAACATTTCTGTTTTCCGTCCTTACCAATGTTGTGTAGGGGCTTTAACAGTGCACAGTGAAGCCTGTCAGAGGCTCATCAGAAACGTAAGAAAGAAACAACCTAAAACCAAACCAAAACTATCCAAATTTCACCCCAAAATATCGCTACGTTAGTCCAGAGGTCTCGGGTTCAAGTCCCAGTCCAGTCAAAGTTTTCTTTGCCAATTTTTTTCAAATTGTTCAAAAGTTCCCAGTCAGTTTTTACTTGGTTTGTTTGAAAAAAATATTGTGATCAAATTCGCACTCAATTTTTGGGGGACAGGACTCAGGAGTGGGCAGTTCTTGAAGTACCAAATCCGAAGGTTCCACAAAATCTTCCACAGCAGAGTGGCAGCATTGATATTAAGTTAATGTAGATTTATTTCAGTTTGGTTTTTCTAAGGGGAGACAGTGTTTTTTTTTCTTGCACCAGGCATTTTTCAGTTAGCAAAATATGATTAAAGAAGTGGAGAATTAATGTTTATTTTAGTCCTGCCTGTAGGGTGGTTGTTTGGTGGGGTTTTTTTTGGTCAGAGGCAAACATTAGTCGTTGGTTTTGTTTTCAAGCCCCGATAGATGAAAACAACAAGCAATTTTGTGAACTTGAGTAAAAAAAGACTTTATTTTGTACATATAGTGTCATATCCAGAGAACTTATCTGTAAAGAGCTGTGTACAAAAAACACCCTGATGTCTGTTTAATACACTGGAAGAGTTTCAGCGAAGATACGCTAGACCATCCTCCCCCTAATACCCCTCTCTCTGTCATGGTGGGATTTCTGGGTTTTTTAAAGAGTTTTTTCTGTTTGATACCAAGTAGTGGGGGACAGTAGAGAGAGTGCTGATCATCCGAGGAGTTCTCCAAATCGGTGCTGATTGCTAGTTGGGGGTTTTAGTGCATGAGCTTCTGTAGCAACAGTTACCCATACTCCCATCGGATGCAGTGCTGTGGTTGTTGCTACAAGAAGCTTATGCACTAGTCCCAACTGGTAAGTCTTCAACTGCTGTTATTACCCATCAGTTAGACTCGCACAAGTATCACATTTTATTTTATAATTTATTTTTTTCTCCAAATTTGTTTGTCTAGGGAGTGCAGTGACATTATCGCATCTTTTTTGTCAGTTCCAAATATTTTATTTATTTATTTTTCAATCTCAAAATGTAAAGCAAGCCTGTTGTCTCGAACCTTGGGAGCCTTTTTCTCGAGGAGGAACGTCTTCGAGAAAGGGCCTGCCAAATGTACGATCGAAACATCAGGCCCTGTCAACATTTTGAGATTTGTATGATTATGGTGATTGCGGTCATTGAGCCATTTGCAACTTGTTTTTGTTTTGTCAACTTTTGTCTTTTATATTACCTAATATTTAGTTTTTTCAGAAAGTCTGATTGAGAGCTTCAAATCATTATGAGGATGATAAAATGTATAGGCTGTTAAAAAATCGTCCTTAAACCAGAAATTTAGATTTTTGTGGACCTTAATTGCATGGAATGCTTTACAGGGAATGGCCAATTTGAAATGCTAATCGATACAGCATTTCAGCTATTTTTGGGATTGGTATCCCACAACCCCCCAGGCTTCCTCCCACAATCCCCTGTATTTCCTCCTTTGTTTGTGGCGATTGATTTTTGTTTGGGTTTAAAAAGGAAAAGCCTTGCTCGGTAGCTGCAAGCTTTTGTCTGAGGACAGTTCCAGAAAGTCTGGAGTGTAGTTTTTTTGTCCGCAAAGCACGGGTGGACTTGTAGGCATTTTGCTGTGACTAACCAACTTTTGTAGCATCCAAGGCAATATGGGTGTGACAGTGAAGAGGTCCAGTCATTGACCTACGACCTCAATGTCATTTACCAAGGCAATGCCCTAGCTGGTCCCCTGCCACCTTGCTATGGAAAGTCCCATCTGCGAGAAGCGTGCACCGTTGATATATAATAATGATCATGCACTTTTGTTTTGTGCACGTGGTATGGGCCTATTATAATTGGTGCTCTGCCAAACTCCACACAACCCAATGGTAATAACCGTGAACCGCTGATTTGCCTTTCTTTGTTTATGTACAGCCAATTTTTTTTTTCTAGGTTTAAGAGGGAAGTTGATTCTAAATAAGATGAATGGCGCAAAAACAAGAGAGAGAGGACAATGAAAATAACTAATAATTGCCACAAGAGTAAGTTGGGCAATGAATTGTGCATATTGTATCTAATTTTTTCTCATATTTGTATAGTAATTGACTTTGAAGAAACCCTTGTATTAAGATGACGTCTTAACAAATAAAGTTAAAATGATAATGCAAAAAAAAAGAAAACTTAAAAAAGAAGGGAAAAACTCTGTATTTTTTGCTATGCATCAACTGCTTATTACAGAATTGAGACGTAACTTTATTAATGATATAGACTACGGTATACTATAGATAGGTATATGTATTATGTGAAGTATAAAAACAACAAAAAATTGAATCAAAATGAGACAAAGTTCTTTGTATATGGTCCTTTGCTGGATGCTCATGTCTGGTCAGGAGACATCGGCTGAGCTATTGTGGAATTAAAATGGCGGATAGCACAAATTGGACCCATGGTGGGTTTCTTCCTGTGTTTGTATGTCTGTCTGTCTGTCTGTCGTGCCTAGGCAGTCTATGTCCCTGCCAGGTTTTTTTTCCCACGGATCCATTGAAGCTCTCAGTTCAAGTTCCCAGTCAGTTTTTCGTTTGACTTGAATCGGAAAAGCTGAATCCACTTTGAGAACAATTGTAAATACATGTTTCCTTTTTTTGTATTGTCTTGTAGTGCCTATCATACCACCTTGCAGAACATGGTGCCAGAGTGTGCTTGTGGCCAACTGGGCAAGAGAGGGCGGTGTTTGTTGCCAAGGCAACAGGTGGCACTGACCAATCACTGGTTGGCTTCTTACTTTTTGAAGTCAGTATTGATATGGTGGTAGCATGCGGACATCTGATGTTGCTGGCAGTCCATCATGTTAATTTGTTTTCAATGTTTATTTCAATTGCTTGCAATTTAATGTGTACAAAGTAAAACTAAAAGCTTAAACCAATCAAAGCCTGATCTTCCCCTCTCTCACAATCCTTTTTTGGTGTGATCCTCGAGCTGCTGTAGCCGGGTTTACAACAATTGGTTGTTTGCATCTGAATGAAAGTGGGGAATGTGATCCCTGGAGATATACGGCAGTTAATGGTTGATTTCTTCTGACTGGTGCCCCCACCCCAGCAAAGACTAGTTGACTATTGGGGAACCCGGAAGGCCACCATCTAAGGGCTGGATAGCTCAGATGGAAGAGCACTGGTGCATTAACCCAGAGGTCTCGGGTTCAAGTCCCGGTCCAGTCAAAGTTTTTGTTACCTCCATCTACACGGACAGGGACAGAAATTTCCAAGTAGTCATTCAAGTTTATTTACAACGGACTCAATAATATACAGCATATACAACATGCATTGCATTGCATTGTGTTTTATGCTGCAAATCCAATGAGCAGTAGATTCACAATACGTCTGATAAAATCCAACAATAGCCAATTTTATAACTTATCAAGCAATCAGCAATCACCAATCAATTACCATCAGGCCAATCAAAGCAGTCAATCAATTTTACAAATGCACAAAAATGTACTGGTACTTACATGCCAAAACAATTGCTAAATACAAACTGGTTACTATTTAATTTGGCAAAACTGAAGCTGAAGATCAGTATTAACACAATTCCCAAAAATGTGGAGAGAATCATGTTTTTATAAACATGTCAGATGTAAGATGCGTTTGTAGATTATTCCTGGTTGGGCAAGGAAGGTTTTTCCAAGGCCTCCCAGTGAAAAAGGCACCCTGATGCTGAAAATAGAAATGTCCCCGGAAAGAACCACTGAAAACCAGTCTATATTAATATGTTGTTTTTTGTGTTCAAATGATTTACAGTTCCTGTTGCAAAATGTTGCAAACTGCTTACTGACTAAAATTACCAAAATGCAAATTTTGTAAATAGTAAATTGAGTTACTATGCATCGTAGGTCGTGGTGAAATCAACCCCTAGAGGCAGGACCTTTAGTAAATGTTTACATGCAGTACTCCGGGCCAAGTACTTGGTGTACATAGGACCAAGTACTTGGTGTACATAGGACCAAGTACTTGGTGTAATCATAGCCAAGTACTTGATTTACTTACAGCAGAGTGCTTTCTGTACTCACAGCCACGTACTTGCTGTACTCACAGCCAAGTACTTGCTGTACTCACAGCCAAGTACTTGCTGTACTCACAGCCAAGTACTTGCTGTACTCACAGCCAAGTACATGTACTTGCTGTACTCACAGCCAAGTGCTTGCTGTACTCACAGCCAAGTACTTGCTGTACTCAAAGCCAAGTACTTGCTGTACTCACAGCCAAGTACTTGCTGTACTCACAGCCAAGTACTTGCTGTACTCCCAGTCAAGTACTTGCTGTACTCGCAGCCAAGTACTTGCTGTACTCACAGCCAAGTACTTGGTGTACTCGCAGTCAGGTACTTGCTGTACTCGCAGCCAAGTACTTGCTGTACTCACAGCCAAGTACTTGCTGTACTCGCAGCCAAGTACTTGCTGTACTCACAGCCAAGTACTTGCTGTACTCACAGCCAAGTACTTGCTGTACTCCCAGTCAAGTACTTGCTGTACTCGCAGCCAAGTACTTGCTGTACTCACAGCCAAGTACTTGGTGTACTCGCAGTCAGGTACTTGCTGTACTCGCAGCCAAGTACTTGCTGTACTCACAGCCAAGTACTTGCTGTACTCGCAGCCAAGTACTTGGTGTACTCGCAGCCAAGTACTTGGTGTACTCACAGCCAAGTACTTGCTGTACTCGCAGCCAAGTACTTGCTGTACTCGCAGCAAAGTGCTTGCTGTACTCACAGCCAAGTACTTGCTGTACTCCCAGCCAAGTACTTGCTGTACTCACAGTCAAGTACTTGCTGTACTCAAAGCCAAGTACTTGCTGTACTCACAGCCAAGTACTTGATGTACTCACAGCCAAGTACTTGCTGTACTCAAAGCCAAGTACTTGCTGTACTCACAGCCAAGTACGTGCTGTACTCACAGCCAAGTACTTGCTGTACTCACAGCCAAGTGCTTGCTGTACTCACAGCCAAGTGCTTGCTGTACTCACAGCCAAGTACTTGCTGTACTCACAGCCAAGTACTTGCTGTACTCACAGCCAAGTGCTTGCTGTACTCACAGCCAAGTGCTTGCTGTACTCACAGCCAAGTACTTGCTGTACTCACAGCCAAGTACTTGTATTTATGGCCGAATACATGTACTGGCACTCATATTCATGGCCAAGTACCTTAGCCTGTGCTCATGGCCAAGAACTTGTATCATATTCATAGCCGAGTTCTTGCACTTGTACTCATGGCCAAATACTTGTACTCATGGCCAAATACTTGTACTCATGGCCAAATACTTGTACTCATGGCCAAATACTTGTACTCATGGCCAAATACTTGTACTCATGGCCAAATACTTGTACTCATGGCCAAATACTTGTACTCATGGCCAAATACTTGTACTCATGGCCAAATACTTGTACTCATGGCCAAATACTTGTACTCATGGCCAAATACTTGTACTCATGGCAAAGGACTTATACTCGGAGACATTTGGTCAAGCAATTGTACTTTTACTCATTGTAAAGTAATATACTCATACTCATGGACATTATTTTGGTCAAGCACTTGCACTTTTATTCATGGCAAAGTAATATACTCATACTCATGGACATTTTGTCAAGCACTTGTACTTGTAGTCCTGGCCAAGTACTTATATTTGTACCAGTGGAAATGGAAGAAGTATTTCAAGGGAGCTGACATGTTCAGCCCAGACTGCAGACAGCTTGGGTAGTGCGCTCACAATGCCGTGCAGTTTAATCTTTCCCACAGACGTCCGATGAGTTTGCCCCCCGATCACCTCCAGGCAGAGGGGTCGGCACTCGGCCGGCCTTCCCTCGGCGTCAGGGTCGGGGTTGCGGCCAGCGAGGGCGCCCTCGCCGAGTTCATGGCCAGCTGGGACTGGCTCCGCACCTCCACCAGCTGCTCCAGGTGCCTGTGGTGCTGGGCCGTGTAGCCCTTCGAGCGAAGGCGCGACTCCTTGATGAGAGCGGCCGATAGCTGCAGGACATCTGTCGGAAAGAGAAATGAAGTGACTACAAAAACTGTTGCAAACTGCTCAGACTAAAATGACCTGCAATACATCAATCTCAAAAGGTAGAGGGCCTGACGTTTCAATCCCAGCAGGACCTTTCTCGAAAGGCAAAGTGACGAGGACGTACACAGACAGTCAGGGGAAGGAAAGCCCAGACACGCAGGATAGAGGAAAAGGATCTGTCGGAAAGAGAAATGAAGTGACTACAAAAACTGTTGCAAACTGCTCAGAGACTAAAATGACCAGCAATACATAAATCTCAAAAGGTAGAGGGCCTGACGTTTCGATCCCAGCAGGACCTTTCTCAAAGGGCAAAGTGACGAGGACATACACAGACAGTCAGGGGAAGGAAAGCCCCGACACGCAGGACAGAGGAAGGACAAAAGGGAAGGGGAGTGGGATGCAGATGTACACACAAAGGGAGGGGAGATTAAAGGGGAAATAAACAAAAGAGTGGGGGAGATCAAAGGGGAAAGCCACAGGGAAGATGAAAGAAAAGAGGTTTTAAAGGGTACCTGAAATAGAAAATTCTAATATCGAGAAAACTATTGTAAGACTTAATAAAGGCTAAACTAGTTCACAAACTCAACACTTTTAATGTCTACCCCTGTAAATAGCGACCGTAAAAGGAAAACAAAATCTTGGGCCAAAGAGAAGGTGATGACGTCATCGGCAATGCCATGTTGCATCGGATCGACTGCACACACACACACACGTATAGTATACGCGCGCATACGCGTGTCCACAAGAAAAACACGGCACACACATAGCAATTTTTCGATTGAAAAGTGGGGGGCAGTTTTCTGTCGAGAATCTTGCTGTTTTCTCAAAAATATGATTACTATATTTAAAAAACAAACTGACACATGGAAGTTCATACCCTCTCTGATCGATTGCACATCATAATCCTTTCTATTTCAGGTACCCTTTAATGAAATGATTAGTCATTCCCTTCCTGAACATTAAGGCCATGAGGTTGTATAGTGCGGAGATGCTTAATCCACAAGAGAAACAGTAAGTATTAAAGGAAAGTAAGGAAAAAGAGTAAGGGAAGAGAAATGAGGAAGATAAGACTTGAAGGTTTGCATGGCGGAAATATTATTAGGTGGAAGGTTTGCGGTGACACCATGTAGCACTTTTCTTTCACGAAGTCAGTGGCTCTGAAAAGAGCCGGTCACTCAATGTTTTGGGTAGTGTGAACTCTGCATGTCGTCAGGAGACTTGAGGCCATGCACTCGGTGTGCCAAAAGTGATTGCAGCATATACAGGCAGACACTTTTTTGACTTTAGAAATTTCCCCAACTTTTCGATATTTTACAGCTTTGAAGTAGATAACGAAGCTGTAGAGGAGAGGAAGCAACAATCGCCATGATCACAATTCAGTATCTCACCATCGCCAGCACTCGATGATTCCTCTTCCAGCGAGGCCTCCTCCTCCTCTTCCTCCTCTTCCTCTTCGTCCTCATCAGAGCTGAGGTCGTTGGTGCGACAACCAGCCGCTACCCTCTCGTCTCTGGTGACCGGCTGACCGTCCAGCTGCTTCAAAATTGGCAGGGCACGGAGGACTGCCTCTCTGTTAAGACAAATAGAAATCCTCTTCTTTTTGTAAGATCCAATGGTTTTCCCATTAAATACAGATTAACCCTAACCCCCTAGGCTCTTTCACTAGGAAGCATACCTAACCCAGCAAAATCCAACATTTGGGCAGAAAGTAGGAACCCATTGGTACCTAACCTCACAGAATCCAACAGTCTGCACATTTGGATTTTGTTAGGTTGGGTACAGACGCATTGTTGCATGAGTAGCATGACTACAGGGGGTTTATCCCTAACCCCCCAAAAAAGCCACAATGTGTATGCTATGGCATGTTCTGGTCAGGTGTTGGAGTGTGTAGCAGTGCACTACACTGCTTCTGTGGGTGGGCTTACTTTACCCACAAGCTCTTGGTCATTTTCTGGTCAGGTGTTGGAGTGTGTGGGAGTGTACTCTGCTTTTGTGGGTGAGTTTACCCACAAGCTCTTGATCATCTTCTGGTCAGGTGTTGGAGTGTGCGGCAGTGTACTGACCATTGGTACCTAATCCAACAAACTCCAACAGTGTCTCCCTGGGCCATTCTGGGCCAAAATTCAGCAGCAGTTTGCTATCCTTGGGGTACCTAATCCAACAAATTCCAACAAAACCTGGTGTTGGATTTTGTGACGTCGGGGAAAGTTAGGATAAAGGGCAGTCCGACCACAAGACGTGATACAAAACAGTGGCAATCTGCTTCCAGCATAGGGCACTATAAATAAACTCATCGCGTGACGTGTGCCGACAAGGGGACTGCAACCAAAGAGGTGCAAATGCATGGATCTCTATGGGGCAAAGTCATTATCATGGAGATCAATGGGCAAACTAGACGCGATGCATCGAAGACTGCACGTGTACGCGTACACATGCACCAACGTTCGAACACACACACACCCACGTACATGTACAGTTGTATATAGAATGCGCGTTACGCGCGATTGCCACTAACATCCAACCGGGTACTTTTTGCCCTCTTTGGCAATGGCGGACGTGCGTCCATGTCGGCACACGTTCGCACTGCAGAGAGTGCGCACTCAGTTTATTTATAGAGCTCTATGGCTTCCAGGCAACAGCATGAAACAGCAGTTGGCTTTTACAACATGAAACAGTGGCATTTTTTTTTTCAACATGAAATAGCAGTAGCAGTTGTTTAGAAGGGGCTGAATAGTAATGGTAAGTAACCAACTCTTTTCAGAGCCACATTCCTTCTCGAAAGAGAAGTGCTACATGTTGTCACAGCAAGCCTTCCACTTGTTATTTCCACCATGCAAACCTCCAAGTCTTATCTAACGTAAGTACATGTATACCTGTAGTCTGGTAGCTGGGTGCACGGGTTCTTCTCCAGGTTGAGAATAAGCAGAGATCTGGGAAGCTCCTCTATTGATTAAGCAATAAAGGGGTAATGTGAAAAGAGAATTTTTTTTTTGTGGCTTTCCATGAAACTTCTCTCGTTGGATTGGAGCAGAAATGGGATTGACAAAATGCACCCACTGTTGATTCTTGTCGATGTCGAGTGTAAGGTAGCAGGGTTAGGGTCCACAGAATGCCCACAGAATGCACCCACTGCTGCATCTTGTTGAGTGCAGCAGGGTTAGGGTCCACAGAATGCACCCACTGCTGCATCGTGTTGAGTGCAGCAGGGTTAGGGTGCACAGAATGCACACAGAATGCACCCACTGCTGCATCTTGTTGAGTGCAGCAGGGTTAGGGTCCACAGAATCCCACAGAATGCACCCACTGCTGCATCTTGTTGAGTGCAGCAGGGTTAGGGTCCACAGAATCCCCACAGAATGCAGGGCTAGGGTCCATGAAACTTCTCTCGTTGGATTGGAGCAGAAATTGGATTGACAGAATGCACCCACTGCTGCATCTTGTCGATGTCGAGTGTACGGTAGCAGGGTTAGGGTCCACAGAATGCCCACAGAATGCACCCACTGCTGCATCTTGTTGAGTGCAGCAGGGTTAGGGTCCACAGAATCCCACAGAATGCACCCACTGCTGCATCTTGTTGAGTGCAGCAGGGTTAGGGTCCACAGAATCCCCACAGAATGCAGGGCTAGGGTCCATGAAACTTCTCTCGTTGGATTGGAGCAGAAATGGGATTGACAGAATGCACCCACTGTTGCTTCTTGTCGATGTCGAGTGTACGGTAGCAGGGTTAGGGTCCACAGAATGCCCACAGAATGCACACAATGCTGCATCTTGTTGAGTGCAGCAGGGTTAGGGTCCACAGAATGCCCACAGAATGCACCAACTGCTGCATCTTGTCGATGTCGAGTGTACGGTAGCAGGGTTTAGGGTCCACAGAATCCCACAGAATGCACCAACTGCTGCATCTTGTTGAGTGCAGCAGGGTTAGGGTCCACAGAATCCCCACAGAATGCACCAACTGCTGCATCTTGTTAAGTGCAGCAGGGTTAGGGTCCAAGGCATTCCACAGAATGCATCCACAAATGGATCTTGTCCAGATTTTAAAGGATGATTCCCCCCCCCCATACGCATAATAGACTCATCCAACATTAGACAGGCCACCAGTCTCACCAGTTCTTAAGTCCTGGATCCGGTTGGAGGACAGGTCCAGTAGTCTCAGCTGTGGAAGTATGTTCAGGTTCTCCACCGTGTGGATCTGATTGTCGGCCAGGGTCAGGAAGCGGAGGGACTGGAGCGACTCTAGGTTTTCGATCCTGCTGATTCGGTTCTAGGAGAGGGAAGACAATGATGGAGGAGATTCTAAAAACCACAAATTCCAGAAAACCAGAGGGAGAAAAAGATCCTGTTATGTCTAAATTCTTTGGTTGGCACTGGGATGGAGTGGGGGTGACTGGGGATGGGGTGAGGTGAGAACTGGGATGGAGTAGGTTGACTGGGGATGGGGTTAGGTGGGAACTGGGATGGAGTGGGGATGACTGGGTATGGGGTGAGGTGGGAACTGGGATGGAGTGGGTTGACTGGGGATGGGGTGAGGTGGGAACTGGGATGGAGTGGGGGTGACTGGGGATGGGGTGAGGTGGGAACTGGGATGGAGTGGGGTGAATGGGGATGGGGTGAGGTAGGAACTGGGATGGAGTGGGTTGACTGGGGATGGGGTGAGGTGGGGATGGGGTGAGGTGGGAACTGGGAAGGAGTGGGGGTGACTGGGGATGGGGTGAGGTGAGAACTGGGATGGAGTGGGGTGACTGGGGATGGGGTGAGGTGGGAACTGGGATGGAGTGGGGGTGACTGGGGATGGGGTGGGAACTGCGGGGATGGAGTGGGGGTGACAGGGGATGGGGTGAGGTGGGAACTGGGATGGAGTAGGTTGACTGGGGATGGGGTGAGGTGGGAACTGTGATGGAGTGGGGTGACTGGGGATGGGGTGAGGTGGGAACTGGGAAGGAGTGGGTTGACTGGGGATGGGGTGAGGTGGGAACTGAGATGGAGTGGGTTGACTGGGGATGGGGTGAGGTGGGAAATGGGATGGAGTGGGTTGACTGGGGATGGGGTGAGGTGGGAACTGGGATGGAGTGGGTTGACTGGGGATGGGGTGAGGTGGGAACTGGGATGGAGTGGGTTGACTGGGGATGGGGTGAGGTGGGAACTGGGATGGAGTGGGTTGACTGGGGATGGGGTGATCAGGTGGGAACTGGGATGGCATGGGGGTGACTGGGGATGGGGATAAGGTCAGAAGATGGGAACTTGAGACTTGGGTTGTGAATACCTCCTGGGTGGAATACCTCCTGGGTTGAGTGAATGGGCAATGGGGTACATGTAGACAGGGTGATGTTATTACCTTCTGTAGGTACAGGTTAGTGATGGGCCCCATCATCTCCAAATTGTCCACCTCCCCGATGCATTCCCTGTCCAGCCTCAAGTGGGTCAGCTTGCCCAAAGCATCAATCCTACGGACAAACAGACAGACAGACAAGCAAGCAGTCATACAAGCAGTCACACAGCAAGAGAGATCTGCAGACAAACTGGGTACTCCTACATACAATGTAGTACATGTAATCTGGTGTATAAGAGAAGGAATGCAGGACTCACAGTCTTTCATGGCTGCCTTGAGAGACACCTTGTGGAAGATTCCTCCTGGCTATCATCGTCAGATCGATACGGACTGGCTTGTCCGCAACTGAGATACACCAAAAAAAGAATCTGACTGATTGGTCATAGTCATAGCTACCAATCTATCTTTAAGGAAATTGCGAATTTACTAACTGCTAAAAAAAAAAGAGGAATCACAGAGCAAACTACATGGCAATACATGCGTACAGTATTTCCAAGCCAAAAATCGGAATCTGTTGTCAAGAGCTTGTAAAAAGTGATAGTTTCTTTACCCAAAGAGAGGAATGATTCATCCAAAATAGGAATGGCTGGCAGCTGTGCAGAGTATTCACCAAGAGACTTTGGCCAAACGCTTGGTATTATAATGAGTTTGATAAATATAACTGAAGATCCTAAGCCCGGGCCTCAGCCTTCATTTCGTAAACGGCCTACATGTATATTATCACTCCCTACCATAATCCCCTCCTGCATTTTGGGACACTCTGGCAGACATCTCCACGATTGTAGACATCTGTCACAATTCTTCCAGCTTCTTCTGACAAAGCATCCTTTCTCTTCTTCCTATTCTCCCCATCCCACCTCCTGACTTAAAGTCCCAATACAACATTGGGAAGATCAAAAAGCATCGATGTTCACAGATTTCCTTCTAATTGGCACAGTTTGTAGATGGTCATGATAGAATCCTCATGTTGAAATCTTACGGTCTGGGATGCTGTACTTTCCTAGAAATCTTCACTCAAACATTGACAAATAGTTTATTACTCGCAAGTCCTAAACTATTTCTTACACTAAAGAATGGTGCAAAAACCGTGCCTGTTTTTTTACCTTTTTGTAATTCAGATCACCATTTGAGCTAAAACCTTCGCAGGATTGCTTTTTGGGGATGTTTACTGGATTAACACAAAAAACTGTGGGCAATCTTTTGACCTTTACCAATGTTGTATTGGGCCTTTAAGCTAAAGGTAGTCTTTGATAGCTTCGAACCAACTCCAACAAACCGACACACTGTCAAAATAGGGTTTGTCGGAAACCACAGTTTCCCCCCCCCAAAAAAAAAAACTTTTAGGTCTCGCCGTCAAAATAGGGTCTGTCGGGAACCAGAATTTGAAACACAACTATTTTGGGGTGTTTTTTTTTTGGCTTGATGAGCCCATTGGTCTCCTGGACCGCACCTGCTGAGGAGGTCTCCAAGTCCTCGTACTGCCGCCTGTACGACTCCTCCATAGAGGCCAGCACCTCGTCCACATCGGCCGATGGTGCCGCAGCCGCAGCCGCAGCCGCAGCCGCAGCTGCCGCCTCGGCTCTCCGGCCCCCGTCACCAGAGGGCGCTCTGGGCTTGGACTTGGTCCGGCCAGCGGAGCTCTTGGCGCCGGACTGGTCCTTGGGGACGCCAGGCAGTTTGGTTTTACCTGCCCCGGACGGTTTGGTCTTGCTGGCGGTCTTCTTCATTTCTCAATATTCAATTTGTTTTAATTTCTTTTTTTGGGGGGGGGGGTGGGGCACTGCAGTTTTCTAAAGAGAGAACAATGAAGAAATAAAAATCAGCCTTATAAGTTATACGTGGACCCTGGCTCAATCTGGGGTCTTTGACCTTCAGAAATACTGTACAGGGACGGCTAGCAAACATTAGTAATACTTAGTCCGAGTAACGTGGACCTGACAAGTCGCTCTCTTTTTTATTGAAATTTGAAAGTTGAAAAATATTTTTCAAAATAATTCCCAAGAATTGAAAAGAAAGTACAACAGTACATGGCTTCAGTAACTGTATCTGTATCTGTAGATCTGTATCTATCTGTATCTGTATCTATCTGTATCTGTATCTGTATCTGTATCTATCTGTATCTGTATCTGTATCTGTATCTATCTGTATCTGTATCTGTATCTATCTGTATCTGTATCTGTATCTGTATCTGTATCTATCTGTATCTGTATCTGTATCTATCTGTATCTGTATCTATCTGTATCTGTATCTGTATCTATCTGTATCTGTATCTATCTGTATCTGTATCTATCTGTATCTGTATCTATCTGTATCTATCTGTATCTGTATCTATCTGTATCTGTATCTATCTGTATCTGTATCTGTATCTGTATCTGTATCTGTTTCTGAATCTGTATCTGTATCTGTATGGGTACGTTGCAGAAACCAATTCCGGCATTAACGCAACGGAGAGAGAGGGTGAACGCTGGTGAATTATACTGAGTGTAATCCATGGCCGAGGAGGGTTCTGAACCTGTCAACCGAGTCAGCTTGAACAAGGTTCTCGTTTAGGTGATTCCAGTCTAAGATTGTCCTATTGAAGAAGGAGTTTTTGAGTTGGTCTGTATTGCACCAGGATGCTTTGAAGCATTTGAAGTTTACGGCAATGGAATTTGCTATGGGATTTGATTAGGATGAGGTTGAGCCATCAAGTTTTCTCGGGTGAATTAATCTTTCTTTTTTCCTTGGTGTTAGGTATAAACTATAGGTGTGAGGGGATAGCTGCATGTTACCAGTCCCTTTGCCACCTTGTACAGGAGTATCAGGCGTAGTTCAGTTGTTTCTGTCTCACCTGAAGGGGCTGTAATTTTAGAGATTGTAGCTAAAGCCTAAAGCCAAAGGACGGCTACATCAGTAATTAGTTATTTTAGTCACTGCATAGGCCTAGTGAGTAGTCCAAGTAACTTGGCCCTTAAAAAAAAATCGGGAAAAGGGCGATTGTATTTGTAACTGTGTAACTTTGGTCCGAGTTACTCGGACTAGTCCCTGACTGAGCACTCGTACTTCGTAATCGTAGACCCGTAAACAGGGCACAGATACTCGGTAGCAGTACTGACATTGGCAGCACCCAATTCTTCCAGTAGGCAGTACATACCTATTAATATTATCACTCAGGACAGAAGTCAGAGGGGACCGATGATCATGAGCCCTGTTTACGGAAATTCCGGGTAAGACTAAGAGAGTAAGACTGACGGTCGCCGAAGAACTTTGCAACCCGCAACTTTGAAAAGAAGGCGTCATCGCTAACACTTGTAATAGTAATAAGTAATATTAATAATAATATTTAATAATTATTAATAATATAATAAAATAAACAATTCAAACGACTGCATAACGAAAAAAACCGGCTGTTTTGGGGACAACGTCCACAACTCACGTTCGAAACAAATGGCACTCAAATCGCGAGGCTCGATCCCGCGTCGCGGATGTCACTTGACATTAAATTTTATTGGTGAAAATCTTCGTTTGTTCGTTCGTTCACCAGCCATCCGTTTCCAAACAACGGACGCCGGAACAATGGCACAATCCAAACTCTTGAGGGCGTCCTAATACGGGACCGCAAGAGATTCGGCCACCGTCCCAAATCATGATGCACACGTACACATTGTACATGTCGATGTCCATGTACGTACACACACCGGCGTTATTTTCTAAATTCATTTTTCGATGGTTTGTCTGCCAACGTCGGAAATGGGAAACTGGTGATCAGGAGAGGTCTTTTAAAGCATCTCCAGGTAAGATTGTGTGTATGTTTGTCAGAAATTCCCCTTGAGCCATTGAATGGGTTGTGCAATACGATAATAATTAATATTGTTGCATGCTGATGTTTGATTTCTTTGAAGAAGATGTATCAATGCTGTAGCCTATGTATCCTCCAATAACCGGTTTTCGACGATATAAGGACTTTTCTTCAAACTGAACAATGTGGACGAAAGTATCACACTAAAAGAGGTCTCAGTCACTTTGTCCACACCACAGACTATTAGAATAATTATAGAGAAGGTTGATCAAGCCTGTCATTCCGGTAAGATTACCCGCTTTTGTTGACGTCCGCGGCGCACCGCGCAGTAAGCACCGTCACCTATTTTCGTCAGTGGTGTTTAGTAAGGTGTCCCAGTGTAGCCAAACGCAAAATAAATTCTTAAATTAACTCAAAATGCTGTGTGGCACTATTAAATTCTTCCCTGTATTTTTTTTGTGTTCATCTTTGTTTTTGTTTTTCCACACTGCTTCTAACACTTTCCTCAAATCATTCATAATTTATGCTTAAGTTAAAACGTATTGGTCTTGTTGATGTCTTCTTTTGTGACGTTTAAAAAAAACTCCACAATCCTCTTTCTCACTGCTTCTTCAGTTATAACCTTTCCAAATTTCACTCAAGAGACACATTTCCTCCTTCTTGGTACTTTCTCTAGCTGCTCTTTTATTTTTTTCATTTTTTTTTAAAAGCCTATTGAGTATTGGGCCATGTTACTTTTTGTCTTTAAATAATAATAAAAAAAAATATTTAAAAAAATATATAAGCGAGACGCCCTATAGTAGCCTCCATAGTTTTTACCCAGAACGGACTTCCTCAAGTTGCGTGATATATTTTTTTTCTACGGATGTTGGGGTTTGTTATGGTACACTCAGATTTTTTTTAGGACCAACAATAAAGAAAACTGGAGCTTCGAAGCAACTGCCAATTTTGTACCTAGGAAAATAGACCCCTAAAGAGCAACTTTTTGAATAACACGAGTTTGGCCTACTGGAAAAGCCTTAAATTTCCACATTTTCGGTGACAGACAAGAGCAGGAAACCAACTGTAAGATATGAAGTCTGAGATCGTTATACGGAGTTGTTTTCATAGTGCGATGTGAGTTAGAATGCTAAGCGTCGAAAACGTGTAGCGTCGAAAACGGGGGTTCCCACGATACAGTTGTACACCGTGCACGAAATATTTGGCCCTGGCCTAGACTAAACTTAAGACTAAAATAATAGTTAGTAAACAAAAGTACACGTACGTATACTATTTTACTCTCGTCTAGTGACTTAGTTTAGTCATACGCATTCATCCTTCTCAGTGTACCGTAGTCTGAGTAACTGTAGTCGCCCGAATCTCAAAATTTCAAAATTCGATAAAAAAGGTTGACTTGTCGGGTCCAGGTTACTCGGACTACACTCAGTGGTACTACCACTGTACCACTACCAGTGTTTCCTTTTTGGAAAGGTCCTGCAAGGATCTACATGATTAGTACCCCCAGAACTGTGGGGTTCTACGTCGTCCGCTGCTCTCCCGACCGGAACCCCACAGATAACTATACTTTTTTCCCATAGGCTTCTGTGTAACGTTCACAAGTGCTGTGGCATAGGGATCAGCAGGTTCAGCATAACTCATAAAATACTGCTTCATTTGGCCCAAGATTTCTACCAAATGTGGTTTACATACCACGCACCTGTGTGCAACTGTCCATCTGGCGAAAATGTGTCGATTTCCAAAATAAAATGGGCGAAAACCTCCCGGTTCGGTTGCAACATTCAAACGGCAGCTCCGTAACTGGCAGTCTAGTCCCTGTAGTATTGTATAGCGCCTTGCTGCGAAGACGTACAGGGGACCAGACTGCCAGTTGCGGCGCTGCCGTTTGGATCTTGCGACCAAACCGGGAGGTTTTCGCCCATTTTTGGGGGGAAATCGACACATTTTCGCCAAATGGACAGTTGCACACAGGTGCGTGGTATGTAAACCACATTTGCTAGAAATCTTGGGCCAAATGAAGCAGTATTTTATGAGTTATGCTGAACCTGCTGATCCCTATGCCACAGCACTTGTGAACGTTACACAGAAGCCTATGGGAAAAAAAGCCTAGTTATCTGTGGGGTTCTGGTCGGGAGAGCAGTGGACGACGTAGAACCCCACAGTTCTGGGGGTACATGATTAGTCCCAGTAACTTGGACCCGACAAGTCACCCTTTTTTTATTGAATTTTGAAAAAAGTGTGACTTGTCTGGTCCAAGTTACTTGGATACTACATCAGTAGTGATGTAGAACGGAAGGCCATCTTCATTTTTTAGATTTGCATTTTGGTCATTGCATTTGCAATAACGCATTGGCTATTGTTACGGCAGCCGTAACGCAATTTCCATTTTCTATAGTTACGGCACTCCAATTGCGCAAGCGCGAGGACACATGCCAGATCGAACCACGAATCAAAGCTAGTGCTTCTGGCCCGCCGGCTGTAACATACATGTACACTGACTTTGGAAGCGCGATGTTAGCTGGCGACGCTGCCGTCCAACCGTCGTGCTTGATCTTGATTTGTTGCATTTGCATGATACGTTCGTCATTATTTATTGCCACTGTTTGATTAAAGAACATTACAACATTGATTTATAGGTATAGTTAAATTATAATTTGTATAGTGGTCTTTTAAACCTCCCTGAAATTGAATGACTTCTCGTATTTTCTGCCACCACATGCACGCACGCGAAGTCGACATCGTGGTACAGTGCATCGCTGACGACTTAACTGTGCGAGAGCTTCTTATAATACATGATTGTAAAATACACTTTTTTCCATTCCGATAATGACATGTCTGGATATTGCTTCAAGACAAGCAAATTATGTGCCTACAGCCAGAGAATCTGTCATGTTTCTTGTGCCTGTACTGAGCTTGAGGCGGCGGTGCCTGTGCATGTGGGGTTTAATACCCCATGCAACAACAAAATCTGACATGTCCTCGCACTTGCGCAGTCGGAGTGCCGTAACTATAGAAAATGGAAATTGCATTACGGCTGCCGTAACAATAGCCACTGCGTTGCAATAAACCTTTTCGACGTTCGCAAAGCATCATGGGTATAGATTTAAAACTTGCCATCTTTTTATCTCAAAATTCTATGGGAAAGCGCTTAAGTTCGTGATTTGTTTATTTTTTTTGTCCAAAAACTAGATGGAGTTCAGAAATGAAACTCACACATAATTTTTTTCAAGATACAAGCAACAATACATATATTTTTTCTTGAAACGTTCAGTGGATGTTTGGGTAGTTTCGAAGAAATCAGTGAAAATTCCCTCGGTGACTGGATGGCAAACGTGGTTCGCACAAGCAGCTGCGCGCATGCGTACACAGCGCGCCGCTGGCTGTATACGGTCACCGCGTTGCCATCCAGTCACCAACGAAATCCCCACTAATTTCTCCGAAACTACCTGCTCAACGCTCCGACCAAAAATATATTTTGTTGTTGGTATCTAGACGAACTTTCTGTGTGAGTTTCATTTCTGAACTTCATCTAGTTTTCGGAGAAAAAAATATCAACAAATCACGAACTTAAGGAGTGCTTTGCCATAGAGTTATGCGATAAAAAGACGGCGAGCCCATGATACTTTGCGAACGTCGAAAAGGTTAACCCACTACCCAGTTCCCAGTTTGCGAAGTTTTTTGTTATATTTCTGACTGGAAATCCTGTACTGCTGTAGCCAGGTCTATTTAGTAGGCTGTAGGCCTGCAGTTACTACTTTATTTATTGACATTATTAACTTGGAAGTTAGGCTACTGTAGATGTACATATCTGGGTGACTGGTGGGTCATGCTTGTTAAACCAGACATTTTTTTGGCAGGCAACTTGGGTCATACTAATTGAAGTCAAGATGATGTCAAGACACAAAAGTGGCATCAACACATTGGAAATAAATACAGACTATCAGAGAGGATTTGCATCATTGGGTTTTGGGTTATATTTAATTTACAAAAATGATGTTTTTATCTCGAAAAGAGTCATGGCAAAGCAGCACATCCACTGCCTTTATCACCCCTGTAGCATAATGGTATGGTCCGTATAGCACAGTAGCAATGTGAGGCAAGATGGCTGCCGATTACGGAGCTTCAAAGAGAGCAGTGCTTAAATTAAAACGGGAACGGCAATTTCTGGACCCCTCATCTCTCTTTTTCAAGCCCGAAAATTGTTTTGGCCAGTTATTAAAACGTCTGCTAATTGCTTTTGGTGATTTCGAACACAACATGGGTGTGTTGACGACGTGTTGACGCCACTATCTTGTGAAATTCTGTCTTGACTCTTGACGGCAATTAGTGTGACCGGGCAACTCAACTCAAAAAGTCAAAGGCAGTTTCTAACTGTCCTGTTACAGTGTTCAAGTGTTTGACTTCCTAGTTTTTGACTGGGCACTGACCAGTGACCACAGACATAAATAACCTACAGTAGGCCTATAGACCGACAGCTATACACTCCATTACAGATATGTATTTGCGTGTTTTATTAGAAATAATAATGAATCAAAATTTGGCGGTGATTTTTCTCGTGGATGGCGGGCCAGTATGTATGGTATGGCGGGCCAGTTTGTGTACGTACAGCCGTCCGTGTGACGTGACGAACAAGTTTGCCCATGGTTTTTCACGAGTCCTGAAATTACAGTCTAGTGCCCGCTGTTGTCCGTCTATATGTCTGTGACACTGACTCACTGCACTGCATGTACATTGTATTTGTAGCAGGACCTTTCTCAGAGGCAGAACTGCTATTAACGTTTCACTTAGCAAAATAGTAATTCATGCACAGGATGTCAAGTGTTGTCTGCATTTTCCCTCCTTCTCCACTCCCCCTCCCCCTCTCCCCCGGTAGGTGAAAACCCAGCCTAGCGGTACCCCCAAGGATCAACATGAACCTGTCCCACCAGATAGCCATAGCATGCGGCCTGACAGTGGGTGTCCTGTCGGCGATCATCTTCAACAAGTACCAGGCACTGCCCGGGCTGAGAGGAGACAGCCTGGCCCCGCTCCCGGCCATCCCCACCCAGGAGGGCGGCCAGAGCGTCTACTTCACCCTGCCGGCGGGCCGCCCGGGGGTGCTCACCCAGGACGAGGCCACGGCCGCAGACCCCGTGGCCAGGGCGGTGGACGCCGCCTCCCGGCTTGGGACGTTCGGCCCGCACCAGAACGGGACCTTCCTCCGCGGGCGGGTCCGGCTCCTCTGCCTGATCCTCCTGCCCCGGAGCCAGGCGGGCAAGTTCGGCCCCGCCGCCAAGGCCACCTGGGCCGGCCACTGCGATACGGCCGTCTTCCTGAGCAGCTCGGCGGACGGCGCCGGGGTGGGCGCCGTCGACGTGGGCCTACCCGAGGGCCGGGCCCAGCACTGGGCCCGGACCAGGACCGCCCTGGCCCACGCTCACGACCACCACCTGGACGGCCCGCACGACTGGTTCGTGAAGGTGGACCACGACGCGCTCCTGGTGGCCGACAACCTGCGCTACCTGCTCCTGATGCACGCGGCTGCCGTGCCGGGCTACCTGGGCCACGTGCTGAGTGGGCCCAAGGCCGGCGGCTCGGTGGTGGCCCTGAACAAGGCCGGCCTGCGGCTGCTGGCCGCCGCCCTGCCCGACTACCGGCCGGCCTACGGCGGGGCAGCCGACGACCTGGAGCTGACCGAGTGCCTGAAGGGGGGCGGGGCTGTGGTGGGCGGGGCTGGCAAGGTGCCCCCCACCGAGGCGGCCCGCCGGCTCCGGATGATCGTGCCTGATCACAAGTTGCCTTTGAACACTAAAGGGTTCACCGCCTGGTACATGCAGTATGTCAGGTTCCCTGAAAAGGAGGTATGTATCAATGCACATGTGTATCTGTTTCTTTCTTAACCCCTTGGCGGCAGGATTTTGTCAGTGCCCATGGCTGGCACAGTGCCATTTCAAAAGCTCGCTTAACAATCAGGGAACAATAAACCTGCAAAATAAATCAATAAGAGTGCACTATTTGTATTCAGTGAATCAAATGTGGTGCATCTGCGTGGCTTTTGTCAAGGGATTATCAGCCCTTTAAGATTGGCCTTTTGTGTGTAGTCCAATGGAGCATCAGCTGCTACCCTTTAACCGCAAACATACCTGCACTCCAGCGGACAAAGGAACAAGCTGGACGGCCTCAACAGAGCGTGCGATTTGTGGTAAAGGGCAGCGGGTGCATTCCATAGTCTGTACGGGGACTGCATTGGTTGTGGGGCAGGCTAGCACACTGTCTCTCGTAGTAGCGCGCAGACCCTCGATCGTTCACAATGAAGCCCCACAAAAGCGCCATTGTTACCACTAATCTGGCAATTCATGCAGCAACTGATGTCAAAAAGGTGTTTGTCATGATAAATATTGCTTAAAAGAGTCTTTGTCTACAGTTTGGACAATAGCGGCGTCCAAATTTTTAAACTCCCCGAGCGGCTATAGACGTCATCCGTACGCAAGGGGTTAAATATGTACATGTATACATGTACATGTACGACTTTGTACATGTACGTACATGTACATTTACACGTACGTAACTTTATTTGCTGATACTCAAACACAACCATGGACACTTGCAGTGTAGGCCTCATTTGTGTGTAGTCTGTGTACGGTACTTACATACAGTTAATTGGTACATGTGTACATACATGTACTGTAGACCTGTTGTTACTGAGTACAGTAAATGACCACGTCTCAAATTCCTGACATGGCCAAAAGATTTGTCTAAAAAATTTAGAATAAAAAAAGGCAAACCTATAAATTAATAATGTAATGTGAGTTGTAAGATCATGTACCGCGAACAATCTCACATTGTTAGCATATTACATTATTGGAAGCATACAGGAGGACGAATATCTACATGTACATGTACATGTACATGTACTAGGCATTCTTCCCACAAAGTGGCACAAACGCTAATATTCTTCCGGTCCCTAACCCTGCTGACTCCAACAGAAGCCAACAAATCTTGGGGCCTGTTGTGCTGGCCCCAAAAATCCTCAACACAGTTTTTTTTAGTACTGTACACTGCTGAACCCAACAGAGGACAACAGACCCAAAAATTTGTTGGCTTCTGTTGGAGTCAGCAGGGTTAGGGACCGGAAGAATATTAGCGTTTGTGCCACTTTGTGGGAAGAATGCCTTTGCCGGGTGAATAATTATAACCTGCCTATATTCCTCTTCCTGTATGCTTCCAATAATGTAATATGCTAACACTGTGACTTGTTTTGCAGTACAGGATCTCACAACTCACAGTACATTATTACACGTACACACAAATTAGGCATACACTGCAAGTGTCCATGGTTGTGTTTGAGTACAGCCTGACAGCAAATAAAGTTAGCATGTACTGAACAGCTCTGTTGTGGCTTGGAGTAATTGAATGTCTTATTTCTCCATGCTTACATATGTACACGTGTGTACGTATACGGTAGCCTACATGTATCCTCCAGCGACCGGTTTTCGACGATAAGGCCTTTTCTTCAAGCTGACCAATGTGAACGAAAGTATCAGACTAAAAGAGCTCTCAGTCACTTTGTCCACACCACAGCCTATTAGAATAATCATGGAGGATGTTGATCAAGCCTGTCACTTCCGTAAGATTACCCGGTTTTGTTGATGTCCACGGCGCACCGCGCAGTAAGCATCGTCACCTATTTTCGACGGTGGTGTTTAGTAAGGTGTCCCAGTGCAGCCAAACGCAAAATAAATTCTTCACTGTAAAATTCTTCCCTGTATGTTTTGTTGTTGTTCATCTTTGGGGTCGTTTTTCGACACTGCTTCTAACACTTTCCTCAAATCATTCATAATTTATGCTTAAAACTTATTGGTACATGGCATGCATTAATTTTCTCCCATTGCCCTGAGCCACTTTGAGATGGGGAAGTTGGGTTGACTTTTTGTTATCACCTGTCAACTCCTTTCCCTTCAATTTCCCATCCTTTTCCAAATCATCAAACCTGTCCTCATTATAGTAAGGAAATAAATTTAATCATCATTTAATGAATAATTCAAATTGAGAAAAATTTTCTTAAAATGTGAAATATATCTTTTAACTTTTTTTTAATTTGAATCTTCAAGTAAACCATAGAGGTGAAATACGGTAGGGCGGTATTTATGAGTGACACATGCAGCATTTCTCATCCTTGTTAATTTCCACATCAGAAGATACATCGAGGCAGGATGTGATTGTTCGGCTTGGTTCAAGCTAATTGTGATTCAGCCATGGAAGCAGATTCTTTTTTCTTTGCCCTTTTGGTGGGGTTGTATTTTTTATCTGGTTGATGTCTTCTTCTGTGACGTTTAAAAAAACTCCACAATCCTCTTTGTCACTGCTTCTTCAGTTATGACCTTTCCCAATGTCACTCAAGAGACACATTTCCTCCTTCTTGGTACTTTCTCTAGCTGCCCTTCAATTTTTTATTTTTTTTTAAAGCCTATTAGGCGATGTTACTTTATGCCTTTAAATAGTAATAATAATAAAAAATATATATATACCGGTAAGCGAGATGCCCTTTAGGTGCCTCCATACATGTAGTTTTTACCCAGAACGGGCTGCCTCAAGTTGCGTGATATATTTTTTTTCTACGGATGTTGGGGTTTATTATGGTACACTCAGAATTTTTTTAGGACCAACAATAAAGAAAACTGGAGCTTCGAAGCAACTGCCAATTTTGTACCTAGGAAAATAGACCCCAAAAGAGCAACTTTTTGAATCACACGAGTTTTGCCTACTGGAAGAGCCTTAACTTTCCACATTTTCGGTGAAGGACAAAGAGCAGGAAACAAACCGGAAGATACGAAGTCTGAGATCGTGATACGGAGTTGTTTTCATCGTGCGATGTGAGTTATAAGGCCAAGCGTCGAAAACGCGTACCGTCGAAAACTGGGGTTCCCATGATACATGTACATGTGCATTATGTACATGCAGTGGTACTGGTAAGTGGTAACAGATTAATGAGTGGCTGTGCATATGCTATGATCAAAGTCACGCGGTGTGTCGTTGCTGGTGGCGACGTTTCGGCCACCAGCAATGACACATCGCGTGACTTTGATCACCCTCTCCACTTATCTACACCACTGCGACGAACAACCCCTTCATTTCTATTAAATGTACATTGTTAGTGCAGTGTATGCTTTTGCTTCTAAAGTGCACTGAATGTAACCAACATCTGGTCATTTATTGCACCCCATAAATTTGACCGCAAAGCAGTCCTGAGAAGAAAAGCCTTCCTAAGTACCTGTACACAATACACTGTACACATGACTGCCTCTACCCAGGATTTGGAGAACAAAGTCAAAGGGGTAGGCCTACTAAATTTTACTGATTGTGGGTGAAAAACTGATGGCCAGTACATGTACGGGGCTGGATTTCCCGAAGCCTTACGATGCATCGTAACTCAACTTACGATGGGTAACCCATCGTAAGTTGTGATACACCTTATATGGTTTCTCTGCATCGTTCACCGCCTTGTGATTGATCGTAAGTTACGATGGGTTTGGTGAAATCGACCGCCGTACTTACATGTAGGTGCACTCCCACTTGCAAGAGAAATCCCAATCCACTTTTGGATTTTTATAATCAAAATGTTTTAATCGTGCGTGACCGATGAAATCTCACAAGCAATCGTGATTCAAATCGTGATCCAAAACTCAGTTCTTCCTTTTTTTTGTGATTTTTCAGAAACATGACGTGTGTTTGCCCGGTACTGTGTTTCTTTTGAGCAATCCTGCGGGAGTTAATTGGATGTTGTGTCTGTTTTTGTTGCTGTTGTGTGCTGTGATGTGAATGCTGTACATGTATCCTGAGAAAATGAAATAAATAAAATAATGTAAAATTTAGTGGGCCTGACGTTTCGATCCTAGCAGGACCTTTCTCAAAGGCAGATAAAATAAAATATAAAAATATAAAATATAAAAGATAAAATAATGAATAAAAAATAAATGATGTCGAAAAGAGAAAAATCAATTCACAGTTCAGCGCACGCAGATAAACATCTGTCCCCACAACCAGCTGTTTATGACACGTGGCATGAGTATTGTACATGTCTGTATTCATGAGAAAAGGCGGCAGAAAGTATACTGTCCGTTATGGATGCAATTGCAAGAGCTGTGTGGATAGTACGATTGTACGTACAGTACATGTACATGTACATGTATGTACATGTACGTACGTATGTATGTACATGTACATGTATTGGATTGCGCACACAGTGTAATGCACATGTAGCCTGAAAAATGAGCACGCTACCTAATTGGAAAAAAATACTGAAGAGTTTGGGGAACTCACTTGCAAAGAAAACTATAGATCGAGTGTGGGACAAGTCGCGAGGAGAGAATTTCAATAAATAGGGACAGACAACCGTGTTTAAATCCAAAAGAGCGAAACCAAATTTAATGCAAAAAAATCTCATCCAGACTAACCAGATCTCTTCTCACTGGCAGTACACAAAAAAAGAGGTGAGACTGAGAAAGGTAAGAAAGTAAGAAAGCGAGAGAGAAAGAGAGTAAGAGAGTAAGAAAGCAGGAAAGGAAGAAATTAAGACAGTCCAACTATAAAAATGAGGTAAGACCAACAAGACCAATAATAAAAAATGATGTAAGGCAAGACCCTCAAGACCAACACAGTATAAAAATCCGGTTACAGGCCAAAAACAACAACTTCAACAACCAAGGGTAGACCAGACCAAATCGAAAGGGCAGTATCTAGACTGAATTGGAGTAGGGATAGCGCGTGTGGTTCACTCCACTGCCGGTCTGCAAAGTGACTCTACACTACAGTAGTTAAGCAGGAAATACACAGGGCTGGGGCTGGAGAACAAGGGGGCTACTGTCCTTAAGTGCTAATTATGCGCGTAATAAAGACATTACTTTACCAGTAGGAGTGGGGGTTTACTATAAGCAATTCAAAATCCAGTGGGGCATTTACTATTTAACTTCTGCTGCAAGGATATTAAAAAAACAACTAACAACTAAGTGGCCATGCCACACTCGCGCCTTCTAAACTCGTTGCTGTCCTCAGCAACTGTAAAACTAGAGAACGGAGGAGTTGGAGTGGGGACTTTCTTCAGGGTACACCGCCTACAGTAATCGATGTAGCTCCTGATCTCGGGATGCATCTCCGGCCAGAAGTAGCGATCCTTGGCATGCTGCAGGGTCTTCTCCAGACCCATGTGTCCCATGGAGTCATGGATATGCTGGAGGATCTGGATCCTCATCGCCTTCGGCAGCACCAAAAGAAACCGTCTGCCATCCTCACCCTTCCGGTAGACGAGTAGGTCATCCTTCACTGCCAAGCGGTTCCAAGAGTGAAGCAGCTTCTTCACCATGGCGGACTCCTTTCCAGCTTGTCTCCGGCTTAACCTTCTGGATTGCCTTAACTTTAGTTGAAGGACACGACTTATATCAGGATCACTCTGCTGAGCATTTTGAAGTCTAGCGCTCTTCTGCGTTACCCTTGTCCCAGCCGGTAGCTCGTCTCCGCTACATCCAGGGACATCTTCTCCTGGTGATGCAACTTCCACATCTGCTGGTTGGGATGGATGATCCTCCGAACTCTCAACAGTCTGGTGCAACTCAAATGAGAGCGCACGACCCACAGACTGTGTAAGAGTGGCGACCTTCGCACAATACCCTTTGCCATCTCTACTCCTCTTCCATTTCCTCCCTCTGCATTTGCCACCGTTTGGCCCCGTCACTGTTACAGCTTTACGGCCCTTATTCGAGATCTGGTATACAAACTCCACAATCTCGTTGTCGTCCAGACTCCTGAAGCCGTCCATTTTAATGGTGGAGTGATAAACAAAGATGTCTGCGCTGTCATCGTCAGGCGTCACGAAACCGTAGCCTTTGGAGATGTCGAACCACTTACATCTGCCGCGACATAGCTTGCCCTCCTTGGCTGAGGAAGATGCCGGAAACTGCTGGGCTAGGTCTGCTCCTCCTAACGCCTTGGTGTTGCTACGTGGGTATTCATGGGATGGGCACTCACTGGTTGAACCCGCCGGTTGCCCTACAACGGCAGGTTTTGCTCGTTTAACGGAGCCTCAGCTGCCATCTGGTGGATCTGGAGTTGAGTCGGTGGGGCGACTTGCTGAACACGGGCTGGTGAGCTGGATGTCATCATGGGCCGGTTGGCGTGGTTTGGTGGTCGTTGTCCCCCGGGGCAATTCCTCGCGAGGTGGCTCCTTCTCCCGCAGGTGAAGCACCCTGTGTATGGTGGCTTTTGGCGTTGCTGAGCTGTGATCTGAGGCCTGAAAACTGCCGCCTCGAGTCGAGCCAAGCGCTGCCTTTGCTGTCCCAAGACCTCAATCTGCTCCCGGTGCATGGCCTTCATCTCGCCCAACTGCTGGGTTAGCAGCTGCTGCAGGCTAGGAGATGTGGTGTCGATGGGTGTGGATCGGGATGGAGTGACAACCTCCTTCACGGGTATCACTGGCTTCGTGGCTTCCTCCTTGGCCTTGAAGATGAACTGGAGGTCCTGCATCCAGTTTTCTAGGCAGAGACCATGCTTCTCCTTCACCATCGTCGGCTGCCTCTCTCCTGGTACTGGCGGGATGGGGTCGAACTCAGCAAGCAGGCTTTGGGTCACCATCGCAGCTGGTGTCTCCGGTACCTGGCAGGCACCACCATCTTTGGTGTCTCAGCCCCTGCTCATGATCCGCCTCCAAAACTTAAATACTGTGTTGGCCTTGAAAAAAAAACTATACTATCCCTATTTATAAAAATAAAAAAAACCTGGCTAAGTTCTATACGAAAATAAGTCCCACTGCCCAGATTCTCCACCAAAAAAATAGAAAGGGGGAAAAAATGTAGCCTGAAAAATGAGCACGCTACCTAATTGGAAAAAAATACTGAAGAGTTTGGGGAACTCACTTGCAAAGAAAACTATAGATCGAGTGTGGGACAAGTCGCGAGGAGAGAATTTCAATAAATAGGGACAGACAACCGTGTTTAAATCCAAAAGAGCGAAACCAAATTTAATGCAAAAAAATCTCATCCAGACTAACCAGATCTCTTCTCACTGGCAGTACACAAAAAAAGAGGTGAGACTGAGAAAGGTAAGAAAGTAAGAAAGCGAGAGAGAAAGAGAGTAAGAGAGTAAGAAAGCAGGAAAGGAAGAAATTAAGACAGTCCAACTATAAAAATGAGGTAAGACCAACAAGACCAATAATAAAAAATGATGTAAGGCAAGACCCTCAAGACCAACACAGTATAAAAATCCGGTTACAGGCCAAAAACAACAACTTCAACAACCAAGGGTAGACCAGACCAAATCGAAAGGGCAGTATCTAGACTGAATTGGAGTAGGGATAGCGCGTGTGGTTCACTCCACTGCCGGTCTGCAAAGTGACTCTACACTACAGTAGTTAAGCAGGAAATACACAGGGCTGGGGCTGGAGAACAAGGGGGCTACTGTCCTTAAGTGCTAATTATGCGCGTAATAAAGACATTACTTTACCAGTAGGAGTGGGGGTTTACTATAAGCAATTCAAAATCCAGTGGGGCATTTACTATTTAACTTCTGCTGCAAGGATATTAAAAAAACAACTAACAACTAAGTGGCCATGCCACACACACATCTGATGGAATCATTCAATTGCAAAAATCCAAGACAGGATCAATAGTCTCATTTATCAACGTTTACAAAAACAATATCATCAATGGCAGCACCGCTACATCTACTGTTTTCAAGACTGGCCACAGATGGTGCTGCCGTGCAGTTTGACGCATTGTGTTTACTGAACGACACGGTGTCATGCTGAACACTCTGATCATGATGCCAGATCTCTCCAGTCGTACACACACGCACATGTACGTGTGCATTTGATGTGCACGTACACGTACGCCCGTGTACATGTACATGTACACTGTTCGTATGTCGCGCGCTGGTACTGGTAGTCAGCGCTTGAGCCATGGTTGAGCTTTGTTGTGGTACATAATTATGGGAGCGCCCAAAATAAAAAGCTATGACAGCGTAAATGTACATGTACATGTAAATGTACAAGTACAGTGTATAATCTGTACGTGGGTGCGCACGACCGTACCCTGCTCGACCGCAGTATGTGACCCTTGCGTGTGTATGCAAATTGATTGACCTTTACTTGATATAGGAACTCAGCACGGCCCTTAAGTGAGCATACAGGGCATTACTGCGCATACGTTCGGGGCGTTCGGCCGCGTTTTGGAAATCCGAGCACGGGGAAAGATGAGACCGTGACACCTGTCCACTGTACTGTACATGTATGTACTGTACAGTGTACACTGTACTGTACATACATGTACAGTACTTGTACCTGTACAGTACAAATACTTACAGCCTGTACACTGTACATGTGTACATGTACATGTGTGCATGTACACACATGTACCATGGAGGTAGCATGTACATTGTGTACATGTACATGTGAATGTACATTGTGTGTGTACAGTGTATGCTGTACATTTTGTACATGGACATGTACATGTACCTGTACAAATACATACATGTACAGCCTGTACACTACAAAAGTACACACGTACTGGTACATTATATACTAGTACATGTACCAGTACGTGTGTACTTTTGTACTTAAACTGTACACATGTACATGTACATGTAGTGTACAGGCTGTACATAACATGTACATGTACAACAACTGTACATGCTATCTCCATACTAGTACATGTACCGTGGAGATACATGTAGCACGTACATTTTGTACATGTATGTACATGTACGTACATGTACATTGTGTGTACAGTGGCATGTATGGTATACATCAACTGTACGCTTGCTTGATGTGGAGTGACAGGTTACTGGCCACAGCAATTTTGTTTTTGCTTTTGTCTCTCCCTTGCCCATCTTGTATGTGTTGTAAATTGAATGCATGAATGAAATAATAACAATAATAACATACAAAATGTTAGTACCAAATGGTAAAATACCATTAACCCAAACCTTGAAACCCCAAATTACTACAACTGTGTTAGGGCTATAAAAGAGAGAAAAAGAGTGCTAGGTTACCATACTAGTTACCATGGTTACACAAAATCAGAGGTCTCAGGTTCAAGTACTGGTCTCCTTGTCTAGTCAAAGTTTTCTTAACAGTAACACCATTTTTCAAAATTCTTCAACAGTTCCCAGTCAGTTTTTCTTTTTCTTTGTTTCAAAAATACTACTACTAGACATTAAGATTGAAACTTAGAAGTCAATCCTTGCATAACAATTGGAAACCAATTCTGGGAGGATGGATCAATACTACCATTTTGGAAAAGAATAGGCCTACTTTGTGTGTTCAGATAGTGCCATAGTGAGGGGGTTCTGCACAGAAAGGACACGTCAGTGGAGAATTGGTTTTGCGCCAGATGCTGCCATCCCCTAAATAAAACATGTACCGGTACTTCCTTACAATGAGGTGGTCTGTTCAAGAACAAGTTTGGTTGTGGCTGTTAATTAAACATTGACTCTGGGTGCATGGGGGTGTAGGTGCGACAGATGGAACAGCTCCCCCCCCCCCATCTCCCTAAAAGATCGATCAGCATTGTATTTAAAAATATGTAAAGAAGTGGATCATGGAACTGGTTACGAGAAGTTCTGCGCCCACAATTTTTTTCCTGTAGGGAAGCGAGTCAAAAATTATTCCTGATTTCCTCATTATTATTATTTTTTACATCAGGGGAAATAATGAATAATTCATGAATATTTTTTTTTAAAGGACTATTTAAAAAAATTGCAAACTGTTTACTGACCAAACAGCAAATTATATTAAAAAATTTGGGGGCCCGATATTTTGATCCTACGTGATCAATGTACATACAGCACCATGGAGGAAGAAGGGGGAGATTCTTCCTCCATGGAACACGTAGTTCTCACAAGCAGAACCTTTCTCAAGCCTCGTTTCCACTTGACTTATTTTGTCTTAAAATTGAGTGGGCCTGACGTTTCGATCCTAGCAGGACCTTTCTCAAAGGCAGAGTGACAAGTACAAAACAGATACATTTACACAAAGTGTACATGTATCTGTTTGTCCTTGTCACTCTGCCTTTGAGAAAGGTCTGCCTTTGAGAAAGGTCCTGCTAGGATCGAAAACATCAGGCCCACTCAATTTTAAGATTTACATTTTGGTAATTTGTCAGCAAGCAGTTTGCAACATTTTTGTATATATCACCTTGGACTTATTTTGGTTAAAGTAACCAAGACGATGGTTACTTTGACCAAAATAAGTCCAGTGGAAATGGCCCAGTCAAATTTCTCTCGGTTACTTTAAACGAGTCCAATTGTTACTTTTACCGAGCAACCTCTGCCCAGTAAAAGTGACCAGGTAAGTTTAACCGAGCCGATAAGTCCAGTGGAAACGCATTTGTGATCATTTGGAAGTCAATAGGCTGATTACATTACATGGCTGTTACAAGAAAAAAAATGTTGAAAAAATTTGATCAATCTTTGATTACATCAAAATCTACTTTATGATGAATAAAATCCAATTCAACCTTATCAATATTCATAAGATGATGTCACCATCACAAGATGGCCATTTTGGGACCCCCTTTTCCCAACCAAGATACATGATGTATGCCAAATGTCTAAGTTTTATGGGATCTAAAAGAAAGGTCAGTTCGTAACAATAGTCAATCGGAGCCAAACTTCAGATTTTGAATGTGTAGGTCAATAACTAACTGTCCACCAACTTTCAAGGTAATTGACCAATGGCTAATACAGTATGTGTTTTTAAATCTCGCATTTTGATGACATCATGATTACGTCATGTCATTTTGGGCCTGCAGGATTTACCATATCCCCAATAGATGAAGTGACGGAAAAGCTAAAAAAAAAATCAGAAAGAAAAACAATAGCTATTCTGCTTTGCTGAAGCGATGGGAAAGCTAAACAAAAAATAGCTTTTCTGCTTCACTTACAGCCCCTACACAACATTGGTAAGATCGAAAAACAGAAATGTTCACAGATTTACATCAAACCTACACAGTTTGAAGATGGTTATAGCATGGAGGTAGAGGGAGGCAGGTTATAGTAGAAATCTCGCACTAAAATATTTACTTTGTACTTTGGAAGAAAAGAGTAAAAGAATTTGTTTACGTCTCACTGAGATCTAAACTATTTTTCGTAACAGTATGGCGTTGAATGCTGCATTTTCGCGAAACAAATGAAGCTGTTTTTCACGATTTTCTTGAGACTCGGTTGGCGGATTGAGCTGAGATTTTCTCAGCTACATCATGTATATGTTTGTTGGATCAGACAACATATGCATGCTATTCTTTGACCTCGAACGGCAGTCCGCAATCCGCTACAGGTACCTGTAAACGTGTACGGACCTACATGTACGGGTACATGTACGGTACATTGTACATGTACACGTACCGTACATGTACACGTACCGTACATGTACTGTACAATGTAGATGTACTGTACATATACATGTACATGTACACATGTGTTCGTGTTCGTGTACGAGTTCGTGAACGTGTTCGCGTACGTGTACGCATACATGTACGTGTACAATGCACCCGTACGGGTTCGTGTACATGTACGCGTACATGCACATACATCGCGGACGTCCGAGACATACACACGTACTCGTACATGTACACGGGCTGTACTCGTACAGTACATGTACGTGTACGTACTACGCACACATCGCAAATGCCTTTCAACGAAGGAACATGGCTGCTGGTCTTGCTGTAGCTGCTGGCGGCGGTGGATCTGTCGGCGGCGGGCACCGCGGCGGCCCCGGCCCCCTGGGCCCGACCCGCTCCGTCCTCGTCTCTTTCGTGCTGGCCTTCCTCTTCGGCGGCTGCCTGACGTTCATGCTGGCCCGAAACCTGGACTTACCCGGAGAGATCGGCAGCGGCGGCGGCGGTGGCTGGCTGGGTCGGGAGTTGCCACGGCTGGACGACTCGTCGGTGCACGGCCACGTTCTCGTGGATGACACCAACCGCGTGTCGTTGCGGGAGTCGATGGCCTTCAAGGGCCACACGCACGCTAAAGAACTTGGTACGTACACCGTCAAAACACACCATATTTATTATATTGGCAATGCTGATTTACAGGCCCCCTGTCGAACCAGAAAGAACTTCCGTTTTCATTATTTTCCTTCCCTAGTCCAAGCATGGAGTCCAAGTAACTTGGTTGGAGTTGGACCCGACAAGTCATCCTTTTTATCGAAAATTTGGATCCAAGTTACCCGGACTACTCCTTCCCTAGCTACTGCTGGCTTTTACAGCATTTAGAGTAGACCCGTAAATACTAGGGCCAGTACTATTTTATAAGAGCTAAATTAGTTTTCTATTTATGATTTGATATGATACTGATACTAGTAATGATATATGATACATGGAGTTGATAGTTAATGATACTACTGTAAATGCAAAAATGTTGAAAACTGCTTACTTAAAGGGGAATGAAACCCAGAGAAAAATGTTGGCTTATCTGATTCAGTGTTAAAAACAACCTACAATTGCTTATGTGCTACTCACCTACGAGTTTCATAAAGAGGGAAAAATCATGGAATTCGCTGGTAGAATCACATCATTTCAACTGTATACTGTGATAAATTTCTCAACTTTGATGGCCGCAGCCCACTTCCTAAACAACTCAGGTGTCTTGTCCTTGTTGGGAAAGTTCTGCATGGAAAGATTTCCCCAGTTTTTTTCTCCAAAATCCTGGCAGTACACCCATCGTTCAACTCGCGAGTGTATAACTGCACGCTGACATAGTAGTAGGGGTACATCCGGCCATCCGGGCCCATGCGGGAGTTTTCTGTTGCGATGTCATACCCCCGCAGTGACTGGCGGGCCATTCAAAAAGATGGCAGTTTGCGGGAATGCGAATTCGACCACCGAATTCCATGATTTTTCCCTCTTTATGAAACTCGTAGGTGAGTAGCACATATATTATAAGGTAATTGTAGGTTGTTTTTTACACCCAATCAGATAAGCCAACAATTTTCTCTGGGTTTCATTCCCCTTTAAGTTACTGACCAAGAATACTGTGTAGGGCCTATCAGGGCCTGTGTACAGTAAGACTAGGACTTAATAGGAGGGCCTGACATTCAATTATTCGAGGACATGACTTTTTGTTTACATCCGAGAACTTTGTGAGGAAAACGAGGTGACGGTATGCATTTGCACGCATTTCTACGGATGTCACTTCTTTCTTTTCAAACAAATACTCCTTAAGACCTCCTTAAGGACTGGGGGTAAGAGATAAAAGGTATGAAATAAGAGACCTTTGCCTTCCCATTTGTTCTGCCTTCCAGAAATCTGTCCCGCCAAGATCCAGGCAATTGACAATTTGTATTAATTCACACATGCCATTCCCTTACAGTGAGCAAAATAGGATTGATACAAGTTGATACAACTTTCCTCTTATGCAAGAAATACACAAGGACAATAAACTTATCTTTCAGGATCCATTCACGGAAAACAATTAATTCGCATCATATGATTTAAAGGGGAAAAAAATGAGGGTCTGATGTTAAAATTGTACAATTAGCACTTAGCAGTATTGTCCTCTTCCTTGTGTAGTACATGTACTAGTCATACATGTATACAGTGTACATATTCACACATGTATCTACGTACGTACATTGTACATTACATTGTACATGTACATGTACAATACCCGGGCCCCGGGGTATGTTTTGGGTTCAGTCACTTCAGTGGTTAGTTTAGCGTACTAGCGTTGTGTAGAGCAATGTGCAGTGCAGTGCAGTCACGTACATGTACATTGTGTACAGTGTAGGCCTACTGACTAGGCATGGTTAGTTTTTAATTTGTTTTCATGAAAATTTTTACACGTACATATATTATGCAATTAGTACTTGTAACTAAGAGACATGAAATTATACAATTACCAGTCTGGATGGGGCAGAGTCCTCAAGGAGAAACAGTCAGTGGTTACTTTATAATTGCAATGGCTAAACTTGCCATGAAACATTTTTCCTTTTCGGGGCCTCTTTGGCCTCTGCCTAAATTCACTTTGGTCCTTGTGACTTTATGTCCTTTTCATATGAAAAAAGTCCCATAATTTAGCCTTCTACATGTACTGTAATTGATAAAGCATGGTTTGGCAGGGGTTAAATTCAGTGGAATGAATTATTGGACAAGACTCAAGAGGTAATTGGTGGATTTTACTAGGCACAAGGTTTTTATCAGGTCTTCTTGTGGCCCAAATGTTTGATACACCTCATGCATGGGTGCATACAAGTTTTGCATAATGTATCATGTATGGATGCATGTGCATAATACATTGTATGATGATATGGGCAGGAAGCTTTACCTACACAGTTTGCTTCAGCACAAGTCTGCCCAACATGAACAGGAAAATACATGTACAGTATTCAAAAATTGCTGTAAGCAAAATATTGAAATTGAAGCTTTCAATTTCAGTCAGACATATTTGTCATGTTTGTCTGCCATTTTTCATGATTGTGCCAGAGAGAAAAAAAAAAGAAGAACAAGAAGCTATTGACAGCCAATCCAGTGTGGTCACACTGCACTACATTTAGACCAACGCTGAAATCACTAGACTTGGTCCACAGTCCAGCAGATGTTTTGACCACTGTTAGGGTGAGGTGTGTGGTGGTCTGTGATGTGGACTGTGGAGACTGGAGAGTTTCCTCCATGTATAGATAATACAGCGTGTACTACCAGTAGCCGGTGGGCTTGAGTAGGGTCAGACACTCATGAAAGATTAATGAAGGAAAGTCCTGTCAGTTCATGACTTGAATGCACGTTGTACAGGTACGGTAGGCGCCCCTGCACTACAAAATCAGTAGGCATGCAATTAATGTAATTTATAATTAGCTTTTCCTGCAATTCAGCAAAATTGGAAAGGCATCCATTAAAAAAAAAACAGTGATGAGTGTGACCCCCCCTCCCATTTGGTAATAATGATCATTAATTTATTTTTAAAAATGGTCATTCTTTCTTTCTCTTTCTCTTTCTCTCTCTCTCCCTCTCCCTACCCTCTCTCCCCCACCCCTCCCTCCCCCTCCTCTCTCTCTCCCTCTCCCTACCCTCTCTCCTCTCTCTCCCTCTCCCCTCTCTCACCCCCTCCCTCCCTCTCCTCTCTCTCCCTCTCCCCCTCCCTCTCCCCTCTCTCACCCCCTCCCTCCCTCTCCTCTCTCTCTCTCCCCTCTCTCTCTTTCTCCCTCTCCCCACCCTCTCTCTCCCTCTCTGTATCTGTATCTTTTTGCCTATCTCTCTCTCCCTCTCCTCTCTCTCTCCCCACCCCCTCTCTCTCTCTCCTCTCTCTCTCCCCCTCTCTTCCCCCCTCTCCCTCCCCCTCTCTCTCTCCCTCTCTCTCTCTCTCTCTCTCTCTCTTCCCAATCCCCCCTCTCTCTCTTTCTCACTCTCTCACTCCTTCTCACTCTCTCACTCTCTCACTCTCTCTCTCTCTCTTTCTGGCAGGTCAAGATGTGTTGGCAGAGGCACTGTTTAAGAAGGTGCGCATCCTGTGCTGGATCCTGACCTCGCCGCAGAACCTGCAGCAGAAGACGGTGCACGTGCAGGCCACCTGGACCCGCCGCTGCAACAAGGTGGTCTTCATCAGTTCCCAGGACGACCCCTCCTTCCCCACAGTCCGGGTGGAGGCGCCCGAGGGCCGGCAGTTCCTCTGGCGCAAGACGCGCGGCGCCTTCACCCACGTCTACCGCCACCACCTGCAGGAGGCGGACTGGTTCCTCAAGGCGGACGACGACACCTACGTGGTGCTGGAGAACCTGCGCTACCTACTGGCCGACAAGGACCCCGACCGGCCGCTCTTCTATGGCCGCAAGTTCAAGCCCTACGTCAAGCAGGGCTACATGAGCGGCGGGGCCGGCTACGTGCTGAGCCGGGCGGCCCTGGTGCTGGCCGTGGAGAAGGCCTTCACCGATCCCAAGCTCTGCAAGAGCGACGCCATGGCCGCCGGGGCCGCCGAGGACGTGGAGATGGGCAAGTGCCTGCAGAATGTGGGCGTGGAGGCCGGCGACTCGCGGGACCACCTCCAGAGGGACCGCTTCCACCCGTTTGTGCCCGAGCACCACCTGGTACCCGGCATTGTACCCAAAAAGTTCTGGTACTGGAGCTACGTGTACTACCCAACCGAATGGGTAATCATCACTGTATTCGTTCGGCTTGCGTCCGTTTATTGGGGGCCAACTTTTTGTCTCGGCTTTTGTGGCGTGGCTGTTGCTACATGTACGTGTTAAGAGCATGTCCATGCAATGCACCAGTACAAGCAGCCAAGATGATGCCCATAAGTAGGGAGAGCCATAGCCACTTACAGTAGTATACTGTAGCTCAAGCCTTTCTCTGTAGATTATTCATGTACATGTACATAACAGTCAAGCATTTTAAGTTCTCATTACATAGACCTACATGTATGCTTAGAAGAACAGTGTACATGTACATACACATGTACTTTACATGTATCTCACTCTTGTACATACAGTATGTGTAAGTTATTGTACACCCCATGGTTTATGTATATTTACAGTACATGTTACATGTACATGTACAGTATGTTGACAGATACATGTATCTCTACATGTACACTGTACATACCGGTACATGTACATGTACTCTACAGTGCGATTAAGATTTACATGTCATCATACGGTACGGTACATGTAAATAATTATGCACATGTGCACTTACATGTACACCGTACATTTACTGTACCTTGCCTACAGTGTGTACATGAACTTCATGAAGTGCATGAAATGTGCCTGTACATACATGTATGTACAGTATATGTACATAAGTGTGTAGATCTATACAAATGTGTATGAAGTACACGTGTCTTGTACATGTACATGGATATTACATGTATGTACATCTACATGTACGTCTACGTCTACATTCCACATACGTATTACATGTACATGTATATGTACATTTACGCACGAGTACAATTTATTGTATAGCCAAAGTACATGTACACATGTACAATTTATTGTATAGCCAAAGTACACATGTACATTGTATAATTACAGTTTAAATGGAAAATTTATTGAATTTATTTAAATTAAATTGATTAAATTTTATTAAATGGAAAATAGCCGGGTGCTTTGGAGGCATTATAGCAGTATTTAATCCTGATGTCCTTGACTGTGCCAGGGAATCTCTTGTCACTAGCTGCTGCTTGAGTCATCCATCCGGTCATACATGTTGAACGTCGCTATAACTCCGATATACCGAACATTTGGCTATAATGAACATGATGCCCTTTGGCTCCCGACGTAGACGTCCGTGGAAATGAGGCAACAACTGCTATAACGAACGATTGCTATACCGAACAATTTTCATGGGTCCCGGGATGTTCCTTATAGCGACGTTCCACTGTTCGTGTAGATCTGTCACATTGAATATCTGAACAATGTATCCAACTTGGATGAAAGCTGGGGCCAGGAAAGGAAAATTTTGTGTCTCCGAGTAATAGCCTTGATGCCCCCCTGGTCACTGCCTCGATGCCCCCTGGTCACTGCCTCGATGCCCCCTGGTCACTGCCTCGATGCCCCCCTGGTCACTGCCTCGATGCCCCCCTGGTCACTGCCTCGGTGCCCCCTGGTCACTGCCTCGGTGCCCCCTGGTCACTGCCTCGGTGCCCCCTGGTCACTGCCTCGATGCCCCCTGGTCACTGCCTCGATGCCCCCTGGTCACTGCCTCGATGCCCCCTGGTCACTGCCTCGATGCCCCCCCTGGTCACTGCCTCGATGCCCCCCTGGTCACTGCCTCGGTGCCCCTTGGTCACTGCCTTGGTGCCCCCTGGTCACTGCCTCGATGCCCCCTGGTCACTGCCTCGATGCCCCCCCTGGTCACTGCCTCAGTGCCCCCTGGTCACTGCCTCGATGCCCCCTGGTCACTGCCTCGGTGCCCCTTGGTCACTGCCTTGGTGCCCCCTGGTCACTGCCTCGATGCCCCCTGGTCACTGCCTCGATGCCCCCTGGTCACTGCCTCGATGCCCCCCCTGGTCACTGCCTCAGTGCCCCCTGGTCACTGCCTCGATGCCCCCTGGTCACTGCCTCGGTGCCCCTTGGTCACTGCCTTGGTGCCCCCTGGTCACTGCCTCGATGCCCCCTGGTCACTGCCTCGATGCCCCCCCTGGTCACTGCCTCAGTGCCCCCTGGTCACTGCCTCGATGCCCCCTGGTCACTGCCTCGGTGCCCCTTGGTCACTGCCTTGGTGCCCCCTGGTCACTGCCTCGATGCCCCCTGGTCACTGCCTCGATGCCCCCTGGTCACTGCCTCGATGCCCCCCCTGGTCACTGCCTCAGTGCCCCCTGGTCACTGCCTCGATGCCCCCTGGTCACTGCCTCGGTGCCCCTTGGTCACTGCCTTGGTGCCCCCTGGTCACTGCCTCGGTGCCCCCTGGTCACTGCCTCGATGCCTCCTTGGTCACTGCCCTCAGTGCCGTGGTGCCTCCCCCCTCCAAGTCACTGCCTTGATACCCCTAGTGCCCTGGTGTCCCAACGACAGCAAGTTCAATCACCCTGCCTGACAAAATAAAAAACCTCCTACTGATTGTCGACCCATTGAATTGTATTGACCTCACCATTTGTGTTTTCACTTTTGTTCCTCACTGCAGGGTCCTAACTGCTGCTCTGACTACAGCATCTCCTTTCACTACGTCAGCCCCAACAGCATGTACCTGCTGGAGTACATGATCTACCACATGCGCCCCTTCGGCATCGGCCACTACACCTGTCCGGCCAACATGGGCGCCATCCTGGCCCAGCTGGGGTCCGCCGATCGGCCGGCAGGGGCTGCTCTGAAGGAGACCGACGGTGACAGTGGCCAAGAGAAGGTCCTAGTAGACGCCAAGCAAATTGAGGTGAAGCAGGGGTGAAAGAGAAAAGCGAGAGAGAGAGAGTAGGGGGGATGCACTTCAACGAGGACTTGCACCCTTTCAACTCTCCTCCGCGGCCACCGGAACAAACTCTCAACCAGCCCGATGAAACTCTTCTGTGGCCACAAAACACGGGTGAAGACTTTCCTCGTGATTTGAGAGAGTGGCCCATCAGGGCCGTTGAGGTCACAACTTCTAGTGGCCCATTCTTGACCATCCCATCTTTTCTGGCTATAAAGCCACACAACTGTGTCTTCTGCATCGTCTTTCCACCACCAAGGAAGGAGTACCTGATTTCAACTTTTCAACATCCGCTGTGGTTAATTACATGTATATTCGATCTCATCGTTACAATATGCGACCAGTCGCAAGATGGTAAGCGGTGCACAGACACTCTGCGGCCTAGTATGACATCTTACATGTACGAAGGGTTATCCATCATTGAGTTTTGATGCATCGTTAAGGGTTAGCAAAATCCAACCCTTACTGTTAATAATCGCTATCCATGCATGTACATGGTTGAATTATATGTATGTCTGTTGTCCACTCACATCTTATGAATCTACGCTGGCGTAGCTGTACTTAATCATTCTTTCCTTTTCTGTTCTATCATTTTGTTGGATGTAGCCTTTCTGAATTTGATGATTTTTATTTTCAGCTGGATAAAGTGCACTTGATGTTAAACCTACATGTAGTCAAGGGGTAATGTTTTGATTGACACTCTTGGAGCTTTGGCCTTATTTGAAAAACCCATTGGCCGTGGCTTCAAATTACACACAAGTACGTAAAATGACAACGTACTTGGACACAAAGCTAGCAGCTGCAGCCACTTCACAAAGTTTGTTTCATCGACTACAGCTTCAGATCACACACGATGCTATGAGCAGCTGCATATAGCTGCATACAGCTGTCTGGGTCATTATATCCAGTCATAGCCAGTTAGCCAAATGAATTTTGGCAGCGCCACTGTGGCAAAGGATGGGCATCTGTGACCAAAGAGGGAATCTGGACACCATCTGATGGTAGACTTGTAAATATAAGTGCATTTGATTAGCTTCCCCCCCCCCTAGTAGGCCTGGGTCGCTCCTCAGTATTAACCCTGCTTTCACTCGAGGTAAGTTAGAGAGTGATTACATCCGTGCCAGGTCAGGCCTGACCATGGTACATGTAGGCCCAGAGAACCTCATCAAATGCACCACACGACTACATAAATGTGTGCTCATAACTGACATTGTAGGCAGCCATTTCAAGTTTTCATTCTTTTTCTGTTTGCCTGTTTTGGGGATCAGTGCAGAAAGTGTAAAGCATTGTAAGTATTTTAAATGGATGTTGAGAAGGTGGGTAGAATAAGTTGTTCATGATTTTTGTTTAGTTATTGCCAAATTAATGATCCACAGAAAAGGCCAATTTATTATTTTGTGCTTATGCTAAGTATCCATCCATCTCGGTTACACAAGTACATGTATGAAATTCGGTAAAGGTTATGATTTTGTTGTTTTATATCTTTCTTATCACAACTTTTAGTCATTGCAGTCAAATTAGGAGTGACTATTGCCTTTATTAGACTATAGACGGTCATATTTGTTTATTTATTGATTATATTATATGCCTTATTCACTGTGGGTATATCCAGTTTTCTCATTGTAATAGAAAAAAGCATTGAGTTTCAAATAGAACAGGGGCGGCTGTATTTGAAAAGCAGACGAACCAACTTGTCTGGTTGGAAGTGTCCAGTGACCAACTTGTCTGGTTGGAAGTGTCCAGTGACCAACTTGTCTGGTTGGAAGTGTCCAGTGACCAACTTGTCTGGTTGGAAGTGTCCAGTGACCAACTTGTCTGGTTGGAAGTGTCCAGTGACCAACTTGTCTGGTTGGAAGTGTCCAGTGACCAACTTGTCTGGTTGGAAGTGTCCAGTGACCAGTCAAGCTGACTCTCCACTGAAAACACCATTAACCAAATGGACCTTTCCCATGAAATATGCAAATAAGAGCTGGCCCATGCGCTTTACTAAATTGGTGGGCAAACGAGTGCGTGTTGCGTGCAGGTTTCGAAATACGCGCGCAGGAGACGCTGAATAGCCTATTACCGCACGGCAAACTGTTAGTGAGAAGGAACGTGCGCCCGTGGGAAACTATGATTGGTAGGCAGCCGGCTTGCCCACCAATTTAGACAAGCGCATGCGCTAGGTCTAATTTGCATATTTCATGGGAAAGGTCCATTGGTTTGCTTCTAAACGCAGCACTATCGTTTGGGCGAGGAAATGAATTTCGCCGTGCCTTTTCGAAGGAATGATCATTTACCTCAGTGAAAAACGTTGTTTTCGGCATTGCTTCAGATTGTACTCTTGCAATACATAATTCAGCGAGCTTTTTTGCTTTGGACGAGAATGGATATGCTGACTTGTGACAATACATATACATGTGCACTGTATATGTACATGTACATTTCTTTATATTAGGGTTTAGTATTGGTTTCTTTTCTTTACTTTGCCTTAGTGAATCAATAATGGTAATTTATAGTCCACTCATTTCATGCACATCTTGCCTAATTGGAAACTGAAAGAACCCTTCTTCTTTTTTAAAGAAATAATTATTAGAAATGTATTTCAGGTGTGCCATTTCGGCTCAGCTGACTGCTATTGCTTTCCCACTTCACTGCTGTGCCACTGAAAGCTGATATGAGAGTTACCCCCTCGGGCTTGTGTAAAGTTTGTGTCTATCTGCTTGTCTGTTAGTTTGCTGGTGTGATTGTTTGTATGTCTGTAAGACTAAGAGCAAATGATGTGCCTGTTATTTGTCTACTAAAAACCATGAATGATGCGGCGTTCATAATACTTTCTTCCGTACACTATCACAGTGTGAGTTCTATTTTGGAAGATAGCAAAAATCTAAAAGCAAAAGTTTGTCCTTGTTTAGTTTCAAAATAGGAAAATGAAATGGAATTAAGCTCCCTTCTCTTTTATTGGGATCTCAACTTGTGCAGTACCCGTTCTGTACCCAACTGTTGGCAGAAGGTCGTCTACATAGGCTACATTAACTTGTGTACCGGTTTTTGACAATCCGGGGCTAGATCATCATGCAGTGCACGAGTGTTACTTTTCCCATTTTAAGTCCAGTGGAAACGGCCCAGTTAAGTTTCCTCTCGGTTAATTTTACCGAACCGAATGGTTACTTTTACCGGCCAACCTCTGCCCAGTAAAAGTGACCAGGTAAGTTTAACGCAGCCGATTAGTCCAATGGAAACGCACCACTCGGTAAAACGCGACCCTGTAAAAAAAAAAACCACATCCGGCCTATGACATAACACGTACATGCACTGTGCACAGCGTGTGCTTCATGTCGCAGGCTAAATGTACGCACGTACATTGTGTATCCGGCTGACACTTGACCTTCTTGAGCCGTTATATTGCCAGCTCGGTTACTTTAACCATGGAGGAATAAGACCTCCATGCTTTAACCATCGTCCATCGTCTCGGTTAAATTTGACCGACTCAAAAGTCCAAGTGGGAACGACGGTCAAATTTGACCATTGGAAATTTGACCATCGTCTCGGTTAAATTTTCGTCCAGTGGAAACGCGGCTATCTCATTTGGCACAGAGCAGCGATGGAAACGTACACAAAAGAACGTGGACAAAATTGTAGTCTTCTTTGCTCATCTCCCCTCCAGTTCTGCACCAAATGAGATGCAAAAAAATACCCACTATAATATGTCGCGTGATGGCATGTAAGCATTGGTCGCGCAGTCGGTCTACTGTCTATGATGACCGCCATAGCCGTCAAGTATACACGGGTTTCTCCCCCGACTCCAGTGTGGGGGAACTCGTATACCGAAGAAACTGCACCCCCCCCTGCCTTTTGGTTAGATGTACATGTACAGTACATGTGTATTGATCGACTGCGTGGAATACGTGGCTTTAGCCTTGGCGTTTAATAGTACCGTACCAAGTTGCCAACAATGCACAATTTTGTGATGGCACAGGTGCCTCGAGTTAAATGTATAGATACAATACATGTACTGTATTCATAACAAGACTTGCGTTGTGTTCAGTTAGGAGCCAGACCAATTATTCCTTTTCATTGCACAGTAGGCCTATACGGTACATGTATAAATACAACGCGCGTGCACATCTATCGCTGCAAAAACGAAAATTATGGGACTGTTTGACCAAGAATTCAGACCAGCCTTGCTCATAATACATGTCAGGTCACATTATTTTATTGCTCGATAAAGCTTTACATGTTTGCTGGATTGCCCAAAGACAGTCACACACCCACAACCGCTCGGGATAAATTCCACCCAGGTGATGGGCTCGCGATTTCACTCGCGACGGCTTTTGTTTTACCTCACGCCAGACCGGCAGCTTAAGACGGCCATTAATGTGAAGAAAAAAAATCATTATATTAATTATACATTGGTTGATTTACGGCACGCCATTGGTCGAGGTCAAAAGAAAAAATAGCATCCATTTGTTGAACTTGTCTGATCCAACATATGCATGAAATAGCACACCTGTGAAAATCTCAGCTCAATCCGCCAACCGAGTCTCGAGAAAATAGTGAAAAAACATTTCATTTGTTTGGCGAAAATGCAGTATTCAACATATTGTTCCGAAAAATCGTTTAGTTCTAGGGGTGAGACGTAAAAAAAATCTTTTACTCTTTTCTCCAAAAATCCGGCATTTTAGGCAAAAATATTTCAGTGCGAGGTTTCTACCATAGCCATCTTCAAACTGTATAAGTTTCATGTATGTAAATCTGTCAACATTTTCTGTTTTCCGATGTAACATATGTTGTGTAGGGGCTTTATATGAGGGGATCTGTCGCTTGTCCCTTTTGGTAAATTCGGTGTCACATCGATTATGCAGGAATATGAAACCCTTCGGCACACCGCTCTTTGGGGTATAGCTTATTACACAAATGAATTATACTTATAATCATGTGCTATCAATGCTCAACCACAATCTTGATAGATAATTTCCATTGCCATTAATTTCGAAACATTTCCATCCACCGGTCTTTGGGGGTTTGGTTACGCTGTATTAAAATGCTGCTCCAAAAATAATACTAGGCCTACATTAAGTGGTATACAGTATTTCCGTTATCACCCATAGCAATACATTTTACACGCCTCTTTGTTTGATAAACAAAATTAAATAGTCTTTCACTTTCCCAGTTTTAAAATGACGTGTCGCATTTTTGTTTCTTTCCCGAGTTGTGGTGTCTGTTAACAATGTGACGTTTTCATTTCGGTATTTGTGATATTATGGATTCAGAAGGCCCTTGCGTTCAATTAGGAAATGTCTTAATATATTACAGTTAATAAATCGAGACATTCTGAGTCAACATACAAAACATTAGAATAGCTTTTTTCCGTAGCCTATAAGCAATCTTTTTTTATAATAATTATGCCTGAAGTGATATACAAAAATGTTGCAAACTGCTTACTGACTAAAATTACCAAAATGCAAATCTTAAAATTTACCGGTAGTGGTCCTGACGTTTCGATCCTAGCAGGACCTTTCTCAAAGGCATAGTGACAAAGACAAAACAGATACATGTACACGAAGGAGGGGGGAAGAGAGTGAATAGTAACGTCAGGCACACTACATTTGAATAATGATATGCCTTTTAAAGTTTGGCGGTCGTTGCTGTATCGTAAATCGTGTTATTGGTTCCCGAAATCGATCGCTATACGGCGATAATTTTCGGGTTTGGCGATCGACAACCATTTTGGACAAACCCATGACTTTTGCAGTTCTGCAACCTGCCGATGAGGTCATGGTGAGTTTTTGACGTATTATAGTCTCTCTCTTCACTGTTCCCACGAATGATGCCTGCACTATAGTCAAGGAAAGACTCTCCCAGGATCACACTCTGCAGGACCGCACCGACCTCACTCCCGACCAGACCCACGACCTCGCCAAAAATCTGCATCGTCTCTTCCATTCAGCTTCCGGTGGGGACAGGCATTCTTTGCGAAGTCGGAAGGAACCTCAATGGGATTTCCTATATTCCAGGTTCTGGCAGACATAATCGTGGAGGAGCTCGACGATTTGAGCAGACTGCCATCGCTACAGCTTATTATTAATTTTTCACCGCGGGTCTGCTGGTTGCGCTATGACGTACATTGATGACACATTATCTTGTGTCATTTGGCAGCACGGCCAAGACAAGCTCCAGCTGTTCCTGGATCACTTCAACGGGCTATAGCCAAATCCAGACCATCATGGATCAGGACAAGGGTGACAGCAATATGACACGGCATCCCTTTCCTGGATGTGGAGGTGTCCAGATAGCATAGGCCTATGTGACTCTTTGAAACAATTGATTTTGAAATGATTGAAAAACATAAAAATTCATAACCGGGAAAAGAAAACTTTGACCGGACCGACGTTTGAACGTGAGAACTCTGGTTTTTCGTGTCATCACTCTTACCATCTGCCTGAGCTATCCATCCCTCAGATGCCGTGGCATGCCCAAAATTTAGTCAACTAGTCTTTATCGGGATGGGGCGCCACTAATCAGAAGCATTAGAAGCCCGATGCGCCGATCTAGTATCTGTGCGGTCCTAAAAAATATGGGACACGCCTTCTCCCAAAGAGGGCGCCCTATAAATTATCCAAAGTGGCAGACGCCTGTGCCCAAGGACACTGAAAACACGAGCGGAACCAGCCTTAATCATGGAGCTAATTATATCCACAGAGGAAGGAACGTCTGGGATACTACCCGTTGCCACGGACGTATTAAGATAATTTTCAACGCCGTTGTAATTGTATAGGCTAAAGGGTAAAGGTCTTTGAGAAGTTCCCTTTAGAAAGTGATATAGACTGGTCCCTCATCGTTAATCCTTCATGCAATACCCTGTCGGTGGAGTAGTTCAAGAACCACACTGCCGTTCGTTTGTTTGTAAATAGTTACTCCACGCAGTACGTGGAATAGTTGGCTATAAATAAATAAATAATTATCGCGTCTGCGTATTGTTTCATATTTTTTCGTAATCCCTTGTGATGACATTGGAGTCGGGAGTTGGCAGAGGCGACTTAGAACAAAACACACCAGCAATTGTGAGTAAAAATTGCCAACCTTTAACTCTTATTCTCCGAAGAACAATACGATTTCGTTGGCGAAAGTACTAGTCTGGTTCATTCCCACTCGCATACTTAGTCCGAGTAACTTGGACCCGGCAAGTCACCCTTTTTTTATCGAATTTTGAAATTTTGAGATTCGGGTGACTGTCACCCGAATCTCAAATAGCGTTTGTGGGAAGAATGCCGTTGCTGGCTGAATGTACACTGCCTATTTTATTCAGTTATAAATTTAGTCCTTCACGGGCCTAGTTGCGGTAACCGTAACCCTCATCCTCCCGAAGGTCGGAGACCTGAGGGTTACGGGAACGTATGTACAAAATTATAGCGAGGTTTTTGTTTTTACCATTTTGGAAACACCACTGTCCCGATCGCCCCCTTTTTCCACCCTTTGGAAAATCGCCACACACAATCTAAGGACATGCACTTGATCCCAAATGTATACTGAATGTGATCAGATAACCCAAAACATCGTGGGTAAAATACTTTTCCGAAAAACGGGCAGAAACTCACCCAAATACTGTCTGTCTGTAAATGTCCCGTCAACGTCTCCGCCAGGTTCGGAATCCGAACCTGGCGCCTCGACCAATCAGCGCTTAGTCTCGTGACGTATACCCGCACGACGGCTATTTGCTGTTTCGCAATAACAGTCCACACTCGTGGTGCGCGCGCAGGTCATGTACGTGTGTGTACGTAGCGTACGGGTTCATACTGTACATGTACATGTACATGTGCACTGTACTGTTGTATGTACATATTACGTGTACAGTACATGTACATGTACGTGTATTATCAAAGAGTATTCTTTGGTACTCTGCTTGCACATGTACGGTACATGTACATGTACATGTACTGTACAATCACATGTACCGTACAATCACATGTACCGTACAATCACATGTACAGCGCACGTGTTGTATCCATGGTTGTATACAGTACCAGTCGGCTCTTCACAGGGCGATGATCTGCGCGCGCACCACGAGTGTGGACTGTTATTGCGAAACAGCAAATAGCCGTCGTGCGGGTATACGTCACGAGACTAAGCGCTGATTGGTCGAGGCGCCAGGTTCGGATTCCGAACCTGGCGGAGACGTTGACGGGACATTTACAGACAGTATTTGGGTGAGTTTCTGCCCGTTTTTCGGAAAAGTATTTTACCCACGATGTTTTGGGTTATCTGATCACATTCAGTATACATTTGGGATCAAGTGCATGTCCTTAGATTGTGTGTGGCGATTTTCCAAAGGGTGGAAAAAGGGGGCGATCGGGACAGTGGTGTTTCCAAAATGGTAAAAACAAATAATTTTGTACATACGTTCCCGTAACCCTCAGGTCTCCCACCTTCGGGAGGATGAGGGTTACGGTTACCGCAACTACTCCAGAGAGTAACATGGAGTTTGTAACAGCCAACGTAACATAGTAACAAACAGACAGTTGCCATAATCCTAAGGCTGTGCAAAATTGCAATGAGGGTTTGCTCTGCTCAACATGTCATGAGCTCTGTGTTCTCAGTGCTTTGCCAGAGTCCCTGCTGAGAAACACGGGCAGGCGGGGTAGCTCGTGCGGGATTCGATTAGAAGTGACTGTGTGCATCTCCATGCTCTGTGGTACGATGTGACTTGTGTATGATAATGACCTGCTTCGATACATATGTACACCCTGCACCTATAAACGGCATATCTGATCAAAAGACCCCTGTTGCCGAATTTGCCGATACTACATTTACCAACAATACAGACAGTAGCCTACTGCATTGCCCATTCTGCTGTGCACAGGAAACTTTGGCTGACTGTCGACTCTCCTTCTCGCATTCTTTTCTTGCGACAGAAATCTGCTCCTGAGACAGGCGACGCACCCAAGCCAGCCCATTCGGCCAGAATGGCCAAGGTACAGTATAAAGTGAAACTCAGGCCTCCAAAGCCGCCCAGGTTCTTCTTTAACCTTAACCATTAAAACCACAATTAACCACGCATGGTTTTTCCTGTGGTATGTACTATGTTGTGGTATACAGTCCTCTACACACACACACACACACACACACAAATGCTTGTGGTGATGTGTGGTATTTGGACTTGCACCCATGAGTGCAGTGGTAGGCTGTCAGGCACTGTCTGTGCAGTGCTGTGTTTGGGAGGATAAGGGCCATACCCCACGACATACCACAGCGTGGGTTTTGTGGTATCCTGTGGTATGTGAGCCTGCACCCCTTAGGGCACTGTGGTTAATTGTGGTGTACAGTGAGTGTCCTGTGTGGGAGGTGCAAAGCGTTAGGGTTAAAGGCAACTTCGGCCCCCGAATGAAGCCCCGTTACTGAGCATGTATACATAAAGGCCAGTCTGTGCATACCAAGGCCAATTTCACTAGCCTCGTGCTGTTTTTCTGTGGCCACTGACATCGTTCAATGAAAAGCGCTGCAGTGGGGTCACAGATTGTTTGGAATTTGATTCAAGGCAGAGTGGCGTCAGGAGAAAGGGTCCGGGGTCTAGTCAGGTCCGAATTGTCAGGTTCTCTCAATGGTTGCGATTCCCATAGGTTAGTCATTCGTGCCAGTAAGCAGCTTGCCACACCCTGGTATATTACATGTACATGGAACAGGCTTTCCCTAGGAATTCCCCACTAGCCTGAGCAGGCAATCCAAAGTTTTCGGAGAACCATAAATGCACAGGTACACGTAAATGTAAAGGCACAGGTTGATACATGCGTGCCAGGCTGTCAGCCAGACAAGTACTTGCTATATATTCTACCTAGCCCGTACCAAAGAATAAGGAAAAAAAATAACCTGTGCTTCCTATTACATGGCATATGAAAGTAGAGTAGGTATGTACATAATTTTTTTTTTTTTTTTTTTTTTTTTTTGGGGGGGGGCTTTTTTATGTGCCTACATGCACATGTGCAACATTACCCTTGTTGCTGCTGTGCTTGGTACATGCATGAGTTGTTTGGATAGCAACTCCCCCTGGGGTGGCCCATTCAAGAAGCAAGGCGGCTCTATGACATTAGGGCCCTGGTGAAGCCTGCGAGCAGTTTGCCATACGGTTTTGCATGACTCGTTTTTTTTCTTCTCCCTTCTTGGTTGTCATTTCTTGGGGACAGCTGTTGAGTCGCACTCGGCTGGTGTCCTACCTGCCTGGCCTGCAGGCACTGCAGCAGCGGGCTGCCCTGGCCTGCAATGCCAGGACCCGCTTGTCCTGCAGCAGTGCCGAGAGCGGCCGAGAGGACGTGCAAGGTACAGTAAGTGCCGGCCCAGGGCGACCGGCCTCCCCTCCATCCTAAAAAGGATGCCCTAATTTTTCTGCTCCGAAAAGAGAAACTGTTAAGTTTCATTCCTGTCCCCCTGTGTTCCTTTGCCAATTGCTCTTCGTCTCTCTTTCTCTCACTGTTTCTCTATCTCTGTCTCTCTGTCTCCTACTGTTTATTATCTGTCTCCGTCTCTCACTGTATCCTTGTCTCTCTTTCTCTCACTGTTTTTCTATCTAGCTGTCTCTCTCTCTCTGTCTGTCTCCTACTGTTTATTAGCTTTTCCGCCGCAAAGCGGAAAAGCTATTGTTGTTGTTAAGATTTTTCTTTTATTCCTTCTTCTTCTTGTCGCCAAATCCCATAGACTTTGTACAGGGGTTTTGTAAGAGCCACTTTGGCCATTAAACACACTTGGATTTTTTTCAAACTTTGCAAATGCATAGAACCCATGCTGAAGTTATGCACAGTATCGTTGAAACTATCATGACGTCATCATGTGTCACGTGACAGTGCTTTAAAGGGGCAAATTTCAAACTCCATTATATGCAAAAGTACAAGTTCGTTTGGTTTCAATTTTGCAGTATATCTAAGTTGGGAAAAGGTGTATCTAAAAATTGCCCTCATTTGATCGTGACGTCATCTCATGAATATTAATGAGGTCATAAACTTTTAAGATTTTAACATTCAATTGAGCATATTTGGCCAACGGAGCAAGATTTTTTTTCATTTTTTCGATTATATCTATTGGGGATGTAGTTTAGAAACACCCTCCGGGGCCAAAATGCCATGACGCAATCGTGACGTCATCAAAATGCGTGTTTTTAAAACGCATATTTGTCAAAGGTCAATCGTCTCGAAATTTGGTGGGCATTTAGCTATTGGGCTAGACATTCTAAATCCTGAGTTTAGAAGCAATTGACCATTGTTCAGAATTATTATGATTTTTTGAAAAATATAATGATGTCCCATACACTTTGTGCACAAAATATGCACGTGCGTTTTGGGTTAGGAATGGAGGTTACGGGTTCGAATCCCGTTGATGTCAATTTTTTTTTCATCAATTTTTTTTTTTTTTAAAGAGTACCAGATGCGGAAAAGCGTTATGATCTGTTTTGCAAACAGACATAAATCTCTAGTTATCTGTGTCTCTGTCTCTTACTGTACATATCTCTGTCTCTCTGTCTCTCGCTGTATCTCTGTCTCTCTTTCTCTCACTGTTTTTCTATCTCTGTCTCTCTCTGTCTCCTACTGTTTATTATCTGTCTCTGTCTCTCACTGTATCTTTGTCTCTCTTTCTCTCACTGTTTCTTTATCTCTGCCTCTCTGTCTCCTACTGTTTATTATCTGTCTCTCTGTACATATCTCTGTCTCTCTGTCTCTCACTGTATCTTTGTCTCTCTTTCTCTCACTGTTTCTCTACCTTTGTCTCTCGGTCTCCTACTGTTTATTATGTCTCTCTGTCTCTCACTGTATCTTTGTCTCTCTTTCTCTCACTGTTTCTCTACCTTTGTGTCTCGGTCTCCTACTGTTTATTATGTCTCTCTGTCTCTTACTGTATGTCTCTGTCTCCCTTTCTCTTTCTCTCTCTTTCTCTACCTTTGTCTCTCGGTCTCCTACTGTTTATTATCTGTCTCTCTGTCTCTTACTGTACATGTCTCTGTCTCTCTGTCTCTCACTGTTTCTCTATCTTTGTCTCTCTCTGTCTCCTACTGTTTATTATCTGTCTCTCTGTCTCTTACTCTCTCTCTCTCTTGCTCTTTTTCACAAACATACCGGTACATATATATATGTAGACTTCTGGTTTTCTAAGTGATAGATTTTAGTTGACACCATGCAATTTCTCTTTTGTGAGTGAGTGTGGTTCTGAAAAGAACCGGTAGAACTTGACGTTTCAAAATAGTATGCATCTTGAAGATGAACAGAGTATACTCTTCGAAACATCAAGAACCTCCGTTTTGTTTCAGAACCACACACACACAGGAGCAGCCGATGCCCCATTGGACTACACACAAAAGGCCAATCTTTGAGGGCTGATAATCCCTTGACAAAAGCCACGCAGACTTCCCACTGTGCCACATTTGATTCACTGATACAAATAGTGCACTCTTATTGATTTATTTTGCAGGTTCATTGTTCTCTGATTGTTTAGCGAGCTTTTGAAATGGCTCCGTGCCGGCTATTGGCACGAAAATAATCGTGCCGTCAAGGGGTTAAGAAGGGCAAGATCGTAGGCAGGGGGAAAGCATGAACCAGGAAGGGAATTGCTGAGAGAGAGGCTGAACGAGGGAAGAAGCTCTCACACACTCTCACCATAACAAAAACAACAACCACAGCACCTTCAAATCTCATCCGATTGGTCAATGGTAGATATGGAGCACATGCAGCGGTCCTCAGGCATCTCGGACGCTGAGCTCGGCCCCCTGGGCCCCGTCAACCACCGCTTCCCGTTGCCGGGCAACACGGGCTTCCCGTCGAAGGTGCGCGGCCCCCAGGAGGGCGCCAGCAGCAGCTACGTGCCCGTGACCCGGCCGCGGAGGACCCCCGACCTCCTGACCCGAGCTTTGCCCCAGGACCGCCACGCCAGCGTCCTGGCCCAGTTCGTCAACACTTACTCCGAGGTAGGGTCTCGGTCTGGGACTCGGGTGGGGGGGGGGGGGGAGGTGGAGGGGGAAGGGTCACTATGAAGTAGCACTCAGTGCTTGCTTTAAAGCCCCTACACAACATTGGTCTAGGTCAAAGAATAGCATCCATACGTTGTCTGATCCAACATATGCATGAAGTAGCAAACCTGTGAAAATTTCAGCTCAATCCGCCAACCGAGTCTCGAGAAAATAGTGAAAAACCGCTTCATTTGTTTCGCGAAAATGCAGCATTCAACACCGTACTGTTCCGAAAAATAGTTTAGATCTCGGTGAGACGTCAACTTTATCTTTTACTCATTTCTCCCAAAACACAACATTTTAGGCGGAAATATTTCAGTGAGAGGTTTCTACTATAACCATCTTCAAACTGTATAAGTTTCATGCAATGTAAATCTATGAACATTTCTGTGGAGACCTATTGATGTGGTTCACAGTTGGTCACATGATGGCGCCCTTCTTAATGACCAGTACGATGAAGTTGGTGCAAACCACAGACATAAAATAATAACCTATAGACGGACAACAGCGGGCGCTAGACTGTAATTTCAGGACGCGTGAAAAACCATGGGCAAACTTGTTCGTCACGTCACACGGACGGACGTACGTACACAAACTCAGTGCAAGATTACGCATACTGGCCTGCCATCCACAAGAAAAATCACCGCCAAATTTTGATTCATTATTATTTCTAATAAAACACGCAAATACACATCTGTAATGGAGTATGTAGTCATCTCTGAAAAGGGCTTTTGATCTCAATCAGCATGGTTTCATCCAAAAAATCAAGTTTAAATCCGTCATTCTGGGATTTCTCCATTATGTTTGTGCACATTGTTCATCCACTTCCGCCCATGGTTTCACGTTTAGTCTGGCGCCGCCACCATTACAGTATCCTGACGTCGTTTTCCGTAGGCGTTGTGTATGGCTGTTGGTCTATAGGTTATTTATGTCTGTGGGCGGGATCCCGGTTGAAGGGACTCCTTTGGGCTGATGTTGATACTATGTGATGCAGACACTGTGTGCCACTGATGCACTCTTTGCCTGTAAATTGCCTCGTATCTGGCCCCACTAACTGACCAAGGCTTGTACAAAGGAGCCTTGCTATGGTATAGACCTAAACACTTTGTAAATCAGAGGGCCTGACGTTTCAGTCCTAGCAGGACCTTTCTCAAAGGTCCTGCTAGGATCGAAATGTCAGGCCCTGTAAATTTTGAGATTTATGTATTGCAGGTCATTTTAGTCAGTCGGCAGTTTGCAACAGTTTTTTGTATTTACTTTGTAGATCAAACATGGTTCTGGTAATTTGGGGTTTCAGGGTCCTGCAAAATGTGTTCCCTGTAATCTATTTCCCAAATTGAACACCACATGCTGGGTACAGCTGAACAGACTACAGTCTGGTGCTGGTCGAATTTACAGCAGGGTTGAAAAAGTGGGGGTATTGCAGACGCAGATCTCAGTCTGTGTGGTGAAATCCAGACTTGAGATAGTGCCATCGATGACTGTAACGTGACAGATCTGCCCTGTCCACTCACTGAACTTGATGGTCCCTGATCTGTTGATTGACCCACCAACTGCCTGTTCTGACTGTGTTGTGCGATTACTAATATGATGATGGTAATATTAGGTGTGAATTTTGTTTCCCTTCTGGGCTCAGGCTCAGGAGATAGCTGATGCCCGAGGGACAGCCGACGCCCAGACGACTGCCGAGGGCGGACAGTTCAAGAGCCACCCCCAGGCCTTGGAGTGCATTGCTCAGGACTGCCCGGAGAAACTCAGGAAAGGTGAGGGAAACTGATGTGACTTCCTCTTCCCGTTCCCGTTCCCCTTCCCCTTCCCCTTCCCCTTCCCCTTCCCTTTTCCTCTTCCCCTTCCCCTTCCCCTTCCCCTTCCCCTTCCCCTTCCCATTCCCCTTCCCCTTCCCCTTCCCCTTCCCCTTCCCCTTCCCCTTCCCCTTCCCCTTCCCCTCCCCCTTCCCCTTCCCCTTCCCATTCCCCTTCCCCTTCCCCTTCCCCTTCCCCTTCCCAATCCCAATCCCCTTCCCCTTCCCCTTCCCGTTCCCGTTCCCCTTCCCCTTCCCTTTTCCTCTTCCCCTTCCCCTTCCCCTTCCCCTTCCCCTTCCCCTTCCCCTTCCCCTTCCCCTTCCCCTTCCCCTTCCCCTTCCCCTTCCCCTTCCCTTTTCCTCTTCCCCTTCCCCTTCCCCTTCCCCTTCCCATTCCCCTTCCCCTTCCCCTTCCCCTTCCCCTTCCCCTTCCCCTTCCCCTTCCCCTTCCCCTTCCCCTTCCCCTTCCCCTTCCCCTTCCCCTTCCCCTTCCCTTTTCCTCTTCCCCTTCCCCTTCCCCTTCCCCTTCCCCTTCCCCTTCCCCTTCCCCTTCCCCTTCCCCTTCCCCTTCCCCTTCCCCTTCCCCTTCCCCTTCCCCTTCCCCTTCCCCTTCCCCTTCCCCTTCCCCTTCCCCTTCCCCTTCCCCTTCCCCTTCCCCTTCCCCCTCCCCCTCCCCTTTCAACCAATTCAACTTCTGCATAAAATAGCACACATTCTACTTACAACCTACCGTACGTGCAACTTAACATTTACAGATGTCTTTCCTGCTCCAATGATTTTTCTCTTAGTTTTTTCCCCCTTGCGTCTCTTTTTAGCAATCACCTGAAGTGGCCAGATTTGGGTCTTGTGGTTTTTGTAAAACAAAAACAAAAAAACGAGACCACGTTATACATGTTGTGTAGCGGCAAACCCTCATTGATCTGTATTGTGTTGATTTTCTCGCTGTTGTGGCACAGACTTTCTCGGTTTGTTTCCGGGAGTGAGCCTGGACGGAGCTGACAAGCTGACTGTGGTCACTCTGTGCCAGAAAACGCGCAACAACATGACGGGCTGGAGCCAGGAGGTGGAGGAGGAGAGGAGCGAACTCATGGACAACGTGAGGAAAACCGATTTGCGGGGAGGGAACGAAGGGGAAGGACTCCTTGGGTTGATTTCAATCAAACTCATCGTAACTTACGATCAATTCCACGGCAATAGGAGATGCACAGAAACCTATGAGAAAGGTCCTGCTAGGATCGAAACGTCAGGCCCACTAAATTTTAAGATTTACATTTTGGTAATTTTAGTCAGTAAGCAGTTTGCAACATTTTTGTATATCACCTTAAGAAACCTATGAAAATTAACGAAGAGTTATACATCACGAGTTGAGTTAAGATGCATTGTAAGGCTTTGTGAAATCCACCCCTGTCCTTAGTAACTGATTCTGATTAGGATCCTACTGTTCATACTAGGAGAATCCTCCTTAAATGCACAACAATTGTGCCCTCTGAAATTTGTTTCTTTAGGATATTTGTATCAGTAATCCCTTTTCAACATTTTGGGGCAGCTTAAAATCTAATTTGGTTTTATTTTTCTTTGTGTCCTTCTTTTTCTCATTCTCCCTACCACTATCTGTTTGTTCTCCTCCCCCTTCTCCTCCTCCCTCTCCTCCTCTTCCTTCCGTTTCCCTTCCTCCTCCACCTCTTCCTCCTCCACCTTCTCCTCCTCCACCTTCTCCTCCTCTATCTCCTCCACCTTCTCCTCCTCTGCTACCTCCTCCTCCACCTCCTCCACTTCCTTCACCTTCTCCTCCTCCTCCACCCCCTGCTCCTCCTGCTCCTCCTCCCTTCTCCCCCTCTTCCTCCACCTCCTCCTCCTCTTCCTGCTCTTCCTCCTCCTCCTACACCTGCTCCTCCTGCTCTTCCTCCTCCTCCACATCTTCCTCCTCCACCTTCTCCTCTGCCACCTCCTCCTCCTTCTCCTCCTCCTCCTCCTCCACCTCCTGCTTCTCCTTCTCCTCCTGCTATTCCTCCTCCTCCCTTCTCCCCCTCTTCCTCCACCTCCTCCTCCTCGTCCTCCTCCTCTTACACCTCATCCTACTACACCTCCTGCTCCTCCTGCTCTTCCTCCTCCTCCACATCTTCCTCCTCCACCTTCTCCTCTGCCACCTCCTCCTCCTCCTTCTCCTCCTCCTCCTCCACCACCTCCTGCTCCTCCTGCTCCTGCTGCTGCTCCTCCTCCTCCCTTCTCCCCCTCTTCCTCCTCCTTCCTGAAATCAATCCCACTCAGTTTTTTGCCAGTGCCAAAGAGATGTGCAAGACGCTGACAGAAGCAGGCTTCTGGGCTGATTTCATTGATCCGTCCTCAGGCCAGGCGGTAAGTGGAGACCTCTGCATTTCTGTTTTTTGTCTCCCGCTTTTTCTTCTGAGGAAGGGGGTCAATAATGAAGGGCTGTACAAAAGGCAGCCCGTAGACACGCTGTGAGCTACATGAAAGTAAAGCCTTCAAGCCTCAGTATGGGTTTTAGCCACTTTACGCCGGGACCTCCAAATTCGGAGAGCCATTTGTGTTTCTGTGTGCTGTGCCCATCAAATCCGGCTGCCAATATTGTCCACGTTTTAAACAAAGATTCTTTTCGGCTTACTACAACACAAAACGTAGCATGACTAAGGCCTCTCAGACGTCAAATTGTGCCATGTTTGATTCGCGTGTTCACAAAGTGTATCACAGGCATTCTTGATTCCTGCATTGCGTCATCTAGATATATATGGGTTTTGCAATGGAGGACAGTGTAAATGTGGCAAAGTACAGAGCGCAAAGTGCATTCTCCAATATTACAGGGCAAAAATAAATTGATAACTATCGAGTATTAGCAACAAGGGATGTTTAACAATTGCTGTGGTTAGGCGAATGTCATATTGCAATCATTGATATTGCAGGGCAAAGATCAGTTGATAACTATCTATGAATGCTTGATATTTGTTATCAACCAGGGATGTTTAGCAATAGCTCTGGTTAGGCAAATGTCAAATTGCATTCATTAATATTGCAGGGCAAAGATCAATTGATAATTAACTACGAACATCCGTTATTTGTTACCTCCAAATGATGTCTTTCCCGGTGTTCTGTATCAGTGAAAAATGAGACAACTTCTTCAAATTCTATTTCTAGATTCATGGTTTATTGTAGAAAATTAATACCCAAACTAGATACTCAGTGATGCGTATGCATTGTGTCTTTATGGATGCAAGAAATGTTCATAAAAGTTATCAGATTGGTAATTAAAATACTCAACAGTTTGATAGAATGGTCAGAAATGTTGATAATACTGGACTACTGGTACTTAACCCCCAGTCCTCTGGTTAGATTGATCCAGTGCTGTACCACTTGAGCTATCCAACCTCCAATAGTCGACTATCTTTGCTACGGGTGGAGGCGCCAATCAGAAGCTTTTAACTCATTAACATTGCCATCCAATTTACATGTACAGGGTATCTCTAGGGGATCATGCCCCCATTTTCATTCAGAAACAACTTAGTTAATAGTACTTACAACTACATACAGTATAGAACCTCACTATAATTGCCTGCAGGGATAAATGTGTTTGGAAAACTTTCATTTTGAAACAAACAAGGCAGTTTTGAAAAAAAATCAGCAAACATAATTTGACTTGACATGAACCCCAGAACTCTTCCTTGACGTACATGTACCAGTGCTCTTACCTGAGCTATCCAGCCCCGACATGGTGGCCTTCACAAATAAGTAGCCTCTTACTTGGCCGGGAGAGGGGGTGCCTGTCAGAAGCATTTACCCATTAACGGTCATATATATATATCCCCATTCTCCAGGGATCACAACAGCAAATTTGTTGTAAACCTGGCTACAGCTGGCCTGGGATCACATAAAGTGGATGAATTCATCTTTTTCTATTTAAGATAAACAGTAAATAAAAACTGATTTGGAAATTTGTGAACAATTTGAATATATGCATCGACGTTTTGAGTTAAACCAATGACAAAACAACATGAAATACATCATTTTTACCTGTTGTATATACTGTACGGCAAGGCAATGAGCTACATGTATCTGCCCTTTGACATCACGTTAAGGGTAATCTACAGAAACATAACCCTTTTTAGCCTCTGAAGCAAGTAAACCTGGCCAGGCAAAAAAAACCAAAATCTGTCAATTTTCAAACCAATTTCTCTCTTCCAACTTTGCCTACAAAATGTGCACACATTGTTTGGCTATACTTGTAATATCACAGAAAACGAGCCTGCTGTGTTTCGTAGTTGCCAACTACCGTATCTATTCACATACTTTGTGTATGCTTTGAGTGACTCGAGTGTGTTCCATTTCTGCTAGACTTGAGCAAGCTTCAGTCACAATTCTGACTTTGTAGCAGCATGAAAATTGCTGACAGCCCGGCCGGCGCCACAGATTCTATGATTACAGGAGAAGTTGATCAGCCCAGGAACATCTCCAACTCCACTCTGGCTTGCAAGTTGCAGTGCCTTTACATGTGATTGATACCCTTGATATCAATGTTGTCTGTTTCCATGTGCCTGTTAGCGTCCTTTGTGTGGAGGTCTGATTGTGCTGTAGGATTTATCAGGACTCTTCAGCCATAGTGAGTAAAACCTGGGAAAGGATCTAGAGTTAGGTGCTGGCTAATGTAGTTGTAGCCTGAGCAATGGATAGGCAAGCACGTTTCTTACGTATGTTTATTTGGAAGGTTCAAGTGGTGCTGAGATGTATACATGTCTGAGTTTGGAGTGACATCATGACCTGCTCAAATGTCTGGTTGATATGGATTGCAGGAGTTTGGATGATATAGCCTGCAGCAGTTTGGGTGATGTGGCCTGCAGCAGCTAGTCTGGTATGGCCTACGGAAGTTTGGATGATATGGCCTGCAGTAGTTTGGGTGATATAGACTGTAGCAGTTTGGGTGATATAGACTGTACTAGCAGGTTGGATGATGTGGCCTGCAGCAGCTAGTCTGGTATGGCCTACGGAAGTTTGTATGATATGGCCTGCAGGAGTTTGGGTGATATACACTGCAGCAGTTTGGGTGATGTAGACTGCAGCAGTTTGGGTGATATAGACTGCAGCAGTTTGGATGATGTGGCCTGCAGCAGCTAGTCTGGTATGGCCTACGGAAGTTTGTATGATATGGCCTACGGAAGTTTGTATGATATGGCCTGCAGCAGTTTGGGTGATATAGACTGCAGCAGTTTTGGTGATATAGACTGCAGCAGTTTGGGTGATATAGACTGCAGCAGTTTGGGTGATGTAGACTCCAGCAGTTTTAATGACAAAGCCTATAGCAGTTTTAGTGGTATCGCCTGCAGAAGTTTGGATGATATGGCCTGCAGTTGTTAGGGTGATATGGCCTGCAGCAGTTTGGGTGATATGGCCTGCCTGCAGCAGTTTAGGTGATACAGCCCACAGCAGTTTGAGTGATATGGCCTGCAGCAGCTAGGGTGATATGGCCTGCAGCAGTTTGGATGATATGGCCTGCAGTAGTTTGGATGATATGGCCTGCAGCAGTTTGAGTGATATGGCCTGCAGCAGTTTGGGTGATATGGCCTCCAACAGTTTGGATGGTATGGCCTGCCTGCAGCAGTTTGGGTGATACAGCCCACAGCAGTTTGAGTGATATGGCCTGCAGCAGTTTGGGTGATGAGTAGTTTAGGTGAAATGGCCTCATGGTTGATATGGCCTACAGCAGTTTGAATGATATGGCCGTGACTGGTATGGCCTTTCAGGGAGTAGCTGCCTGGAGTCTCTCGAAGGGGATGGGGTAGCGCCAGAGGCAGTGGCTGGTCATGTCCAGGACGACCAGGAAGCCCGTCCGAGTGACGGTCAGCCGCCTGGTGTAGGGAGCGATCAGGTCCACCAGCACGCTGCCCACGAAGCGGCCCGTGTCCAGGTTCAGGACCTGCACCCGGCCGTCGGACTCGTTGTGGACCAGCAGGTAGCCGCTGGGGGTGACGGCCAGCGCCCCCGGCCGGGGCAGTCTGTCCTCGCACCGGATCTCCCGGACGCACTGGCCCCGGCAGTCGAAGACCTGCAGGCGCCGGTTCTTGGCCTCGCTGACCAGGACGTTGTCGGCGACGTCCACGCAGACGAAGTTGGGGAAGTCGAACTCGCCCGGCCCCGAGCCAGGCCCCCCGCCCATCGGCCTTGCCCTGGGACGGCCCTCGGGCTCGAAGACGAAGACGCAGTGTGCTCCGCTATCGCTGACGTAGACTTGCCCTCTGGAGTCGAGCGCGATGCCGTAAGGCTGGACGAACCCTTCGTGGCCGAAGTCGTGCAGGGCGGCGCCCTCTAGCGTCATCACCCGCACCCGCTTGGAGTTGAGGAGGAGAGCGGCCAGGCGTGAGGCGTTGGCAGCCAGGAGGGTGGGCTCCTGGCCGGTCAGAGGGAAGTCGTACTTGTGCCGGCCCTCGGGCGAGAGGCACTGCACCCGCTCGTTCTCCACCGTGTCGGCCACCAGGAGGTCCCCGTCGGCCGTCAGTACCACGTCGGTCGGGTTGTCGAACTGGGCCGGCCCCTTCCCGCGCCAGCCGATCTGCTCCTTGTCGGCCACCGGCATGACGGCCTGGGCCAGGGCGGCCCCGTCCCCCTGCAGGCCCAGCCTGCTGACGCGGACCTCGTGGAAGCCGGGCCGGACGGGCTTGTAGCGGAGCGTGTGGACGGAGACGGGGCCCCGACGCCTGACGGTGCCCGCCACGGAGGCCTCCACGTCCTCCCCGTCCGGCCCCAGGATGGCGATCTTCAGGTTCTGCAGGGACAGCCTCTGCAGCTGCGGGTTCCCTCCTCCGGCGGGCTCCTTCCCCTCGCTCAGGCTGTACTCCCTGGTCAGCTCCATGGCCACCGTGCAGGCGCCGCCGACCAGCGCTTTGCTGGGAAGCAGCCGCACCGGGCTGACGTCCACCTCCAGCGGGCAGCTGCCGATGGCGTCCCCGCTGATGGTCACCCACAGCAGGTGCCTGCCGACCCTCTGCGGCGTGTAGGCGAGCTTGTACACGCCGTTCAGGCAGTCGGTCACCGCACAGGCCGTGGTGGCGCCCCCCACCGGCTCCTCCAGCCAGGCGGCCATGTCCGCCCCGCCGCCGCGGCACTCCCTGCCCCGGCAGTTGATGCCCTTGACCTTGGCCGTGCTCTCGGCCAGCACCAGGGCCGGGTGGGCGTTGACGATGGACCGCGAGGGCTCGGCCTCGCCCAGGTACACCGTGCCCAGCCGGTCCACCAGCTCATCGAACTGCCGCAGCCGGCCGGCCTCGGCCCCGGTGAAGTGGAAGGGCGTGGCGGCCAGCTTGAGCGCCCTCTGCACGGTCGGTAGCATCTTCTCCAACTCCTGCCCTTCGTTGGTCGTTGCGGAATCCACTAGGGCTGGCGGGAGCCCTGTTCCAGCTCCATTGGCGTTGGTGGTACCGTTCTCGGTGCCGTTGTTGTCATCGGCCCCTGAGACGATCTCGCCGGCGGCCATCCTCGGAGCCGGCTGCTGGTGGTTGAGGTTCACGCTCAGCGCCATCCGCTTGGGCGCCAGCAGCGAGCGCCTGAGCCGCCGATGCTCCCGGCGTAGCTTGGCCAGCAGCGCCTCCTCGCGCTCCCGGAGTTTCTGGGCGCAGTGGCCGAAGCAGGCCAGCACCTGCTGGCGGGCCGCCTCCACGCTGGCCTCTAGCTCCTTCTCCCGCCGCCCGATGGCCTCGTGGAGCTGGGCCAGGTCTTTCAGGGCGGTCCCCGAGGCCCAGTCCTCGGTCCCCGCCTCAGCCTCGGCCTCGGCCTCGGCATCTCTCTCCACCGTGCTCTCGACCGGCTTCCTCGCCGTGCTCCGCTCCTCCGTGCGGCCGTTCCTTTCCGCTCCCGAGCCCTCGGACCCGGTCCCAGCAGCGCCGGCGCCGTCCATACCAAGCCCCTGCAATCCGAATCAGAAAACAAATACTTCATATATTATTGACGCTTCTCAGGCCAAACTCGGCTGGAGACGTTGTGACCACTGGTTTTTTTCACTTTTGCCATCCAGCCCGATCCTGGGCCGCACGAACAGCTAGGTCGTGGTGGAGGCCGAAGGCGTTGAGGTTCTCTATGACCTGTGATATGATAGTTGCAGCGCAGGCTTCCACCCTGTCGAAATACTTCACGTGATATACCGAAACTCCGCAAAACTGCTTCCTGTCTTTAATGGAATCCCCAGAAAATTGTGCATGGCCCGAGGGCCGGAAAGTCAGTCATCCCCTCCATCCCGGAAAATACTACACCCGTGCCATTGTGAAAATTGCAACTAGGAAATCAACGCCACGCCGTGTTACGTTAAAACAACAACTGCAACGAGCCTAATACATTAAGATGGTGTTCTACGATGATATTATCTCTCACAGATTCAGAGGGCCTGTTTTTGCCCTTGCAAAAGGTCTTGCTCTGATCGAAATGTCAGGCCCCTCTATATTCTGAGAGATTTCAATATGTCTGGTCCGAGTAGTTTGGAATAGTTTGATACCAATAGGCTACCATCATATAACATGGATATAATATGATGTTTGCGTCGAGGAGAATGTAATTCAATGAGGGTTTGCCCTGCTCGACGTAATGAGCACTGAGTGCTCAGTGCTTTGCCCGATGCCTGCGATGCAGAGTTTTATACCATTCCAGACGGAAATCGTGTTCACTTGCCTTCAATTGATGACCAGCCTGAACCGCGGAAACAAAAACGCCGTACCAGAAACGGGCTCCCTGATTTTTTTTTTAGGGAGACTATATCGCCAGCGCCTGGCTGCGTGTTCGTCCAACCGCCAAAGATCTGGAACCAGCTATTGTCCACCGTATTCGAATTAGGCTCTTCCGCGTTCACGTGCAATGTACATTTGTACTCCAAAGATTCGACGTGTGGCGCCCTTGTTGGTAGGGGCGTGCGTAAATGGCTAGTCCACAGTGTGCATGCTAATGCCGCCCATTCTTGAAGTTGTGTGGCCACGTAAATAATTATGCCCCAAGCGGGGTCATTTCCTTGTATATAGCTGGAAGCACGCTCTACATTGCACACAGGCGCTTGGCACGTACAGTAGATGTTATAATTAACTGGGGACAGATATGAGTCCACGTCCAATCAAAACACAACCCCACCATTTGTTTTCATTGAAGATTTTGCTGGGACAGTCCATTTCCAGTGCACAGTCCGTGTAGCTAGGTATAGGGTCCACGCGATGTGTTCACAGAAACATGTACAAAACTCTATATTATGTACTGAACGACCAAGGATTTCATACTTGCTCCATACAAAGGTCGGGCGTAGAACTTTGGATCTCTTTTATGGGCGGTAAACATGCAGTGATTTGCATAGGGTGATCTGTGATTCTGGCAGTGTTGACTCTGTTGTCCCTAGTCCCACAGTTCCGTATGTGCAGTTCATCTGATAATGGGAATCAAGCCTCGCGCTTATTTTTTGTTTGAAATAGCCTACCGGGCTAGTATTAGTAAATCATTTGTTTTTGCTAGCCGGGAGCAAGTTTTACTACCCCTGTATAATTAATTATTCAATTTAACACAAGTCAAGTAAAACAAATTATTAGTTTCTACTTTCTCATCCCCACCCGCATCATTTTTGCCGCCACACCGCTGTCTACTTTTTACTAGTCCATCGGGCTAGCAAAGTTGGTCATTTTACTAGCCCGCAGCTGTTTTTACTAGACAATGACCGCCGGGCTAGTGCCAAGGTCGAGCCCCGGGAGTGATAGCCCACCCCCCCCCCCCAACAGGTCAACGCTCAGAGAAAATCAGTATCAAATTTTGAACTATGCCTGGTAATTGTTGAGGGACTGACGTTTTGATTCTAGCAGGACCTTTCTGTGCCTTCAAGAAGTAAAGGCCATATGTGAACCGGCACAGCGACATGAGGAATATCCCACCAAAACACTTTTCGAGTAAACAACGCCTTAAGTCAAAGTATCTTCTCAATTCAATATTTTTTTTTTTTTTTTTTTTCCCGGAAAGTTAGTGTATTGGATGATATTATGTCCAAAGGATTTTTCCGAAATCCGTCTCTCAATGTTGGAAAAACGAGGATTTTGGGGGAGTGTTTGTGAACTGTCCTGCCTTTTTGAATTGCCGCTTTCGAGGAGTTAGAAGGGTGCTGCTATATTGTGTCTGGTACTAAATGAACGAGCGAAGTCCCCTTGTACTATTTACAACAAAGTTCACACGGAAATAATTTTGATATCATTTGAAAGCTAATGGTATACTCTTTCACATCATTAGAAAATCTCAAAATCTCAAAAGTGGGGGTTATTCCTCATTATGCTGTGCCGGGTCACATATAATCTTAATGTCAGGCCCTCTATATTTTTAATTTATTTTATTATATATTTGCATTTTGGTTACTTAGGCCTAAGTCAGTATAGGCAGTTTTTGTAACATTTTTGTGAGCCACTTTTTAAAAAGTTCCATTTGTTGATCCGTCTGTCTATCCTTTCCTTTTAAAATGGTGATATTGTTTCTCCTTGAGCAACTTTTCAATTCAAAACTGATAGTGATAGGGCCTACCAAGTGAATATTTGACATTTTAGCCATTCTTACTGATGGTTCATTGGTTCAAGTGAATTTTGAGCATACATTCCTACAGACATAAAGAATGGTTATGTATATATAAGATCGAGTGACCAAGCACATTATAAGTAATTTGAACTTTGAAACCAAGTCTTTGCAATAAATGAAGGGCTCGATAATGAAACATTTTCAACGCGGCACACGGACTTTTAACCTCCACAAAAAGGATACAGAGATCGTTTTTATTTTATTGCCCAGACTAAATACGGCCATTTGAGCACTTCGTGTTCTGACATAGCAACACCGTTGCTTGGATAAGCTCGCGAGCGTGGATTATGTAACCGCACACACCCAAAAGTACAAAGTTCTTGGGAATCGTAAAACGTGTCGCGCCCTCTTGAACATAATAACCATTCCCGTGGATTAATACTAAGTATTAAGACAAATATTATTCGTGCAGACGAACATACATGTACAGTACATGTACTCCTATATCACATGCAGTGCATATACAGTACGTATACATATTATCTATGTTGTTGGAATGCACACTCAATTACATGGACATGTACATCGTTATTTCCGCAATGTATTATCTCCCACTCCCATTGTGATGTCTATGCGTGTGAACATCTAGGCCTATTAATATCTTAGGCTCTTCGTGGTATACTGTTGGCTATGAGTGCGTGGCATTTTAATAGAAATACACGCGCTACCCACGTAGGGGGCCGTTTCTGGTTTGTATAGAACTCGCATTCAAGAAGCCAGTCATGAGCTTTCGTTTTGTGCACAATAATATCACCCCTTTGACCTTTGCCCAATTAACTCCAACTGGTTTCTGTTCTGGCAGAAAATCACAACCCCTCTGGGAAAACAAGTTGGACAATATAATTATGGCAGGGTTTATATGAATCGCGATTTAAAGCCCCTACACAACATTGGTCAAGGTCAAAGAATAGCATCCATACGATGTCTGATCCAACTAATTATTTTGCATGAAATAGCACACCTGTGAAAATTTCAGCTCAATCCGCCAACCTTGATTTGTTTAAGCGAAAATGCTGCATTCAACGCCGTACTGTTCCGAAAAATAGTTTAGATCTCCGTGAGACGTAAACTATTTCTTTTACTCATTTCTCCCAAAATACTTAAAATATTTAAGTGCGAGGTTTCTACTATAACCATCTTCAAATTGTATAAGTTTCATGTAAATCTGTGAACATTTCTGTTTTTCAATCTTACCAATGTTGTGTAGGGGCTTTTAAAAAGAAATCAAAAAATCTTCTTTTTTTTTAAATGTAAAATTTTTTGTATTAAATCATTTTTTATATATAAAAACATATTACCATAATGACCACTTGCTTTAAACACGCCATGTTCGCTCCCAACAACCATTTGAATGCAGTTAGTACCATCCTGAATTCGTGATCATTTATGTAGGGCCTGCCGAAACACAGAAATCCATGACAACGTTGCCGACTGCCAAGTGCTATATATACAAGCATACCACAATTGTGTACTCCTTCCTTGCTAAAAAATGCTTACATTATAATTGAGAGAATGTGACCTTGTTTTCACGTGCAGAAATCCACTGAGTGGAATTCGGCATTCGCTCATCGACAGACATGTCGGAGTGTCATGAATTAGAAAAAACAAAACCTGCTATACTAGGATCGAAACGTCTGGCCCTCTTTATTTGGGAGATTTGTTAATTTTGGGTCGTTGAAGTCGAGACGCAGTAAGCAGTTTGCTCTACCATTGCCTCTTGCTCTCTTCCATCATCGCACCGATCAGATGAAAATACAAGAAGTCATTCTCGATTTGTACCACTGCTGCAACTTGCAAGCACAATTCACGGATGTCCTCAGGATACGCTCGTGTGTAACTTAACTGTGCAAGTGTGTATCTTAAAGGCCCGATACAACACCGGGATGATCGGGACTCGGGAGACATCGATGTCCACAGATTTCCTTCTAATTTACATTAGTTTTTAGATGGTCATGTTGAAATCTTACGGTCTGGGATGCTGTACTTTTCGCGAAATCTTCACTCAAACATCGACGAAGAGTTTATTTCTCACGAGGAATAAACTATTTCTTACACTCCAGAACGGTGCGAAAACGGTCTTTTGCATTTGTCTACTTCCTCAGATTACCATTTGAGAGGTTAAACCTTCGCAGTATTGCTTTTTTGAATGTTTAATGGTTTAACACACAAACTGTGGCAATAGTTTGACCTTTATCAATGTTGTATATAGGGCCTTTAAGCGGGAGCACGAAATGTTATGTTCGAATTACTGTATTATATCCAGCACGTATATGTTACGAGCGGGAGGTACCGCGTGCACCCGACAGTATATACGTAGTCCTTGTGGTATATCACAGCGCGGGTTCATGGCTCGAGAACCGCCCCCGGTTTTTTGTGAGGTTCATTGCTGTATATCATGCTCGTTACGAACCACACGTCTGCGAGTTTATGCAGACATCAGCATAATGCCCGTGTTATTCCACCTTGGGACGGCATTAGCATCGAGCTGCTGGTTCGAGAAAGCCGGGAGAGGTGGAGAGAGAGTGATAATGAGAGAGAGAGGGAGAGTGGAAGAGAGAGAGAGACAGACAGACAGACAGAGACAGACAGACAGAGACAGAGAGAGAGAGAGAGGTGTTTAGAGAGAGTAAGAATGAGAGTATAAGGGAGAGAGAGGGAGAGAGAGAGACAGACAGACAGACAGAGACAGACAGAGAGAGAGGTGTATAGAGAGAGTAAGAATGAGAGTATAAGGGAGAGAGAGGGAGAGAGAAAGAGAGACAGACAGACAGAGACAGACACAGAGAGAGGGTGTGTAGAGAGTGTAAGAATGAGAGTATGAGGGAAACAGACAGACAGACAGACGGAGACAGAGAGAAAGAGGGGAAGAGAGAGAGAGTGAGAATGAGAGTGTGAGGGAGACAGAGGGAGAGAGTGAGAGTTGGAGAGAGGGACATAATACTGACGATATAGATAAACAGTCAAAAAGGCAGATAGTACAGACAGTGAAACAGTGAAACAGACAGCGAAGCAGAAACACAAAGTGACACACAGTGTCAGAGACAGATAATGGCATAGACTAGAGAGACAGATGTACAGAGATAGAGAGACGGGGACAGGGAGGCCGAGACAGACAGACAGACAGACAGACAGACAACGCAGAGACAGAAACGAAGACAGACGAGGTAGAGACAGAAAGAGACAAAATACCAACTCGGAGGCAGACAGAATGAGGATCCTAAAGACAAAAGCCGAGATATAGAGAGAGGAAGACAGGGACAGACAGAGAAACACACAGAGACAGAGAGAGAGAGAGAGAGAGAGAGAGAGAACGCATGATTATATTTACCGGTGAGGGGGTGACAACCTTGCCACCTGCGTTTGCCGTCTGCATCTGCGGCCCCGTGTGCATACTACAGGCCTGGCCGAGGTGAGCTCGATGGGACGCAATCCACCAAGACGCACTGCTACGCGTATACTGCACTCCGGTCTTCGCCTCTGAGTCCAAAGAGTAACAATTCCATTCGGGCCAAGATCATCGCAGGCCCTGCATGCACAGATCCCCGTGGCTCTGGCTCTGGCTCTGGCTCGGATTCGGGCTTCGTCCACCACGGTCTCACCACTCTGTACCTCCTCAATATAGAATACAGGTTGTGTTGATTGTCTTCGAACTGTGAAGGTTATAGCTGGCCTGATCCACTACACTCAGTGGAGTATATTCACCTCGAAGCTGTAGACAAAAGTCTCAAGTTCTTTTTATAGGCCTATGCTCATAGTACTCTCCTTATTCCTCCATGGTACTAGCGGGCCATGATAGCGGGCTAACGAAATAAACCCCCATGCCCGAGCTTATGCCTTCATTACGTATTGAAAGGTTCAGCAGACTCCTCTTCGTTCTGCTGAGATGCGTACCAGTCACAAATTCAGTGGTCCCTCCCCTCACACACGCACACCTCACCATGCAGGGTCAGTGGTTCCCCGCACCCCCTCCTCCACACCCCCACAACACACACACACCTCACCATGCAGGGTCAGTGGTTCCCCGCCCCCTGCACATACCCCGCCGTGCAGGGTTACGAGAGTCACCGCCAGCCTAGCAACCGCGCAGCCGACGGTGGTGATGTCATTCCTCTTGGTCCGCGTAACCCCCCCCCCCCCCAATGCGCCGAGCAGGATCCGCGTCGGATCGTTCTCGCCGCTGGCTCCCCGTGCTCGTCGGTATCAAGATCCGTGTGAAAACATGGGTCCGGATTGCCAATCCCCCTATAGGGCCTATTATTTACAGATGGGACATCGCCCCCTCCACTCAATGAGCACAGTATATAATCCATGATGCCAAAGTTCTCGATGCGCGTTATTTATCAAGCAGTGTTTGTGCAGTAGACTGCACTGTTTTCCCCTAGACTTGCACGGTAAACTGCACGCCGGCATTATGTATCGCAGTCAGTATTTCTTTTCTGGCGTCGTGAAGGTTTTGTGACATTTTGACACTAACTTGAGACACGTTTCAAAATGAGTTCACCCAGGAAGTGAAATACCAACTCTGAGATCGTCTGAGAATGCAGAGGGCCTGACGTGCCGATACTAACAGTGACCTCCCTCAAAAGGCGGAATTCTGCCTTTTGAGAAAGGTCCTGTTAGGATCGAAAGGTCAGGACGTCTTGGGTACACTTTTGAGATGCGGTCGTCATGTTGAAGCCCCTACACAACATTGGTCGAGGTCAAAGAATAGCATCCTTACGTTGTCTGATCCAACATATGCATGAAATAGCACACCTGTGAAAATTTCAGCTCAATCCGCCAACTGAGTCTCGAGAAAATCGTGAAAACCGCTTCATTTGTTTCGCGAAAATGCAGCATTCAACGCAGTTCTGTTCCGAAAAATAGTTTTAGATCTCGGTTAGACGTAAACTATTTCTTTTACTCATTTCTCCCAAAATACAACATTTTAGGCAGAAATATTCAAACTGTATAAGTTTCATGTAAATATGTGAACATGTCTGGTTTTTCGATCTTACCAATGTTGTGTAGGGGCTTCAAGTAAGTAAGCAGTTTGAAACATGTTTGTATAAATTATTAGTTCTGTTCAACCCCGAGTTCATGTTTGTTTTATAGTTCATGCCTTCTGAACTACTGTAGGCCTATTGATATAGATATAGGCCTACAACCATAGGCCTAAATAGGCCTTTTCTGTGTAGAGACTGTTTCCGTGTCATAAACTCTCCTGTAGAGTTTGCCCATAGGATTTTGTGGATAACATTCTATTCTACACTAAAAGTCACACAGTGAAAATGTTACAAACATTCCTATCGGCTGACGAAGGTTCGTAGGAGGAGTGAGGCGACTCTTGCCTATATACCCACTACACAAATTGCACTGATCTTGAGTCCGTACAAGCTATGTACTGTAATGCCTGGCATTTTGTGTATCTCATATTTACCAGCAGCAGTTTCGCTGCCTTTGCACGTGCACGTAGGCCTACCACCAGCCACGACGTGTTTCTCTTTCCTTATAAGGTAATGGTTGGCCGGGCCGACATAATATACGGCCCATAGCAATTTTCGTTTTTCTCCTCCCTTCCCTCTTCCCCTCTCCCTCCACCCCTCTGTTCATGACTCCCCCCTCCATCCTCCACCCTTCTCCTTTCCACTTCATCTATCCCCTCTCTTCTCTATCCCCCTTCCCTTCCTCTCCCTCCTCTTCCCTCTCCCTCCCCTTCTGTTCCTGACTTTACCCCCTCCATTTTCCACCATCATCCTTTCCACTTCATCTACCCCCTCTCTCCTCTATCCCCCTTCCCTTCCTCTCCCTCCTCTTCCCCTCTCCCTCCCTTCTGTTCCTGACTTTACCCCCTCCATTCTCCACCATCCTCCTTTCAACTTCATCTATCCCCTCTCTCCTCTATCCCCCTTCCCTTCCTCTCCCTCCTCTTCCCCTATCCCTCCCTTCTGTTCCTGACTTTACCCCCTCCATTTTCCACCATCCTCCTTTCAACTTCATCTATCCCCTCTCTCCTCTATCCCCCTTCCCTTCCTCTCCCTCCTCTTCCCTCTCCCTCCCCTTCTGTTCCTGACTTTACCCCCTCCATCTTCCATCCTCCTCCTTTCCACTTCATCTTTCCCCTCTATCCTCTATCCAACCTTCCCTTCCTCTCACTCCTCTTCCCCTCACCCTCCTCCCCTTCTGTTCCTGACCCCTACATCCTCCACCCTCCTTCCTGCCCCTTCCTCCTCTATCCCCTCTCGCCTCTATCCTATCACTCACTTCCCTTCCTCTTCCCCCTCCCGCTCCTCCGACTCTTCCCCCCTCCCCCCGCAGTTCCTGGGCGACCCCAACCCCAACACCACCCTCCTGGAGACGGACGAGCGGTTCCGCTCCCTGGGCTTCGACATCGAGGACCTGGGGTGTTGCAAGTGCATCCGCCACGCCGAGTGGGGCACGCACACCTTCGTGGGCACCATCTTCACCAACGCCCCGCCCGACTGCTCGCTGATCACGGACATCCTGAGGGAGACTGGCTGACGTGGGGGTGTGTGTTCAGACGGACAGATAGATATATGGGCAGACGGTGGAGGGCAGTATAGGTGCCTGTTATTGTGAGAGAGAAAGAGGGTTGGGCACGAGCCGACTTCACGTGACATTCCGAAATGGTTGTCGTGCGTGCGGAGCAGCACACCGGGGTCCACTTTCATGCAGCTTGAGCGTCTAAATCTCCTCAGGAACGGAAAGTCCGTCTCCACACCGGACAAGCGATACCGTAATACACGGGCCAATTTCATAGAGGTCAGGGCTCGTAGAATCACCTCGCCGACCCAAACTTCACTTTTTGTTTCATTGCTTAGTAAAGAAGAGTGCAATGCAATACCAAAGCAATTTGGCATCACATGACGGTGCAGTTTGTAATCCCGTTAACACGGGGGAGATTCTACCTGCTGAGCAGATTTTCACGCGTAAGCGGCTCTATGAATTTGGCCCCTGCTTCAAGGCTTTAAGCTAAAACAAAATATTGTTACCGGCCATCCTGTCAGCCCAGGAGGAATTCTCACGCTCGGCAAATTTTCCATCCAAAGCGGCTTGATGAAATTGGTCTCCACTGACATGTGCCAGCCAATGCATGTCACAGAGCTATGCTTAATCCCCGAGTGAACACATGGCCACCCATGATTACTGTGATTGATTCCGTGCGAACGCCACATTATACCCAGCACGATTTGAGGCAGAAAATTCGTTGGTAACACGGAAATACATTGCACTACACACTCAAGCAGGATACCAGTTATACCCAGCATGATCTGAGGCAGAACATTCATCGGGAAAACGGAAATACATTGCACTACACACTCAAGCAGGATACCAGTTATACCCAGATTGATTTGAGGCAGAACAGTCATTGGTAACACGGAAATACATTGCACTACACATTCAAGCAGGATACCAGTTATACCCAGCTTGATTTGAGGCAGAACATTAATTGGTAACACGGAAATACATTGCACTACACACTCAAACAAGGATACCAGTTGTGTACGGTTTGCGTCTAGTGCTATATACGCAATGAGTGTGCTGAATTCTCATGCCTCAAATCGTGCTGCGTATGCGCCACATTGCTGACTGCCGTGCATTCTGAGTGTTTGCCTTTTTGAGTGTCTCATGGGACCAATGCCATAGAGCCGCTTACCTTAATCATGAAAAGCCTATCAAAATCATTCACATAACTTATGGACAGTCAATAGCGGGCGCCAGATGTAAGCTGCCACCTTAAAGGCCCTATACAACATTGGTAAAGGTCAAAGTATTGCCACAGTTTGTGTGTTAAACCATTAAACATCCCAAAAAAGCAATCCTGCGAAGGTTTTAGCTCAAATGGTGATCTGAGAAAGTATAAATAGGTGAAAAACCGCCTTTTTTTACCATTCTGTAGTGTAAGACTTGCGAGTAATAAACTATTTGTTGATGTTTAAGTGCAGATTTCTAGGGAAGTACAGCATCCCAGACCATCTACAAACTGTGCAAATTAGAAGGAAATCTGTGGACATCAATGTTTTCCGATCTTCCCAATGTTGTATTGGGCCTTTAAAGCCCCTACACAACATTGGTAAGATCGAAAAACAGAAATGTTCACAGATTTACATGAAACTTATACAGTTTGAAGATGGTTATAGTAGAAACCTCGCACTAAAATATTTCTGTCTAAATTGCTGTATTTTTTGAGAAACAGAGTAAAATAAATCGTTTACGTCTCACCGAGATCTAAACTATTTTTCGGAACAGTACGGCGTTGAATGCTGCATTTTCGCGAAACAAATGAAGCGGTTTTCACGATTTTCTCGAGACTCGGTTGGCGGATTGAGCTGAAGTTTTCACAGGTTTGCTATTTCATGCATATGTTGGATCAGACAACGTATGGATGCTATTCTTTGACCTCGACCAATGTTGTGTAGGGGCTTTAAGCGCCACTACGAAATCAGGCCCGTGACTGCCATGAAAAGCTCAACATGTGTTTCATGCAAAGCACCCGATATTTAAATGCGAGTCAAGGCAATCAGCATCTTCTGGAATAGGGCTGGCAACTTCGCTGTTACCGTGGAGGGGTGTTCATGTTGAACATACGCTTTAACGCCTTCATCAGGCCAGGATGTCTCATGTGTGCTCAAGATTTGGTGCTGCAGCTCTATTGTGTTGGTCCCACTTCATTTAACTTAAGGAAAGCTTTACCAAAATGTGCTTCAAGGCGTACATTTGAATTGCACGAACTTTTAAACAAAATGCTTATCTTCACCGATTTTATTTTCATGTATTTCAGGAAGATTTGTTTCATTAAGACCCTTTTCACCTCGGAATATGTGCGATTCACTCAGGTACAATTATATGTTTTCCTAATTACTACGAGGGAATGAATTTTGATTTGTTTTGAATGGACTCATAATATTAGCCAACCCTAACTTTTCAAATCAACTTTGTGATAATGTATGAGGTAGGGTTGGGTAAGAAAACACTTCAGTCAGTGTGCTGGGGTATAATGAGGCATTGAGAGGAAAACGAAGTACTACGGGTGATGTCTTGTAGAGGTTTTTCAGTCGCATGCTTGTGCCGGTCAGTGGATGTACGTGCAACGCGCGCGCCTTCCAGTCATCAAAACAATGTCCAATGGAAATACTCACACGAGAGCTATATCTGCTGAGCAAAAACGTCTCTCGTGGCTGTTAGCTCAGCACGTAGCTCACCGTGTGCGCTGAACGTTTGATGAGATTTCTGCCTCAAGAGACCGTGAGACCAATATCTATCCTGTTTGATTTCGGCAACCACGTGGACAGGGCGTGCGCTTTCATTGGCCAATTGCTTTTTTTTTCTTTGCTTAGCACTTGGTTCAAGTCGCCGCACACGATGAGTTTTCATCCACGAGAGGCGAACAAAAATCAAACTGGATAGATATTGGTCTCACAGCCTCTTCAGGCAGAAATCTCACTAAACGTTCAGCGCACACGGTGAGCTACGTGCTGAGCTAACGACCTCGAGGGAATTTTTGCTCAGCAGATAGCTCTCATGTGCGGCGGCTTGTACACTTCGAATGTCTCTTATGGACGGCCACTGACCCATGAACTCATTGTGCTCTGTAATAGATGTAAGATGTGCCCGTATGAGAACAATTGGACTATTGACTGCACTATGCTGCAATCAAGTATTTAATAAAATGGGCGAGATGGTGCCTGTATTTTCGAGTTGCATCTATGTTTAATTCGTGTGTCATTTACACATTGTAAGTACGAACCGGCCAGTTTGTATTATATTCAACTGCTGAATGTACTGAGGGTATGATTTTTTGGAGCAAAACATTACAAATATTGCATAGAGTAACGTACGCCTTGCATTTCTGCGAACAACTGTGGGTCTTTTTTTTTAATACGTTGTAAATGATCCCAGCAGTATTTATATATGGTCGTGGGGTACGAGCCATTATGTACAACGAGATTTATCTACTGCAGGAATACAAAGTCTGTCTTGGGGTCACCACTGGTAAACGCGAAATACCGAAAACCGTGCGTTGTCAACAGATATAGAACAACTGCGTGGTGCATGCGGAAGTAAGCAAATGAGAAAACTCTTCGAGGTAGACCGCCGTCAACGATGCCCTCGCTGTCTATAATGTGGTCTGCGCACCCGTCCGGAGTTAACGGCCGAATGCGCACGCCTTCTCAGCGCCATTTGGCCGCATTGTAAAGCGGACAGGTTGCCACGACTAGTCGCCTCCGAGTCCAGTGGACGACTGCCGCGGATGCCCTGGAAGATAATTTTCTGTGGCATGGCTGGCAACAGTCGCTACTTACAAGGGTCCAGAGTCGAGAGTGAATTGAGTAATGAATATGCAAGACTGGCGATAAGGCAGTCTCGATAAGGCAGTATTATTCATCAGTACGTTCATTTCTCATTTTATATAAATTATACCCTCGACCCTTGTCATGCCACCGGTCAAAGTCCGGTGCCGCGATCTCAGCTGTCTGGACACGCTGAGCAGTATACAAGATACCAAATCGGGTAGTGTTACTTCATGCCATGCCTGCACACAGCGACCAATCATTTAGTACATGTTATTGCAGTGCTGAGTTATCCGGTCAAGCGGCCCGTGCATGCTCAAGTGTATACGTGTACTGTAAAACTAAATACATTTTACACCTTTACATTTGTTTACGTACGTATACACTCTTCTGAGGTATGCCATGCGAATTTCACCAGGTTCACAAAAGCAGACCAGGGTTTTTGTGGTGCGTATCTGACCAGCTCGACAGTACATTGCTATATCGACTAGCTTCCTCCCGCTATACTGTACTTCAACCCAGACGGACCAACTCTGACAACGATGTCCTCGCTGTCGATATGTGCTCTGCACACTCGTCCGGAGTTAACGGCCGAATGCGCACGCCTTCTCAGCGCCACTTGGCCGCATTGTAAAGCGGACAGGTTGCCCCGACTAGTCGCCTCCGAGTCCAGTGGACGACTACCTTGTTCGCTGGCTCTGCTCCAACACCAGGACGGCGTCCCCGATGCCGTCATCGGATTCGTGCGATTACTCGCCGTGACCCGGCCACAAGTACCGCCAGGCGCCTATGTGGAGGCTCTCTGCATTCAGACGTCCAGGCAGCGGATGGGACTGGGAACGAAGCTGCTCTCCATGGCTGAGAGATACGCGGTGGAGACGCTGGGATGCCAGCGAGTCTTCTTAAACTGTTACCGGACAGTGAGGGAGTTCTACGCCAAGCTATCCTACCAGGAATTGCCGCTCTGCTCCGTAGAAACCGTCGGTGGCAACTTACTGCTGCAAGTCTCCATCTTCGGAAGCTGGCACGGGAACGAAGCTCCTTCTGGTTGGGAGACTGCTTACGAGGGCCGTCCATATGCAACTAGGGAATTCTTAATGACAGTGCCCAAATGCCTTCTCATGAAAAAATTCCTCAAAGGGAATTAACCATTCATAGGTCAGCTGAATGTCATGTCTTTACCCTTTCCAATTTCAACTTATTTGTTTATTTAAAAAAATGCTTCAAAATTATGGGTTAATTGTCAGTTGGCTGCTAGATTGGCTATATGTAGATTGTTATCATGAAAATAAATCAAAGCAAATAAATTATTATTATTATTATTATTACTGGTTTATTTATCATTCCTTCGCCGCCAGCGGCAGAATTGCGGAATATTTACATAAAAAGATACAAATACAGAATAGGAAAATGTAAGACTTAATCCAATAGCTTAAAAACGGTAGCCCGTTGTTAAAATGCAGCAATGAACAAATAAATGTACATGATTGGAGAAGTATAATAATAATAAAAATAAGATTGAGAAAAGAAAAAAAATCAGAGGTTGTTATAAACGTAAAACATATCAAACTTTTACAACTTGATGATAATGAGAACATTTATGACATGAATCTATCAAATAGTATCACAGAATTTTAAAAGGCAATACTTAAATTGAGGTTGCGAAATTATAAACAATTAATTTGTTAGCTTTGTTAGAACAGACAGTAAAAGTTCAGGGCTGGATCATTCCATATTAATGACATTCATTCCAGGTCTTAGCCATATAAACTATGGGGCTTTTTTGCAACCGCCGTGTTCTACAGAGAGGCAAGGAGAACTTATCAGAGTTTCTAAGATCTCGCTGATGAATGTCCTTCCTACTTGGTGGTAGCCAACTGCTGAAGTGTTCAGATGCAATCAGGGTTTCAAAGAACTTCATGCACATATGCTCCCTCCTTTCAGCCAAAGTACTGAGGTTGCAGGCAAGGAGTGCATGTTCATAGTTTGTGTACTGTCTGCCTAGCATGTTTGTGTACTGTCTGCCTAGCATGATTTTAATTGTTAGTTGGCTGCTAGATTGGCTATATGTAGATTGTTATCATGAAAATAAATCAAAGCAAATAAATGTTGCAAACTGCTCATAGACTAGAATGACTGGATGGTAGATCTGAACAGTTATTCTGAAATTCGAGGAGCTAGAGTTTTAAAATATCTTCATCTGATTCTTCGCGTTTTAAAATGTAACACGTGTACCTGTTTATATGTATAAAATGGGCCCTATAGATTTGTACAATCATAAAAGCAATTACATGTATAGGCCTATGCCTTGTAATTTACGTTGGATTACACCCAGTAGGTGTGTGATTTTGTGGGTGAATCGGTCAACACGAGCAGTATTCAATTTTCATGGGCCCTAGAAAGACTTTTCAGACCGTTTTTTGGCTTTGAATGTATGCTTAAGAATTCGATCTGGTTTGAAGTCATTACTTGGCACTTAGTATGACCGCGCGGTTTCCTTTGTGTTATATGCAATGGTCCGATTAGCTTCCCCGAATCACGTGGCATAGCAACAGTCGCTATGTATTTAGCGGTCAAAGTCAGGGTCCCTCCAACAAGGTACCACTCGAAAGGTCACCCGATGCTTGTTAACAGAATCGAGGTCGTATTATCATTGTCCTAACCTTGTCTCTCAGTACCGAGTTTTATCTATTGCAGGAATACAAAGTCTTTCTTGGGGTCACCACTGATAAACGCGAAATACCGAAAACCGTGCGTTGTCAACAGATATAGAACAAATGCGTGGTGCATGCGGAATAAGCAAATGAGAAAACTCTTCAAGGTAGACCTCCGTCAAGCCATCCGAATTTCACCTTCATCACAAAATCCCATCAGGGATTTGCGTATAACCAGCTGGACAGTAGAGTCTTTACGTTGCTATCTGACGGTGACTTTTGCCCACTACGTCAACCGAGAGTTTGTATCCTAGACGGACCAACTTTGTCAACGATGTCCTCTCTGTCGGTATGTGCTCTCCACACCCGTCCGGAACTAACGGCAGATTGCGCACGCCTTCTCAGCGCCATTTGGCCGCATTGTAAAGCGGACAGGTTGCCCCGACTAGTCGCCTCCGAGTCCAGTGGACGACTACCTTGTTCGCTGGCTCTGCTCCAACACCAGGACGGCGTCCCCGATGCCGTCATCGGATTCGTGCGATTACTCGCCGTGACCCGGCCACAAGTACCGCTCAGCGCCTATGTGGAGGCTCTCTGCATTCAGACGGCCAGGCAACGGATGGGACTGGGAACGAAGTTTGTGTCCATGATTGAGAGATACGCGGTGGAGACCTTGGGATGCCAGCGAGTCTTCTTACATTGTTACATGCCATTGAGGGAGTACTACGCCAAGCTATCCTACCAGGAATCGCCGCTCCGCTCCTTAGAAACTGTCGGTGGCAACTTACTGCTGCAAGTTCCCAATGTCGGAAGCTGGCACGGGAACGAAGCTCCTTCTGGTTGGGAGACTGCTTACGAGGGCCGTCCATATGCAACTATAGACGACATGACAGTGCAGAAGTGGCACCTCATGGCAAAAGTCGTCAACGGGAAGTAGGCGTTCATAGGTCATCTGAAGTCGTGTAATAAATACCCTTTATCAATAAAAATTGCAAGCTTCTTCTTTTTATAAACAATGCTTACTAATTATGGGATATTTTAGTCGATTGCTTGCTAAATTAGCTATATATAGCTTCTAAAAATTTAGTGGGCCTGACGTTTCGATCCTAGCAGGACCCGTTTCTCGTTGTTATTCTCATAACAAGCTGTAGCTTATATAATTATATAATATTATACCCACGACCCTTGCCACCGGTCAAAGTCCGGTGCCGCGATCTCGGCTGTCTGGACACGCTGAGCAGTATACAAGATACCAAATCGGGTAGTGTTACTTCATGCCATGCCTGCACACAGCGACCAATCATTTAGTACATGTTATTGCAGTGCTGAGTTATCCGGTCAAACGGCCCGTGCACGTTCAAGTGTATACGTGTACTGTAAAACTAAATACATTTTCTTGCGAATTTCACCTTGATCCCAAAAGCAGATCAGGGTTTTTGTGGTGCGTATCTGACCAGCTCGACAGTACATTGCTATATCGACTAGCTTCCTCCCGCTATACTGTACTTCAACCCAGACGGACCAACTTTGACAACGATGTCCTCGCTGTCGATACAGTGTATGTGCTCTGCACACTCGTCCGGAGTTAACGGCCGAATGCGCACGCCTTCTCAGCGCCATTTGGCCGCATTGTAAAGCGGACAGGTTGCCTCGACTAGTCGCCTCCGAGTCCAGTGGACGACTACCTTGTTCGCTGGCTCTGCTCCAACACCAGGACGGCGTCCCCGATGCCGTCATCGGATTCGTGCGATTACTCGCCGTGACCCGGCCACAAGTACCGCTCAGCGCCCATGTGGAGGCTCTCTGCATTCAGACGTCCAGGCAACGGATGGGACTGGGAACGAAGCTGCTCTCCATGGCTGAGAGATACGCGGTGGAGACGCTGGGATGCCAGCGAGTCTTCTTAAACTGTTACCGGACAGTGAGGGAGTTCTACGCCAAGCTATCCTACCAGGAATTGCCGCTCTGCTCCGTAGAAACCGTCGGTGGTAACTTACTGCTGCAAGTCTCCATCTTCGGAAGCTGGCACGGGAACGAAGCTCCTTCTGGTTGGGAGACTGCTTACGAGGGCCGTCCATATGCAACTAGGGAATTCTTAATGACAGTGCCCAAATGCCTTCTCATGAAAAAATTCCTCAAAGGGAATTAATCATTCATTGGTCACCTGAATGTCATGTCTTTACCCTTTCCAATTTCAACTTATTTGTTTATTAAAAAAAATGCTTCAAAATTATGGGTTAATTGTCAGTTGGCTGCTAGATTGGCTATATGTAGATTGTTATCATGAAAATAAATCAAAGCAAATAAATGTTGCAAACTGCTCATAGACTAGAATGACTGGATGGTAGATCTGAACAGTTATTCTGAAATTCGAGGAGCTAGAGTTTTAAAATATCTTCATCTGATTCTTCGCGTGTACACGTGTTTATATGTATATAATGGGCCCTATATAGATGTGTACAATCATAAAAGCAATTACATGTATAGGCCTATGCCGTGTAATTTACGTTGGATACACCCATGCAGTAGGTGTGTGATTTTGTGAGTGAATTGGTCAACACGAGCAGTATTCAATTTTCATGGGCCCTAGAAAGACTTTTCAGACCGTTTTTTGGCTTTGAATGTATGCTTAAGAATTCGATCTGGTTTGAAGTCATTACTTGGCACTTAGTATGACCGCGCGGTTTCCTTTGTGTTATATGCAACGGTCCGATTAGCTTCCCCGAATCACGTGGCATAGCAACAGTCGCTATGTATTTAGCGGTCAAAGTCAGGGTCCCTCCAACAAGGTACCACTCGAAAGGTCACCCGATGCTTATTAACAGAATCGAGGTCGTATTATCATTGTCCTAACCTTGTCTCTCAGTACCGAGTTTTATCTATTGCAGGAATACAAAGTCTTTCTTGGGGTCACCACTGATAAACGCGAAATACCGAAACGAAAACCGGGCGTTGTCAACAGATATAGAACAAGTGCGTTGTGCATGCGGAATAAGCAAATGAGAAAACTCTTCAAGGTAGACCTCCGTCAAGCTATCCGAATTTCACCTTCATCACAAAATCCCATCAGGGATTTGCGTATAACCAGCTGGACAGTAGAGTCTTTACATTGCTATCTGACGGTGACTTTTGCCCACTACGTCAACCGAGAGTTTGTATCCTAGACGGACCAACTTTGTCAACGATGTCCTCTCTGTCGGTATGTGCTCTCCACACCCGTCCGGAACTAACGGCAGATTGCGCACGCCTTCTCAGCGCCATTTGGCTGGATTGTAAAGCGGACAGGTTGCCCCGACTAGTCGCCTCCGAGTCCAGTGGACGACTACCTTGTTCGCTGGCTCTGCTCCAACACCAGGACGGCGTCCCCGATGCCGTCATCGGATTCGTGCGATTACTCGCCGTGACCCGGCCACAAGTACCGCCCGCCGCCTATGTGGAGGCTCTCTGCATTCAGACGTCCAAGCAACGGATGGGACTGGGAACGAAGTTTGTGTCCATGATTGAGAGATACGCGGTGGAGACCTTGGGATGCCAGCGAGTCTTCTTATATTGTTACCGGCCATTGAGGGAGTACTACGCCAAGCTATCCTACCAGGAATTGCCGCTCCGCTCCTTAGAAACTGTCGGTGGCAACTTACTGCTGCACGATCCCAATGTCGGAAGCTGGCACGGGAACGAAGCTCCTTCTGGTTGGGAGACTGCTTACGAGGGCCGTCCATATGCAAGTTTGGACGACATGACAGTGCAGAAGTGGCACCTCATGGCAAAAGTCGTCAACGGGAAGTAGGCGTTCATAGGTCATCTGAAGTCGTGTAATAAATACCCTTTATCAATAAAAATTGCAAGCTTCTTCTTTTTATAAACAATGCTTACTAATTATGGGATAATTGAGTCGATTGCTTGCTAAATTAGCTATATATAGCTTCTAAAAATTTAGTGGGCCTGACGTTTCGATCCTAGCAGAACCCGTTTCTCGTTGTTATTCTCATAACAAGCTGTAGCTTATATAATTATATAATATTATACCCACGACCCTTGCCACCGGTCAAAGTCCGGTGCCGCGATCTCAGCTGTCTGGACACGCTGAGCAGTATACAAGATACCAAATCGGGTAGTGTTACTTCATGCCATGCCTGCACACAGCGACCAATCATTTAGTACATGTTATTGCAGTGCTGAGTTATCCGGTCAAGCGGCCCGTGCACGCTCAAGTGTATACGTGTACTGTAAAACTAAATACATTTTACACCTTTACATTTGTTTACGTACGTATACACTCTTCTGAGGTAGGCCATGCGAATTTCACCAGGTTCACAAAAGCAGACAATACAGGGTTTTTGTGGTGCGTATCTGACCAGCTCGACAGTACATTGCTATATCGACTAGCTTCCTCCCGCTATACTGTACTTCAACCCAGACGGACCAACTTTGTCAACGATGTCCTCGCTGTCGATATTTGCTCTCCACACTCGTCCGGAGTTAACGGCCGAATGCGCACGCCTTCTCAGCGCCATTTGGCCGCATTGTAAAGCGGACAGGTTGCCTCGACTAGTCGCCTCCGAGTCCAGTGGACGACTGCCTTGTTCGCTGGCTCTGCTCCAACACCAGGACGGCGTCCCCGATGCCGTCATCGGATTCGTGCGATTACTCGCCGTGACCCGGCCACAAGTACCGCTCAGCGCCTATGTGGATGCTCTCTGCATTCAGACGGCCAGGCAGCGGATGGGACTGGGAACGAAGTTTGTGTCCATGATTGAGAGATACGCGGTGGAGACCTTGGGATGCCAGCGAGTCTTCCTACATTGCGACCCGCCATTGAGGGAGTTCTACTCGAAGCTGTCCTACCAGGAATCGCCGCTCTGCGCCGTAGAAACTGTCGGTGGCAACTTACTGCTGCAAGTTGCCAACGTCGGAAGCTGGCACGGGAACGAAGCTCCTTCTGGTTGGGAGACTGCTTACGAGGGCCGTCCATATGCAACTATGGACGACTTAATGACGGTGTACAAGTGGCTCCTCATGACCAAAGTCGTCAACGGGAAGTAGGCGTTCATTTTTTTAACCCTCATCAAAAATTGCAAGTTTTTTTTTATTATAAAAGTACTTGCTAATAAATTATTATGGGCTTCTCGGTTTGGATGCTAGACTGGCTATACAGATTGTTATCATATAAAAATAAATCAAATCATAAATGTAAATGTTGCAAACTGCTCAAAGACTAGAATGACCGGATGGTAGATCTAAAAAGTCATTTGAAATTAAGAGGTACTTGGGTTACGTAGCATCTTCATCTATTTCTTCACTTGTGCCTATAGGCCTATATATTGGGCACTAGATGTATGCAATCATTAGAGCAACGGTACGCTGTGTTAATTAAGTTGGGTACGCAGAAGGTGTATGGATTTGTGAGTGGATCGTTCCACGCAAGCCGCATTTACGTGAAGATCGCTCACTAGGCTATTAGGCCTACAACAGGTCATTTTGACAATATTTTTAGCTTTTGAAGATCCCACTTCCCCCATTAATATCCATACGGTCGGTCGGAGTTAAGTACTATTGCGTCAAGCCAAGAAAATAAGAACCATCATTACTGTGCTTTCCAACCCTCGTTGATACATTTCTATCTATGGCCTGTAAATCATGCCTTCCACACAGATTTTGTTTCGAGGAAATTGGAAGACAAAATATCAATCAGATCTACATACCTGAGACAAGATTCACGCCGGTCTAATTTAGAAGGACAGCTAATTTACATGTGTCTCTTCGGGCACGAACAATGCGTTCATTGTGGTACCTTATTTGTAAAGGGAATTAGTAACTTGAAGACATTAGTTGAATTTATTTCATGTTTATCCTTATTAATTGCAAGTTCACTTTTATATTAATTCTCAATTTTCTTCGCTTACTCCTGCAGTTGACAGCATTGCGTTTGTCACCGACAGGCCTTGCAGTCCTGACCCTTTGATTGATACCCTTGTACATTAATTTACACATTGATGAATTACAATTCCAGAGTTCTTAATACATTTAAACGTTGCGTTGGCTTCCTAAGTTTGTCTGTCGTTTGTTTAATCCACGTGAAAAACGTATCATTATAGGTACTTTCCATCAAGATAAAAAATACACTGTTTGTCCTTAAAGGCCCAATATAACATTGGGAAGATCAGAAAACATCGATGTCCATAGATTTCCTTCTAATTTACACAGTTGTAGATGGTCATGATAGAATCCTCATGTTGAAATCTTACGGCCTGGGAATGGATGCTGCACTTTTCGAGAAATATTCACTCAAACATCGACAAATAGTTGATGACTCGCAAGTCATCAACTATTTCTTACACTACAGAATGGTGCAAAAGCCGTGACTTTTTTTCTTTTTTTTTATATAACTTTTTCTACTTTCTCAGGACACCATTCGAGCTAAAACCTTTGCAGGATTTCATTTTTGGGATGTTTAATAGTTTAACACACAAACTGTGGCAATCTTTTGACCTAGGCTATACCAATGTTGTACTGGGCCTTTAAACCGTTGTTGCAATAGTCAAGTCTAAATGATCCATACATTAAGGAGTAAAAAAAAAACACTGAAGATACTTTCTCTAGCAAGCATGCGCTGTATCAATTCTGTAATTTTCCGCTGCTGCTTGTGGAGTTACCGCAGTTGTTCCAATACCCCTTTCAGGATGCATACCTCACTATACGAGTGATTGTTTTGGCACTATTAATGCTAACTTCATTATATAGATTGATGAAATTGGCAAAGACCGGGACTTGAACCCGAGACCTGTAGATTAAGTAGTGCTCTACCATCTGAGCTACCCAGCCCTTTGATGGTGGGCTCCCAAATAGTCTACTAGTCTTTCCCGGGGTGGGGGCGCCATGCAGTCAGAAGCAATTCAACCACTGCCATATACCTCAGGGGATCACAACCGCGCTTTCATTCAGATGCAATCAACTAATTGTTGTAACCCTGGCTACGGCAGCTCGGGGATCACACAAAGTGGTTGTAGCTTTTTCAATTCAAGTCAAACAAACCGATGAAAAACTGACTGTATAGTGAAATGAATCACTGGAGTCATACAAATGGAGGGTATCACTCTATTCTTTCATTTGCTTATCGTAGTACACGCTCTTCGCCTTTCTCTCAACACTAACGCTTCCACTCCCTTCGTGACGGCTCACATCATTGCCCGCCATCAAACTGACCTTGGCCTCCGTGGTGAGAGGCAGAATTAGCTACGAAAAAATAACACGTGGGCCGTTCCCACCCCCCCCCCCAAACCCCCCCCCCCCACTTCTCTACATACAATACGGAACGTTCTCACGTACTTCGTACATGTACAATTCATAATACATGTATTAACAGACACATACTTGCATAATTAATGTGTGCCCATGCATGTGTAGGCCTAATAATGCACTACCATTAATAATAATTATAATATCATTATGTTAATTGGTGTGAAAGCCAGGAAACCCACGCATTTTGATCGGTTCATTTTACATGCTCGGGTCACTTGTAAGGCTTGCTCTTCATGCAAACCTTTCTCAGTCGCCATGCCACTTGCAAAACCTAGCGTTGTCTACATATAGAACAAGTGTGTGGTGTATACGGCAAATGACAAACTCTTCCGAGATAGACCTCCGTTAAGCCATCCGAATTTCACCTTGATCCCAAAAGCAGATCAGGGTTTTTGTGGTGCGTATCTGACCAGCTCAACAGTACATTGCTATATCGACTAGCTTCCTCCCGCTATACTGTACGTCAACCCAGACGGACCAACTTTGTCAACGATGTCCTCGCTGTCGATATGTGGTCTGCACACTCGTCCGGAGTTAACGGCCGAATGCGCACGCCTTCTCAGCGCCATTTGGCCGCATTGTAAAGCGGACAGGTTGCCCCGACTAGTCGCCTCCGAGTCCAGTGGACGACTGCCTTGTTCGCTGGCTCTGCTCCAACACCAGGACGGCGTCCCCGATGCCGTCATCGGATTCGTGCGATTACTCGCCGTGACCCGGCCACAAGTACCGCCAGGCGCCTATGTGGAGGCTCTCTGCATTCAGACGTCCAGGCAACGGATGGGACTGGGAACGAAGCTGCTCTCCATGGCTGAGAGATACGCGGTGGAGACCTTGGGATGCCAGCGAGTCTTCCTACATTGTTACCGGCCATTGAGGGAGTACTACGCCAAGCTATCCTACCAGGAATCGCCGCTCCGCTCCTTAGAAACTGTCGGTGGCAACTTACTGCTGCAAGTTCCCAATGTCGGAAGCTGGCACGGGAACGAAGCTCCTTCTGGTTGGGAGACTGCTTACGAGGGCCGTCCATATGCAACTATAGACGCCATGATAGTGCAGAAGTGTCACCTCATGGCAAAAGTCGTCAACGGGAAGTAGGCGTTCATAGGTCATTTTAACCCTTATCAAAAATTGCAAAGACTAGAATGACCGGATGGTAGATCTGAAGAGCCATTTGAAATTTAGAGGTACTTGGGTTACGTAGCATCTTCATCTGTTTCTTCACTTGTGCCTATATAGGCCTATATATTGGGCACTAGATGTATGCAATCATTAGAGCAACGGTACGCTGTGTTAATTAAGTTGGGTACGCAGTAGGTGTATGGATTTGTGTGTGGATCGTTCCACGCAAGCCGTATTTACGTGAAGATTGCTCACTATTAGGCCTACAACAGGTCATTTTGACAATATTTTTAGCTTTTGAAGATCCCGCTTCCCCCATTAATATCCATACAGTCGGTCGGAGTTAAGTACTATTGCGTCAAGCCAAGAAAATAAGAACCATCATTACTGTGCTTTCCAACCCTCGTTGATACATTTCTATCTATGGCCTGTAAATCATGCCTTCCACACAGATTTTGTTTCGAGGAAATTGGAAGACAAAATATCAATCAGATCTACATACCTGAGACAAGATTCACGCCGGTCTAATTTAGAAGGACAGCTAATTTACATGTGTCTCTTCGGGCACGAACAATGCGTTCATTGTGGTACCTTATTTGTAAAGGGAATTAGTATAACTTGAAGACATTAGTTGAATTTATTTCATGTTTATCCTTATTAATTGCAAGTTCACTTTTACATTAATTCTCAATTTTCTTCGCTCACTCCTGCAGTTGACAGCATTGCGTTTGTCACCGACAGGCCTTGCAGTCCTGACCCTTTGATTGATACCCTTGTACATTAATTTACACATTGATGAATTACAATTCCAGTGTTCTTAATACATTTAAACGTTGCGTTGGCTTCCTAAGTTTGTCTGTCGTTTGTTTAATCCACGTGAAAAACGTATCATTATAGGTACTTTCCATCAAGATAAAAATACACTGTTTGTCCTATAAAGGCCCAATACAACATTGGGAAGATCAGAAAACATCGATGTCCATAGATTTCCTTCTAATTTACACAGTTTGTAGATGGTCATGATAGAATCCTCATGTTGAAATCTTACGGCCTGGGATGCTGCACTTTTCGAGAAATATTCACTCAAACATCGACAAATAGTTTATGACTCTCGTCATAAACTATTTCTTACACTACAGAATGGTGCAAAAATCGTGACTTTTTTTTTTACCTTTTTCTACTTTCTCAGATCACCATTCGAGCTAAAACCTTTGCAGGATTTCATTTTTGGGATGGTTAATAGTTTAACACACAAACTGTGGCAATCTTTTGACCTAGGCTATACCAATGTTGTACTGGGACTTTAAACCGTTGTTGCAATAGTCAAGTCTAACTGATCCATACATTAAGGAGTCAAAAAAAAAAATCTGAAGATAAAAACATGGAAAATAACGATAATAGTACTGATCTAATTAGAGATACCTATAGATTCGCAGATTTCCCTCAAATCGTACCACTTCAGTGTCATATTCCATTCCGACGCATCAGCTAAATTATTTTAGCAAACCGAGGTTATTACACCCCGTAATACTACTGGACAACCTCCCCAGTTCTCGACCTCAGCAGATTTATTGACTACAAGGAAATGTCCATTTACCGTGTGATCACTAATAATACCCATTGGTAACTGCACTTAAGCCTTCGACTGGGATAACACCATTGCCCGTCCCTGTATACACTTCGTATTAAGTGGCCTACTGGGTCTACCCCATAAATATTATACCCGCCAAATGTTTGTTATCAAAGTCAGAACTACCGGTAATCAAGGAAACCTCTGCATCTGTGTCTATAGCAAGCAAGATACAGGAAAACCTGCTAGAGTCACACTGGTGGCTTTGGGACTTTGCCCAATTAAACGAGCTCAAACTTTATCAGCCTCTTCCGTTCTATACTTTCCCGAATAAGGCCTTTCTAGAAACCTCCTACGGCCTATACTGTGGAGGAGCCGTCTGGTAGTTTGCCGGTGCGCGCGTAGCCGGTCCCACTGCTGCAGTTTGTGCCTGCACATTGGTTGCTTGAGGGGCTTTGCGTGCAGACAGCTTGGACATGCCCCTGGCTCTTGCAATAAAAACACCCAATTATATTAGAGAGCGCCCTCTGGCGATGGCAACACCATCAAACTGCCGGCTCGTGCCAGTGTTTTCTCTTTCAAGCATGCGCTGTATCAATTCTGTAATTTTCCGCTGCTGCTTGTGGAGTTACCGCAGTTGTTCCAATACCCCTTTCAGGATGCACACCTCACTATACGAGGGATTGTTTTGGCACTATTAATGCTTACTTCATTATATAGATTGATGAAATTGGCAAAGACCGGGACTTGAACCCGAGACCTGTAGATTAAGTAGTGCTCTACCATCTGAGCTACCCAGCCCTTAGATGGTGGGCTTCCAAATAGTCTACTAGTCTTTGCCGGGGTGGGGGCGCCATGAGGTCAGAAGCAATTCAACCACTGCCATATACCTCAGGGGATCACAACCGCGCTTTCATTCAGATGCAAACAACCAATTGTTGTAAACCTGGCTACGGCAGCTCGGGGATCACACAAAGTGGTTGTAGCTTTTTCAATTCAAGTCAAACAAACCGATGAAAAACTGACTGTAGTGAAATGAATCACTGGAGTCATAAAAATGGAGGGTATAACTCTATTCTTTCATTTGCTTACCTATCGTAGTACACGCTCTTCGCCTTTCTCTCAACACTAACGCTTCCACTCCCTTCGTGACGGCTCACATGCATGCCCGCCATCAAACTGACCTTGGCCTCCGTGGTGAGAGGCAGAATTAGCTACGAAAAAATAACAAGTGGGCCGTCCCCCCCCCCCAAAAAAAAAAAGAAGAACCCCACTTCTCTACATACAGTACGGTACGTTTTCACGTACTTTGTACATGTAGAATAAATAATACATGTATTGACAGACACATACATGCATATTCATGTGTGCTAATGCACTACCATTCATAATAATTATACAATCATTATGTTAATTCATGTCAAAGCCAGGAAACCCACGCATTTTGATCGGTTCATTTTACATGCTCGGGTCACTTGTAAGGCTTGCTCTTTATGCAAACCTTTCTCAGTCGCCATGCCACTTGCAAAACCTAGCGTTGTCTACATATAGAACAAGTGTGTGGTGCATACGGCAAATGACAAACTCTTCCGAGATAGACCTCCGTTAAGCCATCCGAATTTCACCTTGTTCACAAAAGCAGATCAGGTTTTTTGTGGTGCGTATCTGAGCTCGACAGTACATTGCTATATCGACTAGCTTCCTCCCGCTATACTGTACTTCAACCCAGACGGACCAACTTTGACAACGATGTCCTCGCTGTCGATATGTGCTCTGCACACCCGTCCTGAGTTAACGACCGAATGCGCACGCCTTCTCAGCAGCATTTGGCCGCATTGTAAAGCGGACAGGCTGCCACGACTAGTCGCCTCCGAGTCCAGTGGACGACTGCCTTGTTCGCTGGCTCTGCTCCAACACCAGGACGGCGTCCCCGATGCCGTCATCGGATTCGTGCGATTACTCGCCGTGACCCGGCCACAAGTACCGCTCAGCGCCCATGTAGAGGCTCTCGGCATTCAGACGTCCAAGCAACGGATGGGACTGGGAACGAAGTTGCTCTCCATGGCTGAGAGATACGCGGTGGAGACCTTGGGATGCCAGCGAGTCTTCCTACATTGCGGCCCGCGTTTGAGGGAGTTCTACACCAAGCTGTCCTACCAGGAATCGCCGCTCCGCGCCGTAGACATTGTCGGTGGCAACTTACTGCTGCAAGTTGCCAATGTCGGAAGCTGGCACGGGAACGAAGCTCCTTCTGGTTGGGAGACTGCTTACGAGGGCCGTCCATATGAGACAATGGACGACATGATAGTGCATGAGTGGCTCCTCGTGACAAAAGTCGTCAACGGGAAGTAGGCGTTCATAAGTCAGCTGAACTCGTGTCATTTTCAAAAATTTCAAGCTTCTTTTTTTATTATAAAAATGCTTGCTAATTATGGGCTACCTATCGGTTGGATGCTAGACTGGCAACAGATTGTTATCATAAAAATAAATCAAAGCATAAATGAAAATGCTGCAAATTGCTCGTAGACTAGAATGATCTGAAAAGTTATTTGAAAGTTCGATGTACTTTGGTTATGTATAGCATCTACATCTGTTTCTTCACGTGTGCATAAATATATATTGGGCCCTCTATAGATGTATGCAATCCTACGGTATAAAGGCATGGCCAAATTTGGAAAACCACCCACTTCATTCTAACCCCCCTAAGTCACAATTATATTTAGATAGATCCCTATTCATTTTATTCACTTTTACTATCCCGTTGTATAGAAACAAGTCCTGTTTTGGTGGTGTCCGACGGAAACCACCCCTGTTCCCGTCCATTATTTCTGTATAAAGACAACCGTCGTCCAATATCGCTCGTCCTGCAGCACTGTAAAAACGAACTGCACCTCATGCACTTGAAACACGCTACACGCACATGAAATACTGTAGCCCAAGCACATGGGGCATTGCTGTCACTTGAACATAAATCGGATGGGGTGCATGGAGTGCTTCATGTACAAGAACATCTCCCTATTAATTTATTGTATACCTCACGCACATGGAGTGAAAGTGAGCATCACCTCATATCATGCGTTCACCATGTACCTCAGCATACTTCATCCAGTCCATTGTGCATGACGTGAGCACCGTTATGGGAGCTAGTTCCCACACCGAAGTTAGTCTGGGACTCTGGGTTGACAATAAACCTCATCGACCCAATCTTTTGTGTCCGGAGTCTGTTCTTTGTTCGCATGCAGTCATTATTGTTTTATGCCACACTATAATACCGAATAACGCGTAAGGACCTGTATACGAATAAGACTTGAATGTTTCACAGATAGTATAACATGATGTTTGCATCGAGGAGAATGTGATTCAATGAGGGTTTTTTGCCCTTGCCAGATGTGATAAACACTGAGTGCTCAGTGCTTTGCCCGGTGCCTGATAAAAAAAATGTTTCCGGCAGTTCGGGCGGGATTCGAACCCGCGACTCCCGAATCCACCACACGACCTCGACCAGATCGCGGGTTCGAATCCCGCCGAGCTGCCTAAAAAAAATATTTTTTTATCAGGCACCGGGCAATTAATTAGCACTGAGCACTCAGTGTTTATGATCACGTCGGGCAAGGGCAAGTAAACCTCATTTGAATGACTTTTTGCATGGTGGGAAAAACTTGGAAGGTTTGCGGTGACACCATGCATACATTTATATCTCTTCTCTTTCAAGAAGTATGGCTCTGAAAAACTCGACGTTTTAGGGTAGTGCGTACTCTGCCCGTCGTCAGGTGGCAAACCTTCCACAGACCTATACAAGACTCGGACAGTATCAAGGCATTAGTGTTACATTAGTTCTAATAAAAACCTTCCAATTTGGAAACAAACCGCATCCTATATTATTTTTCAGGATTTTTCAGATCAAGGGGAAGGCTGAGCCCGAGCTTGATCCTTGGATTCGGGCATAAGGAGGATGCGGCACTCTAATTCCATCCAAGATGGCTCCGCCGGGGTTATTTACATCATAAAGTGTGGACCCACAAGGCCACAACTCTATTTTTTTTTAAATAAGGGGTCTTTGGAGGCTAATTAACTGATACATTGTAGAATAAGTGAAGCTTAATACAACCTGGGGTTTACTTTTATTTTCGTTTATAATTTGGAACATATTTGGCTTTAAATCTGGCCCTATTTGGCTGTAGATACGAAGGGGTCCATCCCAAAATCCTTGCAGAAATTCAGCTTGCACAGCTATTATACACATTTTGGGGTGTTTTTTTCTGGGGGTAATTAGCGAAAAATCTAAACGGATAAGGCCACAAAAATCGAACAGAATCTGAGAAATGAAGGTCCAAACTACAATTTTAAGGATAGCTACAAGAACTGAGAAACTTCTGGTTGTGGGATAATTGGCTTTGAAAGTGATTGTTTTTGTACAGTGTTCAATGGGAGCTCGATTTAGTGTTCCGCAACTTTATGACTGAAAAATTATTAGAGCGCCCTCTTCCGCCTTTTTGCCATTATTTGCCGCCATTTCAAAATAATGATGATCGGAGTCCATTACCATATGGACTAAACACACATAATTTACGGTATTGGGTCCATTCAGCAGGCAATCGTTGTAACCCGATGAAGCCTTGATGCTAGCCGAAACAGCAACATGCCACGTGAAATAATTACGCTACAGCTGGGACAGTGCGGCAACCAGAGTAAGTTTGGTTACAACTTCAAGTATCGTATTCGTGTAGGCCTACACTGCTACACATTGAACACAGCACAGTCAGCACTGCCACTGTGACTTGACTGTCAGTGTCAGTGCACTGTGTCACTCAGTGTCAGCAGCACTGCGCAGTAGTACGGGGTCACACTAATTGGCGTCAAGACACGATAGTGGCGTCAAGACGGCGTCAACACATTCAAAATGTATCATACATCGTTAATAAATACACCGGACTATTGATAAGTATTAAATCAGAGACTGAGAGTGAGAGAGGATTTCGATTTGGTTTTAGGTTATATTATTATTTCATTTACAAAAATGTTGTTTTTAATAATCGCAGTGGCTATTGAGTATTGTTATGGCAGCCGTAATGCAATTTCCATTTTCTATAATTACGGCACTGCAACTGCGCAAGCGTGAGGACATGCCAGATTTTGTGGCATGGGGTATTAAACCCTACCCCCAGAACTGTGGGGTTCTACGTCGTCCGCTGCTCTCCCGACCGGAACCCCACAGATAACTAGGCTTTTTTCCCCATAGGCTTCTGTGTAATGTTCACAAGTGCTGTGGCATAGGGATCAGCAGGTTCAGCATAGTCATAAAATACTGCTTCATTTGGCCCAAGATTTCTAGCAAATGTGGTTTACATACCACGCACCTGTGTGCAACTGTCCATGTGGCGAAATGTGTCAATTTCCCCCCCCCCCCCAAAAAAAATGTGCGAAAACCTCCAAGTTCGGTTGCAACATTCAAACGGCAGCTCCTTAACTGGCAGTCTGGTCCCTGTAGTACGGTATACCTGCTGATCCCTATGCCACAGCACTTGTGAACGTTACACAGAAGCCTATGGGGAAAAAAAGCCTAGTTTATTACTAGTTATCTGTGGGGTTCAGGTCGGGAGAGCAGCGGACGACGTAGAACCCCACAGTTCTGGGGGTACCACGCACCTGTGTGCAACTGTCCATGTGGCGAAAATGTGTCGATTTCCCCCCGAAAAATGGGCGAAAACCTCCCGGTTCGGTCGCAAGATCCAAACGGCAGCGCCGCAACTGGCAGTCTGGTCCCCTGTACGTCTTCGCAGCTAGCCGCTATACCGTACTACAGGGGACCAGACTGCTAGTTACGGAGCTGCCGTTTGAATGAACGCAACCGAACCGGGAGGTTTTTGCCCATTTTTGGGGGGAAATCGACACATTTTTGCCACATGGACAGTTGCACACAGATGCGTGGTATGTAAACCACATTTGCTAGAAATCTTGGGCCAAATAAGCAGTATTTTAGGAGTTATGCTGAACCTGCTGATCCCTATGCCACAGCACTAGTGAACGTTACACAAAAGCCTATGGGGAAAAAAGCATAGTTATCTGTGGGGTTCCGGTCGGGAGAGCAGCGGACGACGTAGAACCCCACAGTTCTGGGGGTAATTAAACCCCACATGCACAGGCAGCGCCGCCTCAAGCTCAGTAATGATGAATGTATCGTGCAAATGCAACAAATCAAGATCAAGCACGACGACCAGACGGCAGCGTCGCCAGCTAACATCGCGCTTCCAAAGTCAGTGTACACATTACGGCCGGCGGGCCAGAAGCACTAGTTTCGTGGTTCGGTCTGGCGTATGTCCTCGCGCTTGCTCAGTTGGACTTGGAGTGCCGTAACAATAGCCACCGCGTTTAATAATATCTCGATTCTCGAAAAGAGTCACTGCAAAGCAGCACATCCGCTGACTTTATCACCCCTGTAGCATAATGGTATGGTCCGTAAAGCACAGTACAGTAGGAATGTGAGGCAAGATGGCTGCCGATTATGGAGCTTCAGAGAGTGCATTGCTCGCTTAAATTGAAATGGGAATGGCAATTTCTAGACGCCTCCTCTCTCCCTTTCAAGCCGAAAAATCGTTTCGGCCAATAATAAAAAGTCTGCTAGTGCTACCGCATTTAATTTTGAATGCAATGTGGGTGTGTTGATGCCGTGTTGATCTACTCTCGTGTGTTGACGCCGTCTTGAATTTTGACGGCAATTAGTGTGACCGGTACTGCGCAGTAGACAGCCATGGCATTGTATCCTGTACAGGTACATGTGTATAGGCCTTGTCACACTATGAACGTTCAACACGTGTTGAAACTTACACGGGTCCAACATGGGTCCGACCCGTGTTGAATTCAACACGGGTCACTCTCGCCGCGGTTTCACACTACGCAACGCCACACCGGCATTTTCTCAACCCGTGTAATGTTTCAACCCACGTGATCGTTTCACACTACACACGGCATCGAACTTTCAACACGGGTCCAATCTAAAAAAAAAACATGATGCATTGCGACGCGTCACGGCACTGTATTGCTGACTTCTCGAATCTGGCAGCCGCCGATTAGTAGAATCAAATGACTTCTCGTATTTTCTTCCACCACATGCACGCACGCCAAGTCGACATCGTACAGTGCATCGCTGACGACTTTGTAAAGGACCCCTTTTTTTGCCGATCTCACCCTGCGAGAGCTTCTTATATACATGAATGTAAAAGACACCTTTTTCCATTCCGATAATTACATAGATATTGCTTCAAGACAAGCAAATTATGTGCCTACAGCCAGAGAAGTTGTCATGTTTCTTGTGCCTGTACTGAACTCGAGGCAGCGCTGCCTGTGCATGTGGGGTTAAATACCCCATGCAACCACGGACGTATAAATATCGTCCGTGCATAACAACAAAATCTGGCATGTTTGTTCGTTGCACAGTACAATATATACAGTGTAGCACTGCCACGCATGCGCACTCGGCCGTCTCCCAACACGGGTCGAAGTCAACCCGGAGACGTTCACACTACGGCTTTCAACATGTGTTGAAATTTTCAACACGGGTCAAGAGCTCTCAACCCACCTCCCGAGCAGGGTTGGTTTCACTGTCAACACGGGTCGAGCGCACTACACGGGTCCGACCTGTGTTGAAATGTTGTAGTGTGAAAAGGTCAGTCATTTCAACATGGGTCCGACCCGTGTTCAACACGGAGATTTTCCATAGAGTGAAAAGGCCTTATGGGTACATTACTAGTAGTAATTTACTACTATTCATTACTGTCACAGTGTCAGTAGACAGTAGTCATGTACACGTACATGTACTATATAGGCCCACACCATGTTCACTGTCTGTACTTAGTAACCGATTGTAACAAGCCGATTATTCTCAAAATTAAAAGGGCAATAAGTGAATGTTATTGCCTGTTGAATGAAAACAAATGTTTTAAGGCTTAGTATAGGCCTATCACTATATCAGAATTTGAGGGAAATAATTTGCTTTACTTGACCTAATAACCTTGTGTTAAATTCAATATTAATTATACAGGGCTAGTAAAACTTGCTCCGGGCTAACAAAAAACTTGATTTAGGATACCGGGGAGGTAAAACAAAAATTAAGTGTGAGGCTTGCAGTATGCATGCCAGCATGTACATTACCGCAACTAATATTCACCCTGCAACTATGTTCTGCCATTGCCGTAGTCCGAGTAACTTAGACCCAACAAGTCCCCCCTTTTTTTTTCTTCGAATTTTTGAGGGGCCGGGTGATCCAAGGGGCGAGCAGCTGTTAGTCTCAAAAGTTAAGAGGGCCTGACGTTTCGATCCTAGCAGGACCTTTCTCAACTTCTCAAAGTCCCTCGGTTTAGACTAATTTTGTGCGAGGGACCTCGCTCACTTGTGGTCGATCTCGCAGGAGGCTTTGGACTTAGCACTCTCCGTTCTTCTCAGCTCACGAAACCTAAACCTCGGTAACGCTTCTCTGTTGTCGACAGTCGGCTTTGAGTTTTGGAAGCAGCTGTGCTCGGAGCATGGCATCAGCCCCGAGGGCATCCTGGAAGACTTTGCCACCAACGACACCGACCGCAAGGATGTCTTCTTCTACCAGGTGGGTGCAATCTCTCCGGGGGCCCTGGCCCGAGACCCTTTGTGAACAGGAGCCAGATCGTCTGATACTGAGCCCTGCCCTAGATAAAGGGTCTGAGCGATACAGATCTGTTATTACTTAAAGCCCCTGCACAACATTGGTCAAGGTCAAAGAATAGCATGATCCATTCCATACGTTGTCTGATCCAACGTATACATGAAATAGGCAAATAGCACACCTGTGAAAATGTCAGCTCAATCCGCCAACCGAGTATCGAGAAAATCGTGAAAACCGCTTCATTTGTTTCACGAAAATGCAGCATTCAACGCCGTACTGTTCCGAAAAATAGTTTAGATCTCGGTGAGACGTAAACTATTTCTTTTACTCATTTCTCCCAAAATACAACATTTTAGGCAGAAATATTTCAGTGCGAGGTTTCTACTATAACCATCTTCAAACTGTTTCAAAAGTTTCATTTAAATCTGTGAACATTTCTGTTTTTCGATCTGACCAATGTTGTGTAGGGGCTTTACACAATGTTGGTCAGATCGAAAAACAGAAATGTTCACAGATTTACATGAAGATGGTTTATAGTAGAAATCTCGCACTGAAATATTTCTGCCTGAAATGTTGTATTTTGGGAGAAAAGAGTAAAAGAAATAGTGCCGACCAGCTTGGCTACAACACTGGTCAACAGGGTAAAAAATACTTTTTTTTTCACGGGGGCTCTTTTCAGATTTTCCCATCTTAAAATAGCCACCCTTAATTATTTCGCGGTGGCTATTTTGGAGCTTAGGGGGGCTTTTTTTAAGAATGTATTTTTGTAATGGTTTGATTCCTAATAGTAATAGAATAGTCCATGCTGTCAAGGTTCATGTATCGTGATGTGGCCTCGGTGTGCCAAAACCTTCTCGTCCAAAAAAATGAGAATAACTACGTTCGTAGGCCTACCTGAAAAAAAGGAATAAAGTTTGCGACATTTTTGTGCTGTATCGTGAAGTAGTAGCTCGTTTTGCTGTTTAGCTTTCTCCTTTCAGGGCATGGTTACGACTTTGAAAAGGCACCCGCGAACACGCAAACCTTTGACAGCTCTATGATTCTACTTTGGCACGCAACCCAACCACGTGCTGCATGCTGCGCAATCTATCTATCGTGCAACGCAAATCGCTCCCAACTACCGTTGGTTCCCGTTGTTTGTTACAGTCAGCGATGTCCAAGATTCACTGGTACCCGCAGACTAAAAGTTCGTTGACATGAAACTGTCCCGATAGAAAGCACTGTCCATGTACATTTGTACAGTGTATGTACGTACATGTACTGTACCGTGGGAACCCCCGTTTTCGACGCTACACGTTTTCGACGCTTACATCGCACGATGAAAACAACTCCGTATACTACTTATTCCTCCATGGTATAACGATCTCAGACTTCGTATCTTACAGTTTGTTTCCTGCTCTTGTCCGTCACCGAAAACGTGCAAAGTTAAGGCTTTTCCAGTAGGCCAAACTCGTGTGATTCAAAAAGTTGCTCTTTTGGGGTCTATTTTCCTAGGTACAAAATTGGCATTTGCTTCGAAGCTCCAGTTTTCTTTATTGTTGGTCCTAAAACAAATCTGAGTGTACCATAACAAACCCCAACATCCGTAGAAAAAATATATATCACGCAACTTGAAGCAGTCCGTTCTGGGTAAAAACTATGGAGGCTCATATAGGGCGTATCGCTTATATAATTTTTGTTTATTTATTTTTATTATTATTTAAAGACAAAAAGTAACATGGACCAATAGGCTTTTAGAAAAAATGAAAAAAATAAAAGGGCAGCTAGAGAAAGTACCAAGAAGGAGGAAATGTGTCTCTGGAGTGACATTGGGAAAGGTCATAACTGAAGAAGCAGTGAGAAAGAGAATTGTGGAGTTTTTTAAACGTCACAAAAGAAGACATCAACCAGACCAATACGTTTTAAGCATAAATTATGAATGATTTGAGGAAAGTGTTAGAAGCAGTGTGGAAAAACAAAAACAAAGATGAACCCAAAAAAAACATACAGGGAAGAATTTTACAGTGCCACACAGCATTTTGAGTTATTTTAAGAATTTATTTTGCGTTTGGCTGCACTGGGACACCTTACTAAACACCACCATCGAAAATAGGTGACGATGCTTACTGCGCGGTGCGCCGCGGACCTCAACAAAACCGGGTAATCTTACGGAAGTGACAGGCTTGATCAACCTTCTCTATGATTATTCTAATAGTCTGTGGTGTGGAGAAAGTGACTGAGACCTCTTTTAGTGTGATACTTTCGTCCACATTGTTCAGTTTGAAGAAAAGTCCTTATATCGTCGAAAACCGGTTATTGGAGGATACATGAACATGTACACCCACACTCCGTACAGTTCTAGTTGTGCACAGAATGCGCAATGTTTAGCTGACAGTGCGCACGGTACAGTGAAGCTTCCATGTGTGCTGCACACACACACACACACACCGCACAGCAGTCAGAGAATATATTTCATGCGCGCTGTGCTAACGGCCGTGCGGCGGCCATGGTCCGATCTGCCCAACTATCCATCGGCCAAAAGGGCACGACGGCAATGTGCTAAAAGGGCACGGCAATTTGTTGCTGTGAAAATCCTCCAAATGAAAGCAACAAGCGCATGGGGCTCGTTCAACATTTTTTTCGTTATGTCAGCCGTACAGACTTACATGTAGAATCCACGCACGATACGGATCACGTGTTTTCCCCAAGTTGGCACACGTTCAAATCTGAAGCTAGCAGCCACGGACTTGCTCTCATTGCAGCGCGACGCTGGGCCTGGGGGGGGGGGACTTGGCTGCCAGCTTCAGTTGGGTACCATACGGCACACACAATGTGCTTTCTGTACTTTTCTGTGTACATGTACAATGTACATGTACGTGCATAGTGAACACAGCCGTAAAGGTACAGTAACGGGGCGTTTTTATTTCCCGCATGTTTTATACTAGTTTCGGAGTTTGGAGTTGTAACAAAGATCTCACCTTGACAAATCATATCAATGAACTACGGGATTCTACGGAATATAAAATCACGACGGGGGCGATTTTTCAAAAAATATGGCTTTTTTTTCGCCCCCGTGTTGACGTTTACCGTGGCGATTTCAGAGGTTTTGGGGGCGAATCGCCCGTCGCCCCCGTGTATTTTTTTCGCTGCTGGTCAACCATCTCTGCCAGATCCCATGTTGTCAACCTCGTAGTTGGCTGGGACCTAGTAATGGGTTTCGCTCTTCTGGTTGAGCCCAAGGCAAGCGACAACAATTTGAGACAGCAGCACCTGTAATTGCTATTTAATATATAATAAGCATATGATATGCCGGCATGTTTACCGGTACTTGAATTTTTTTTTTTTTTTTTTTTTAAATAAAATGCTGCAGTGAACAATAGCACATGAAGAAAAGAATAAATTCAAACACTAACATAGGCAGCATTGCACTATGAAAGATATCCCCATGGCCTCATCAGTGGTTCATAGCAAGAGGAAAACTGGAGTGCAGGGGCGCAGATTCAGACGAGTGCTGGTGCACCCTGCTTTTGAAGGTTGCAACACCATTTACGGTGATGTTGCCAACTGCATCATCCTGGCAGGCTGTTCCAGACATGTACTGCTGCGTGGATGAAATTCCGGCCAGTAGAGATGGTTCTGGATACAGGTACTGCAAGGGCAAGGCAAGGCATTGACAGGCTGGTTCCCCATTCCCTTTCCCTCGACAGGCCGACGATGAACACTACATACCCCGGGCTGTCCTGCTGGACTTGGAGCCCCGCGTCATCCACAGCATCCTGAACTCCTCCTACGCCAACCTCTTCAATCCGGAGAACATCTACCTGTCCAAGCACGGGGGCGGGGCGGGCAACAACTGGGCCTCCGGATATGAGCAGGTAGGCACCCACAAACCCGTCCCGTCAAAGCCAAGCAACCAAGCGGTCTCAATCCTCAGTGAGGGTTTTGTCCGACTTGATTGTCAATCCTCCACAATCCTCCACAATCCTCCCGGGGGGGGGGGGGGGGGGTAATGGAGGATTGTGGAGGATTGAGGCAGGTATGAACATTTCCAGTTGGAGGAGTGTGGAAGATTGAGGAAGGTTGTAAACTTTACACTGGAGGATTGCGGAGGATTGAGGAAGGTTGTAAAATTTACACGGGAGGATTGAGGAAGGTTGTAAAATTTACACTTTTGAGGATATGAAAAGCTGTGGAACTTTGACAAAGGCACGTACTGTGGAGCTACCTACTTATAGCTCCATGCATGTACTGTCTTGCTAGTATGCACTTTGCTTTCACATGGTCAACTGTTGTTTAAACAAAGGATCCATTTACATGAACTTAGCTGTGGAGGATTGAGGTAGTGGGGTACATGTACATGCACAAACTCATATTGGAGGATTGTGGAGGATTGAGGCAGTGAGGATCTTGCACAAATTCACATTTGAGTATTGAGGAGGGTTCCAGGCACGCAGCACTAGGGGGTTAGGGATAATCAGGGATGAAACCTGTCCGGATATTTCCGGAAATCCGGATATTGGCCCGGCAGAAAAAATGCTTTCTGGATTTTCAGGTTTTTCATTTTTCAAACGGAATATCTGCCATCATGTACAAAATGGTCGATCGGTCACACAAGTTGAAGGACGTCAGAAAAGTTTTTCGTTGGAAATGGCTGAAAGAGAAGGATTGTAATGGCGATTTTTTTGTCGGATTACATACGGAAAATAGACCTGCAAGGATAGGCCTACACAATACTGTCAGTGGTGCAACGATATTAAGCAGAAGTCTCTTTGGTGCCTGATTCCAAGGCTGAAATTGGGCACTAACTCAATGACGTCTTGTACACGTTGTTTGCAGGGAGATCGTTTGTACGAGGAGGTCTTTGACATCATCGATAGAGAAGCTGATGGAAGTGACAGCCTGGAGGTGAGACTACTACATCATTTGAATATTTAACCCTTTCATTACCGCATTGTTTATTGCAGGCAGGTACAGTTCCTTACCTAATTGTTTTGAACCCACGGCAGTTTTTCATTGTCCTTTTCTTCAACGTAATTTTTTTTTGCTTGCCAGTTCCCTTGAGTACTGTATCTGTTTTGGTTCTCCTGGTTGTCCTGTTTGTTCGTGTCTTTTAAAATTCTTTTAACTCATAAACTTAAAATTTAGTGGGCCTGACGTTTCGATCCTAGCAGGACCTTTCTCTGCCTTTGAGAAAGGTCCTGCTAGGATCGAAACGTCAGGCCCACTAAATTTTAAGATTTACATTTTGGTAATTTTAGTCAGTGAGCAGTTTGCAACATTTTTGTATATCACCTTAACTCATAAACTTGTTCAGCTGATTGTTTCATGTAAAATTATTCATATCTATTATATTTCTCAAATTTATCCTGCATTTCCATGATTTTTAACATCTTTTAATTCAAGATTTATCTTAATCATTGCCATTTACTTGTATTTGATTGTTTTTACTAAGTTACTAAGTTTACCATAGTCAGCTATTTATTCACCAACCTAGGACTGGAGGAACAGGCTTTTGAGTCACAGTGTTTTTCACTTTTGTTCCTCCTGGCCATCTTAGATTGGATTGTCCTTACTCTGCTCTTTGTACTCCTTCCCTCTTACCCTTCTGCGCAATCTCTTCCCCCTCATCCCCAGTCCTTGCCCCATTTCTTCCCCTTCTCATCCTGACTTCTCACATCTCTGATACATGTGCATAATATTCTCCTTGTTTGGTATTTATTCATCAATTTATCTCCCATCTTGAATTTCTATGATGCAGACTGTGTGATCTTTCTCACCTTGGATGTACTTCTTGTTTGTTTTCCTTGGCCCTAAAAATAATAATGATAATCATAATAATAATAATAAAACCTGTATGGCTGTCATAGGCACCGGACAAAATCGTCCGGCGCTAAGTGGTGAATGCAGGGTTGTTAATGGTTCTTTCTTTCTCTTGCACCAGGGCTTTGTGCTCTGTCACTCCATCGCCGGAGGGACTGGATCCGGAATGGGCTCCTATCTACTGGAACGCCTGAACGACAGGTGAGAGGATGGTGTTGTTGCAGGGATGTAAGATTTCCAGAAAATTCCAGATTTTCGGAAATGGCGTGATTTTTTTAAATTTATTTATTTATTTTTTATTATTATTTTTGTTATGTCAAACTGGTATCTCAAACTGCTCAATTTCATCCCTGATAACATGAGGAGAATGTAATTCAGTCAGGGTTTGCCCTGCTCAACGTGATAAGCACAAAATTTGAACGCCACTATTATGCAAACTATAGACAAAGACTCTTTTCAGCAATATTTATCATGACAAACACCTTTTTTGACGTCAGTTGCTGCACGAATTGCCAGATCAGCGGTAACATTGGCGCTATTGTGGGGCTTCATTGTGAACGATCGAGGGTCTGCGCGCTACTAAGGCAGACAGTGTGCTTGCCTGACCCACAACCAGTGCGGTCACCGGAGAGACTGTGGAATGCACCCGTTGCCTTTACCACAAATTGCACGCTTTGTTGAGGCCATCCAGCTGGTTCCTTTGTCCGCTGCAGTGCAGGAATGTTTGCAGTCAAATGGTTGCAGCACACACAGTTCTCAGAGTTGTGTCACACAGCCGACGCTCATTGGACTACACGCAAAAGGGCAATCTTTGAGGGCTGATAATCCCTTGACGAAAGCCACGTTGACTTCCTATTGTGCCACATTTGATTCAGTGATACAAATAGTGCACTCTTATTGATTTATTTTTGCAGGTTTATTGGCACTGTGCCGGCCGTTGGCACTAAAATAATCCCGCCATGAAGGGGTTAGCCGATATTTTGTTTTATTGCTGTAACATTGCAGCAGTAGACAGGGCTCATACCGTCCCAGACATTGAGCTATCGACACTTCTGTTCAAGCTTTAAAAAATCTATTCTTCCTCTCCCAGATTTCCCAAAAAGTTGATTCAGACCTACTCCGTCTTCCCCAACCAGCAAGAGATCAGTGACGTGGTGGTGCAGCCCTACAACTCCATGCTGACCCTGAAGAGACTCACTCAGAACGCCGACTGCGTGGTAGGTGCCAAACCCTAACCCCCCTAGTGCTGCGTGCCTGGAACCCTCAATCCTCCACAATCCTCCAATGTGAATTTGTGCAAGATCCTCACTGCCTCAATCCTCCACAATCCTCCAATGTGAATTTGTGCAAGATCCTCACTGCCTCAATCCTCCACAATCCTCCAATGTGAATTTGTGCAAGATCCTCACTGCCTCAATCCTCCACAATCCTCCAATGTGAATTTGTGCAAGATCCTCACTGCCTCAATCCTCCACAATCCTCCAGTGTGAATTTGTGCAAGATCCTCACTGCCTCAATCCTCCACAAACCTCCAATATGAGTTTGTGCATGTACATGTACCCCACTGCCTCAATCCTCCACAGCTAAGTACATGTACATGTATGGTATATGGATCCTTTGTTTATAGAGAGTACATGCATGTTAAAGTTCCACAGCTTTTCATATCCTCAAAAATCCTCCAGTGTCAATCGAACAACCTTCCTCAATCCTCCTCAATCCTCCGGTGTAAATTTTACAACCTTCCTCAATCCTCCTCAATCTTCCGGTGTAAATTTTACAACCTTCCTCAATCATCCACAATCCCCCAGTGTAAATTTTACAACCTTCCTCAATCTTCCACAATCCACCAGTACAAATTTTACAACCTTCCTCAATCATCCCCAATCCTCCGGTGTAAATTTTACAGCCTTTCTCAATCATCCACAATCCCCCAGTGTAAATTTTACAACCTTCCTCAATCCTCCACAATCCACCAGTACAAATGTTACCACCTTCCTCAATCCTCCACAATCCTCCAACTGGAAATGTTCATACCTGCCTCAATCCTCCTCAATCCTCCATTACCCCCCGGAGGATTGTGGAGGATTGAGGAAGGTTATGGTTAACTGATGAAGCTCCTATCAATTTGTTTTGCTCCCCAGTGTAGTGGAGAACACCCATTGCCTCGGGAGTGCACATTACTGTGTTTGACTCAGTATTAAGATGCTATTAGGAAAGTAGAAGCTGGTTGAACTGTGTGACAGTCAGTAGGGCCGATTGCACTCTCCAAATAGTCGCGATTTCAAACACTTTTTATTTTATTTTGGCTGAAATAGAATACAGGCAGCTCTGGCGCGATTTGACGCCGCGACTTCTTGCTGCCTAGCGCAGGTGTCTTAACCACTTGATTACCAAGCTGGTCGAGGTCGTGTGGCTGATTTAAAGGCTGTACCGGTATACATCATTGGTAAAGGTCAAAAGATTGCCACGGTTTCTGTGTTAAATCATTCAACTTTCCATAAAAGGAATCCTGCGAAGGTTTTAGCTCAAATGGTAATCTGAGAAAAAGTAGAAAAATGCAGAAAATAAACCGTCACGGTTTACGTACGTACCATCCTGTAGTGTTAGAAATAATTTATTACTCGCAAGTAAAAAAATATTTCTCAGGAAGTACAGCATCCCATTCTCAGACCATGGGAAGCTACATCCACTTTGTGTGATCCCAGAGCTGCTGTAGCCAGGTTTACAATAATTAGTTGTTTGCATCTGAATGAAAGCGGGGGTGCGATCCCTGGAGATATACGGCAGTGAATGGTTGAATTGCTTCTGACTGGCGCCCCCACCCTGGCAAAGATTAGTTGACTGTTTGGGAAGGCCACCATCTGAGGGCTGGATAGCTCAGATGGGAAGAGCGCCGGTACGCACAACCAGTGGCCTCGGTCTCGGGTTCAAATCACGTCCCAGTCAAAAGTTTTCTTTGCCATTTTGTTTCAATTTGTTCAAAAGTTCCCAGTCAGTTTTTCATTGATTTTTCTGACCGGAATTGAAAAAGCTGCATCCACTTTGTGTGATCCCCGAGTTGCCATAGCCAGGTTTACAATAATTAGTTGTTTGCATCTGAATGAAAGCGGGGGTGCGATCCCTGAAGATGTACGGCAGTGAATGGTTGAATTGCTTCTGACTGGCGCCCCCACCCTGGCAAAGATTAGTTGACTGTTTGGGAAGGCCACCATCTGAGGGCTGGATAGCTCAGATGGGAAGAGCGCCACCTATTGCTGGCCGCCCTCGGAAGCAACGCATTTGGAACGCAGTCTTGATGTGAATCTGCCCTCTGCCTTCCCAGGTTGTGCTGGACAACACGGCCATGAACCGTATAGCCAGCGAACGACTGCACCTCTCCAACCCAGACTTCACCCAGATCAACCAAATGGTAAGTTTAACAAGGCTCGACCTTAGCACTAGCCCGACGGTTATTGTCTCGGACATACTCTTATGGCAGCAGAGCCTTCAGTGTCGCAGCCCCCTCCCTTTGGAACAAGCTCCCATCACATATCAGAAGCTGTTCATGTATTGACATTTTTAAGCGTCATTTGAAGACCTACATGTACCTTTTTAGGCAGTATTCTTTATGATTAATCAAATACGATTTCCTGTTAATGTAATAGTCGTTTGAATTGAATTTTTCAGTAGCTGGTCATGATTTTATGAGACAGCCTGCAATAATATTTTTTATTAAAAAAAAAAACCCAAAACCTTAATCGTTTTAAGACATTTTCATTTTATCTGTTTAGGAGGTCCAGATATTTTACAAAAAGTCTTTTTAACCAAATAATTCTAAATACCATGCATGTAGTAGTTTGTTAATTTTGTAATTTTGTAACTTGTTTTAGTTTTTTTTTGTATTCAGCGCTTTAAGGCCTTTTTTGGCAATTTGGGCGCTTTAGAAATATCCTTTTATTATTATTATTATTAGTAGTAGTAAAAACAGCTGCGGGCTAGTAAAATGACCCACTTTGCTAGCCCGGCGGACTAGTAAAAAAGTAGACAGCTGTGTGGCGGCAAAAAAATGATGCGGGTGGGGATGAGAAAGTAGAAACTAATAATTTGTTTTACTTGACCTAACAACCTTGTGTTCAATTCAATATTAATTATACAGGGCTAAGCTACTGTAGTATGCACAAGTGTTGCAAATTGCTTTCTGACTGAAGCCGTGTCTGCACTGGACTTAATATTTACCGAGCCCTTGGTTAACATTCCAAAGGGTAAATCTTTCAGGCGTCCGCACTTGGACTATTCGACTCGGGTAAACTAACCGAGACGATTGGTAAAACTAAATGACTGGCACAAACAAACGCACGAGGGCACTTTCGTGGTGACCTTTCACCGAATGTCTGTACACAATCTACCGGCCGTGTGTGTACATTATGTACATGTACAGTACATGTGCATGTACTGTAGTCACGTTGCTATCCCACTCCCGCACGAGTCTTGTGTACAGGGACGTACACGTCACATGGTATCGAGGCAATGCGGGGCGCCGGCGCCGGACCGGATGTGGTTTTTTACCGATTCGTTTACCGAGAAGTCTTGTCCGGATTGGACTTTTCGGCTCGGTTAAACTGACCTGGTCAATTTAACCGGGCAGAAGTTCGTCGGTTAAACTACCCATTTGAGTCGGGTAAGTTACCTGGGAGGAAAACTTCCTGGGCTGTCCGCACTGGCCTTAAAATGGTCAATTTACCCATTTGCTCGGTTAGTTTACCCATTTTAAGTCCAGTGCGGACGCGGCTTAAGATGAACACACCCCTATTGAATGACATTCTCCTCGGCACTAAATCATGATATCTTCTCTTGGACAAAATGTGTTTCTCGCAAGGTGTCGACGATTATGTCAACGAGCACGACCACTCTGCGCTACCCCGGCTACATGAACAACGACCTCATAGGACTGATAGCGTCTCTGATACCCACCCCTAGACTCCACTTCCTCATGACCGGCTACACACCGCTCACAGTCAGCTCAGATCTCAAGGTAGGCAGACAAGGTCCTACCGAGGTACTACGGAAATATCCATTAGACCGTGGACCGAGTCTAGTGATTCCAGCGTCGGTCTAGTGCCGAGTGTGACTGCACTGGACCAGCTGTCTAGTGGTTTTTTTTTCTTGTACCACAGACAAAATGCTACTCAAACATAACTTGACAAGTAAACAGCATTTTCTCATGGTGCATAATTTGTGTTTCCCCCTTAATATTTATGGCACAGGTCTTGCAAAAAAATAGTTCAGGTCTAGTAAGAGTCTTCAGTTACTGGACCTGTTGTCTAGTACATTTTTTGTTCTTTGAAATTCGAGCCCTGGGGACTAGTGACAAGTCTACCCGATACGTACCAACACCCTTGCACTGCTGACAGCTTCTTCCGATCTGTGAATGTGATCAACCTACTGAGTTTACAGCGTTACGGTGTGGGCAATGGAAGGGGTAATGATAGGGGCCACCAAGGAGGACAATTTATTGGCTTTCGGTGATTTTCAGGAAATGACTTTAGAAAAGACTTTTGGCGGGAAGGTTTCTCAACGCTTCACCGCTCCTCCAAGCCCTACAAAACCCCTGATGATAGTTGGAATCCAGCAGTCTCCTGACGACGAGCAGAGTACACGCTGCTCGAAACGTTGAGTCACCGGCTCTTTTCAGAGCCACACTCAGTCTCAAAAGAGATGATACACATGGTGCCACCGCAAACCAATTAATAAGGAAATGACTTTCTTGGTCAAATGAGATTTGATGGTTTTCATGGTGAGAATAGCAGGACAGGGATGCCAGACTTCCGGCAATTGCCGGAATTCCGGCTTTTTAATTTTTTCGGAAAAAACCTCCGGCCGTCGGCATTTGTGGTTCGGAACGACAATAAATACATGGGACATTACCGCAATACCATTCATTCATACAGCGCTTTCCTACATGCCTGCCGCGTAATACATAATGTGTACAACGACTCGATTTACACACATCACACGCGGGGGGCATGGCATGCACTAGACTTGCATGTAAAATCCAGTCTGTGATAACGTTCACAAGTTTTGTGTACGATGCGTGCCACTACATGTACTACATGTACTTTGTAGTTTGTACCATATGCAAAGTTCTCTTTTGCAAGTATGTGTGGTTCTGAAAAGAACCGGAGGAACTCAACGTTTCGAACAGTGTGCTCTGTTCGTCTCCTGAAGACAGAGTGTACTGTTCGAAATGTCCAGTTCCTCCAGTTCTTTTCAGAACCACACGTGAACATAAACTCCATGTCCGTCATTTGCTGATGAACCTCGCCTTGGCTCCCCGCAGTCAAAGAGTGTACGGAAGACGACAGTCTTGGATGTCATGCGTCGTCTGCTGCAGCCAAAGAACATCATGGTGTCCACCACGCTGAGAGACAGACAGAGTAGCCACTGTTACATCTCCATCCTGAACATCATCCAAGGAGAAGTGGACCCTACACAGGTATGCAGTGTAATTCAGGGATGTAATACTTCCTGAAATTTCCAGATTTCTGGAAATGGCTTGAAATGGCTTGATTTGATTTGATTTTTATTAGCTTTTCCGCCACGAAGCGGAAAAGCTATTGTTGTTGTTTTTTTTCTTCTTTTTCTTCTTCTTCTTCCTTTTCTTGTCGGAAAAATGCCATAGACAAAGCACAGGGTTTTTTTCCGAAGGCACTTTTGCCATTGAACAAATTTTGATTTTTGTCAAACTTGGTAAATGCATAAAACCCTTGCTGAAATTTTGTGCCGTAGTCTTGAAAACGTCATGACGTCACCACATGTCACGTGACAGCGCTTTAAAGGGGCAAATTTCGAATTCCATTATAGGCAAAAGTACAAGTTCGTTTGGTTTCAATTATGCACTACCCGGTATATCTAAGTTGGGAAGAGGTGTATCCAAAAATTGCACTCATTTGATCCTGACGTCTTTTCATGAATATTAATGAGGTCATGAACTTTTCAGATTTTCACATTCAATTGAGCATATTTGGCCAACGGAGCAAGATTTTTTTTTATTTGTTCGTTTATGTCTATTTGGGATGTACATGTAGTTAAGAAACACCCTGTCCAAAATGCCATGACCCAATCGTGACATCATCAAAATGCGTGTTTTTAAAACACATTATTTGCCATTGGTCAATCTTCTCGAAATTTGGTGGGCATTTAGCTATTGGCCTATACATTCTAAATCCTGAGTTTGGAACCAATTGACCAATGTTCGGAATTATTATGATTTGTTTAATATTATAATGAAGTCCCATAGACTTTGTGCACTAAATATGCACATGTGTTTTGGGGTAAGAATGGAGGTTACGGGTTCGAATCCTGTTGATTTCAATTTTTTTTATATATTTTTTTAAAGAACAAGATGCGTAAAAGTGTTATGTTCTGTTTGCCAACAGACATAATTTTTTTAATATTTTTTTTTTATTTATTATTTGTTTATGTCAAACATATTTCAAACTGTTTTTTTTTAATCTGTTAAAACCCTAAAAACTGAAGGGCGCCTGCACCCCTGCCATGAATCTCTCTGTCTCGCAGGACTCACTCGCAGTCGCATCTCTCGGTCGCGTAAGCGCTCACTCGCAGTCGCACAATTTATTTGCCGTCAGTGATTTTCAGGAAATGACTTTGTCGGTCACTTACATCCCTGAATATTAACAAGCGAGAGGTTTTGCAAGCGAGCGGTTACGGTCAGTGCAGTTACGGTCATCAATTATGACGTCATATGCTACTTATTATCCGCTGAACGAATAAACGACACAGGTATCTCACTTGTTACATGTAAGAAAGAAATGCGTAGGCAAGTTCAAATTTCGAAGTCAATCATCTTTTAATACTTTTTTGTCAATATGGATAGTGTTGTGCAGAAGTGAGTAATCGCTGAATATTCGTGCGCCATTTTTGTGAGTTTCAAAGTATTTGAAATACAAACATATAAGTCTCAATCAAAACGTGAATGCATGCTGTCAGAAGTAGGCCTCATTTTAGACTTATTAAAGTATTATACACAGCATTGGGATTGTGCCACCAATAGATCGTTTGCACCGGCGGCCATCTTTGGGGCCTTCTTGTGTTATTAAAATTCAGTGACAATGCAGGTACAAAGAGTGCACTCTTGCCTATCCAAGAGGAACAAAGACTAGGCCCCAAAGATGGCCGCTGGTGAAGGCGATCTATCAGCCGGGATTGGGAAACCGTGGAATGGCCAGTAATGGTTTGTGTGCGAAACCTCTCTCGTCCTTGACAAAGCGGAGAAGGCGTGCAAGAGCCTACGAGGTTGTAATCAAGGTTACTCACATTGGCAAGTTGAAATTGATACGTGTACCAGGTGAAGATTCCTGCTGATTGTCGCTGTCAGTGTTCATCGCTTTCACCGGGCCAATGTGTGTTCTTCGTGCTAGGTGCACAAGAGTCTGCAGCGAATCCGTGAGAGGAAACTAGCCCAGTTCATTCCCTGGGGGCCGGCAAGCATCCAAGTTGCTTTGTCGCGCAAGTCGCCCTACGTGCAGACAGCCCATCGAGTCAGCGGCCTGATGCTGGCCAACCACACAAGCATCACCTCGGTGAGTCCGTACTCTCTTATCAGTCTGGTTTACGGGAAGACCAGAGAGCATTCATTTCGTTCATTCATTCCCTCGACTGGGTAGTCGTCGGGGGGATCTGAGTGCAGATGAGGCTGACATCTTGTCACCAGGCGTTTGCGGAGACACCATGTACATCATCTATTAAGAGAAGGAGTATGGCTTTGAAAAGAGTTGGTCGTACTCCTTCTCTTAACCACCGTCATACAGGTTTCTTTTTAACAATGGTTCATTTTCAAAACTCACTAAAACAATCGGAACATTCTTTGAAATAAATCAAATCAAATCAATCAGTGAGTAAAACCTTGCACAAATCGGACATCCTTGTGGCTTTTGTCAAGAAATTATCTGTTTGAAAAAGGGCCCATTGTGCATCGTCAATGGAGTGTAACGCGACTTTTGTAAGTACGTGTGTGTACTGTCTCTGATCGCAGACTAGCCTCCACTCCAGGCAGTCAAATCTTCTAGTTGGTCGGCCCCAACCGAGCGTACAGATTGCGGTGAAGAATGTGGATGAAATTTCACTGCCTGACCAGGAACCGTTGGGCTGTTTGAAAAGAGGATGGTGTTTTCCCATTCAGTGACGCTGCCTCTCTGGTGACCCGTGGAACAAAAAATGCCAGAAACATTTTAGGACCACTTCCCGTGTTCTTTGCTATATTCCATAGTGGGTTTTAGCCGGTTTAACCATAAAGCAAGGACCTTGCAATATGCATTGGCTACGATTGGTTAATATAGCAGGCCATAAGATCAGAGCGGTGCTAGCAAGGGTAATGAGACTAGGGACGCTTTGCAGCTCCCATGGTGTTGCAAGAACATGTTTTCGTGCCTCTGGGCACTCGTCAGTTGCAGTAGTGATCTTGGCAGATCCGTTCATCTCGGTTTTTGTTGTGCCGTTTGGATTGGGTTTGAGTGACTGGTTAGGTTGGTTATTGGGTGACTTGCTCCTCTAGTACGGAGAGCAGCGTGTCCAGGGTTTCATCTGGTTCCTCAACGAAACCAGAATTGTCTGGGACGGGGGTTTGTTTAGGCAAGGGGAGTTTTGCCCGTATTATCATTTCCCGTATATTTTTGGCTTTTTTGTAAGCAATGAGGGGTGGGTTTGGGAATATCTCCCTGAGTTTTTCATTGCTTTGGATGTGCCGCCAATACTTATTGATTGCTCGTCGCAAGTCACGGTGGTTAACCGCTGGGTTGTAGGTGGTGCTGAACACCAGGGGTGGTTTGGTTGTTGGGGTTTTGGTAAGGGGTTTGTGAACCAACTGGGATCGGTTTTCGGGAGATACTTTGCTTGTGTTAAGCTCGATCTCGGGTTGTTAATAGCCTCTGTCAAGTAATTTTTCCGTGAATGTCTGGACCGTGTTTTCAAAGTCTTCCCGATTGTTTGTATTCCTTGCATATCGGAGACATTCTCCGTATATGAATGCGTTGAATACATGTGGGGGGTGGGAAGAGTTTCTATGTAGGTATTGGAAGGTTTCCGTGGGTTTTCTGTAGACTTTGGTGTCCAGTATACCCGTTGATCGGAAACGATCACCTTTGAAAATGGTTAGGTCCAGGTAGTTTACGGAGGTTGTGGAGGCTTCGTAGGTGAATTTTAGAGTGGGGTGCATACGGTTCATTTGGTTGATGAGGTTTTGGAAGTCCTCAAGAACGCCGTCGTAGATGACAAGGATGTCATCTCTATATCGCCACCAGGTCAGGATGTGTTCTGCTTCTCTCAAGATTTTCTGTTCGAAATCGTGGAGGGTGATATCACAGATCTCAGGGCTTGCTGTTGAGCCCATTGCACAACCGATTTGCTGGAGGAAGAATTTGTTCCCGAATTGGAAACAGTTTCTTCCGAGGATGAGTTCCAGGAGTTCTCGGATGTAATTGAGAGGTGGTTTTGTGATACCATAGGAGTAATTGGTTCGGTCGAGGGCTTTGCACACGCATTGGATGGCCTCTTCTTGATGGATATTAGTATACATAGATACCACATCGATGCTCGTAATCAGAATATTTTGGGGAAAGGTTTTCTCTTCTAGTTTTCGCAAAATATCCGTCGTGTCACGGACATAGGTTGGTTGTGCGGTAACTATGGGCAAGAGAAAGTGATCAATATATTCTGATATTTTGGCCGTTGGACTTGAGCAACCACTTATGATTGGTCTCCCGACAAAGGGTTGCCCGTTTGGGGGCTGTTTGTGTATTTTCGGTAGAAAATACATTGTCGGGCAGGTACAGTGGTATTTCAAGGGGTCCAGATAGGTCAGTGTGTAAGCATCAATATAATTCTGGTTGTACATTGTAGTCAGGGTGTAATGGACCATGCTGATGGTCGCAGGGGTAATATCCTGACTTAGTTCCATGTAATGTTGGGATTCAAGGTGCTTGTATCCAACTTGCAAATAATCGGATAGATTCGTTATGCAAATTCCTCTCCCTTTGTCATGCCAACACAATGTATCCCGTGGCAGCGCGCTATCCCTCGATCTTCCACGGTAAAGGTCGCACAATAGCGCAATTGTTTCCGCTAATCTCGCAATTCATGCTTCTTATTGATTTGTTCTAAGCTCAAAACAGTCTTTGTTTAAAATTTGGACAATAGTGGTGCCCGGGATTCGAGGGACCCCGTCGCATAGTCAAACCAGCGGCACTCCGATTTCGGTGGTCCCGGCGTAAAGTGGTTAAGAGATGATGTACATGGTGTCACCGCAAACCTACTTCATATGCTGCCATTGTGGTGCCAAAACGGAAAAGGGTGGCCAGCCTACATGAAGGAAAGGTCTGGTTTTTCCTTGCAGCTCTTTGAGCGGACCTGCCAGCAGTACGACAAGCTGCGCAAGCGGGAGGCCTTTCTGGAGCAGTTTCGCAAGCAGGCCATCTTCAAGGACAACCTGGACGAGTTGGACAACTCCAGGGAGGTGGTGCAGCAGCTGATCGACGAGTACCACGCCGCCACCAAGCCCGACTACATCTCCTGGGGCACGCAGCAGGTACCGATCCCCTAGCCCCAACAACGACGACGACCACAAAACCCGTCCCAAACCTACATCCCCCCATTGCCAGGCTGTATGCCAAGGTTTTCATGTAGACCAGAGTTGGAGATCTCGATTTTTCATGGCCTTGGTCTAATGATACCCCTTTCAAACTGCTTTCCAAAGGTGTGCTATTTCATGCATATGTTGGATCAGACAACGTATGGATGCTATTCTTTGACCTCGACCAATGCTGTGTTATCCCTTTGAAGGGACTGGAAGGCATGAACAATTTGAAAGACACTGAATTATCTTCAGCCAAGATTTTTTATCAATTGACAAATTCTGCTGGTTTTTTCCTCCTATTTATCCGGTACAGGCTGCAGAGGGAGGTAGATCGTAGACTGGAAGAGCTGGTTCTTGTGTGAAGGTGTCGCGCTTTATGCTAAGAGTTCATATCCAAAAGGGCTAAGTATTTGGTTCCATTGAAGTTAGAAACTTTGAGTCCCTTTTTAAAGGCCCTATACAACATTGGTAAAGGTCAAAAGATTGCCACAGTTTGTGTGTTAAACCCTTAAACATTCCAAAAAAGAAATCCTGCGAAGGTTTTAGCTCCAACGGTAATCTGAGAAAGTAGAAAAAGGCAAAAAAATTGCCACGGTTATCACACCGTTCTGTAGTGTAAGAAATAGCTTATGACTCCCAAGTAATAAAACTATTCGTCGATGTTTGAGTGAAGATTTCTGGAGAAAAACAGCAACCCAGACTGTCAGATTTCAACATGAGGATTCTATCATGACCATCTGCAAGCTGTGTAAATTAGAAGGAAATCTGTAGACATCTTTGTTTTCCGATCTTCCCAATGTTGTATTAGGCCTTTAACAATAAAATATGTAAACCATGTATATTATGTACCAGATTCTATTGGCATAAATTTATGGAAGAATTGGATTAGAACTTGGCTTCATGTAGCATAGAAGTGGTCCAATTTGAGCCATCTGAAACGGAAAGCCAAACATTGAGAAAATGGAATTAATCTCTATCTGTAATTTAGTGAGGGGTATCTGCATAATAATAAGCGCCATATTGTCAGTGCTTTGCCCGATTGCCTGCTGAAAACATACATACTGTACAGGCAGCTCAAACCAGGTTCCTAACTCGCAACCCCTGCTTTCTAGTGCAGAAATCTGTTTCACTTGACCACCGAGTTTGTCTTAGTCGTGTGGTGGATAAATGTGTTGTATAGAACCTGGCCTGAGATGTTAGATAGTATACATTATCTGTAATCTATCTTGGTTATTAGCTCTTAATATACTGCCTAGACTTAATATTCTCACTTAATATTCTCACCATGTAAAAAAAAGTGTGGTTGTATATACGTTTGGATGCTCTTGTCGTTTTTTGTGCATGAAAAGATAGACAACCAGATACTGGTCCTATCAAAAGAATCAACCCTGAAAGGCAAATACATTCTTTATTTTTGTCTTCAGAAATTAAGTTAATGCCAAGCAAAAATGTGATTGATGTTGGGGTTAGAATTCCCTGGGAAATTCCCAGAGAAAGAAATCCTCGCAGAAAACGATTCCCGGGGAAAGAAATTCCCTCATGCTGCAAAGGTTGTAGTACCAGTGCACTTAGCATAACTTCATTGGTATGAAGCGCTTTGAAGATAATTGGAGTTGACCAGGATTGAACTTGGCTCTGTGGTGCAACATACCAGCGCTATTTCGTTGGTGTTTACAGTTTTTCATTTTTAATCATCTACCTGTAGTGTATGATGTTACTGGAAACATTTTTTTTTTTTTATGAAATAATAAAGTAAAACAAATCGATGAAAAACTGACCGAACATTGTTAACAAATTGAAAAAATGCCAAAGAAAACTGGTTGATTTGAACCTGAGACCTCTGGTGTTGCGTACCAGTGTTCTTCCATCTAAGCTATCCAGTCCTTAGATGATGGCCTTCCCAAATAGTCATACAAGTCTTTACCGCGATGGGGGCGCCAGTCAGAAGCAATTCTACCATTAACTGCTGTATATCTCCAGGGATCACACCCCTGCTTTCATTCAGATGCAAACAACCAGTTGCCGTAAACCTGGCTCCTGCAGCTTGGGGATCACACAAAGTGGATGCAGCCTGGTACGCAAAACGAGAGGTCTCGCTGTCAAATCCCGTCCAGTCTAAAGTTTTCTTTGGCACTTTTGCAAGTAAGTAAGTAAGTAAGACAAAAATGTTGCAAACTGTCTACTGACAAATGATCAAAATCCTACCAGCCTCAAACGTTCATAGAGCCTGTGATTGATTTCATCAAAACCCAAGATTTAGTGGGCCTGACGTTTCGATCCTAGCAGGACCTTTCTCAAAACCCATCGTAACTTCTGATCAATCGATAGATGGCCAGCAATGTACAGAATGCACACTGCCCGGCCAAAGATATGGTGCCTTTGTGAAATCCACCCCCTGGTGCTTAAATTCCAGTATAGTCTGCCTTTCGCAAAGGCCGTGCTGGGATCAAAACATCAGGCTCTCAATTTTTCAGATCTTCAGAATGATAATAAAATGTTCGATCAAAAATGCCGCAGTGAAACCGAGCGGAAGATTTGCGGCGACACCATGTATCTCTTCTCTTTCAAGAAGTGGGGCTCTGAAAAGTGCCGGTAACAACGTTTCGGGTAGTGTGTACTCTGCCCTTGACAGGAAACTGGGATTCCAACTATCATCGGTGTCTATAATGCCCGATGAAAGCGCTGGAGCAGTGAAACTGCCTTTGTGGTGATTTGGGCCACTTTTTTTTTTTTGTATGCTGTGCAAGCCGTTGCTCTTGAGTTTGATTCTCTTGCACATGTAGATACACTGTACTTGGATTTCTCTGTAAGTATTTATAAATAACACCTTTAGATCATACCTGCATCTTTCAGTCTACCGACAGATCGATGATGGAGCCAATAAAACAAGTGTGATTTCTCACGCCAAAGTATTTGTCACTGAAAATCCTTTTCATTGTTAAATGAATTTGTAACAGTTATTTTTTTACACAAAGACCAAAGAAAGGTACCAAAGAAACCGACTTGAAAATTTGCAAACAATTGCTGAAATAGGCAAAAAGAATTCTATGTTCTGCTGCCCCAAAGAACATAATGTAAGGTCATTATTTTGTTCTGCAGCCCCATAGAGTAAGTCATAATGAGTTATTCCATGCCTATTGATCCATAGAGGAAGTCATTCTATGTCCTGCCCCAAATTCTTTGTCCTGACGCCCCATAGAACATGTCATGGTGCAAGTCATTCTATGTCCTGGCCCAAATGACATGGTATGTCAATCTTTGTCCTGATGCCACATAGAACATGTCATGGTGCAAGTCATTCTATGGCCTGCCCCAAATGACATGGTATGTCAGTGTTTGTCCTGATGCCACATAGAACATGTCATGGAGCAAGTCATTCTATGGCCTGCCCCAAATAACATGGTATGTCAATCTTTGTCCTGATGCCACATAGAACATGCCATGGTGCAAGTCATTCTATGTCCTGCCCCAAATGACATGGTATGTCAGTGTTTGTCCTGATGCCACATAGAACATGTCATGGTGCAAGTCATTCTATGGCCTGCCCCAAATAACATGGTATGTCAATTTTTGTCCTGATGCCACATAGAACATGTCATGTTGCAAGTCATTCTATGGCCTGCCCCAAATGACATGGTATGTCAATCTGTGTCCTGATGCATGTCATTCTATAAATAAAGGTCCTGCTAGGATCGAAACGTCAGGCCCTGCGATATTTGTTTTGATATTCGCTTTAGTGGTCATTTTAGTCAGTAGGTCTTAACATTTTAGGCAACATTTTTGCATGATTATTACTATATTACAGTCAAAACTGGACTACGTAGAAAAGAATTACCACGGCGCACTACGTTTCGGGCTAAGCGTAATTATAGCGTAACACCACCGAGTAGGGTAAGCTGCTTTACGTCTCTATAGGCGAACGTGCTATGCCGTCGCCGCCGGCGTAATTTTTTCTCTTGTTCGTAGGAGGGTTAGGGGCAATTTTCAAATTAAAAAAAATTAAAAAACACACAAATGGGCGTGTCGAATTGTTTGTAAAGAAAATTACGACAGAATAAGAGTACGTCGGAAGAAGATTACGACACGCCCGTATATGACTATTGCCCCTAACCCTCCTAGGAAAAAAAACACTCGTCGACGGCCGGGTGGCTGGACTACCGACTGGGTGCGTGGACAAATGGTAGGAAGTAGTCTTAAGCGAATCCGGGAATTTTTTTTTAATCGATTCCAATTCTACCCCAGAGTCACGATTTCATTCGTTGACGTAACCGACTCCCATTATGATTGTTGAAAGTAACCCACTGAATTTTACAAATAACTATTCATTGGGGGGGGGGGGCATACCACTGCATTGCTGCTTATACAATAACGTTCTATGGCTAGCGCGCTTGGTCGCAAGCCTTATTTGAATATTATTCAAAACTGTGCGGGAACTCCAAGAAGGAATGTGCGTTTGCCGGAGATTGCGAACTATAATAAAGAGCATTGCTCGTACCCAGTCAAGCGTGAGCAAACGCGGCGTGATGAAGCGCCATTCCTGCCCACGCCCGCTGTGAGGAGACCACGTGGAGAGCTGCTATGTCTTCGTTCCCTTCACGAAGGAAGGAATTTCTCCACGATTCCTTGGGCCTATGTTCTATGAAATTATCCCGTTTGACGAAACTTCCATTTACTGCAACGGTGAGAGCTCTTGTAAGACGACCCTGGTCCTGAGGGAAGAGATATCTGGTGAGCAAACTTTACGTTTTATTTTTCGAATTTGAAATAACTGCTTGTGCACTGGGCTAGTGGTCATGAATTTTGTATAGGGGACCTATGGTGACTCGAGTTTGCCCAACAATTAGTCCTTGCATAATAATTGACTTAAGGGTTGTCGCAAGGAGGGAAGTTTTCAAGTTCCAAATCTAAGTTTTGAAAAGTGCAAAAAAAAACAATCGAACGTATAGGGCCTTTCTTAATTATTTATGCACATTATTTTATTCATTGAGTCTAAAACGAGGCTATGGGCGCTAGATTTCCAAGATGGCGGTGAATTCGGGGCCATTGTTCCTAAGATAACGTTCGGTTTTGTTGTTGTTGAATACTAATTTTTACGTAAATAAAAGATCAAAAGCAGCGGTGAACAACAATAATCTTGAAAATCTAACGCCCGTAGCCTCGCTTTCAGTTCCATGCATAAAGGGCCTACATTCAATTTGTTCCATTTTAAATGCGGCTTGCTCCGCACTTGTCGGGCTCGGGGCACCCCGGACGGCTGCGTACACACTCGTACCCATGTACGCACACGAACTGTTGCGTGTGGGATGGCAGCTGCGCGGTCTGCGAGCAAACTGCGTACAGCTTGGATCCGGCGTCGTGCAATGTAGTGCCGTGGTTTGCTTTCGTATGGTCCGGATCTCTGTACGGAGCTGTACCGGAGAGACCGCCTTGGACGAGGCTAGCTCAGTCGCAGTAACTCGACAGTGGCCACAAATTGTACCACTTTCACCAGCCATTCAGGACAAATCAACGTGGCAACACAAGATACAATTACTGTCCAGGAAGTTTGTGTAAGTAACCACGAAGCCGGTGGAAGAAAAAGTCCATTGGGACCACGACTGTACTCTTCCACAGTTCCAGTTTTGTACACTTCATGTCAGCCCAGTCAGTAGCACTTGGTCGGACCCCCCCCCCCCCAAAAAAAAAATGTGTCTGCGCTCAACATTCAATCCACTTTTATTGTTTGGGAAAATTTTGATAAAGAGTGTTTGGAGTTTATAATTATAAATAGTTGACCAAGATAATCCCATAGTTTAGTTGCCCTATTCTATTGTTATTGCCTTATTGATCAGACTATAGTAATATTAATTATTAGTCTGACTCAGAGTGGCATGTTTTGGGTATTACACTAATGAAATAATTAAATACTAATGAACTATTGTACTAAGGGCAAGTGCTACTAGTAGTACCTAGTGTACAACCAATGTTTCTCACAATGTAGGGCCTATACGAACTACATGTAGCCCAGTAAACTAACACTCAGTTGACAAATTTGATGGGCCAGTTGAAATTCAAGTCTGTTGGCCAGGTGTTTTTTTAAAGCAGACAAAAGAGAGAGTCACTTTTTTTTCCAGTTATTAATTCTTCTTTTGAGTTCACTCCTCCATACTTCTCTCTTTGATCTTTCCCCCTCCTCTCACTAATTCCTACCCCAATCCCTACCCTTTCCTTTGATCTCACCCACAAGTTTTCCTCTTTGTTCTTTGTTTTTCATCTGTGTCCTGTTCACTGACTTCACTCTCTACCCCATTCCTTCTTATATCTGTTTTATCCTTGAATTGTCACTGAATTGCCTTTGAGAAAGGTCCTGCTAGGATTGGAAGGTCTCTGATAAAAATTGGTAATTTTAATTCAGTAAGCAGTTTGCAAAAATATTGATGTATATCACACATTTTTATTTGGTTTTAGTTTGTTTTCAATGAATGTCACTTTAGCCTTTAGGGGATCTGTAGCACACCTTTATGAATCTGCAATGTCACATGTACACTGTTTCCTCCAGTAATTTGTGGGAACAAAATAACAATTTGAAATGAAATAACAATTTGTGCGAACAAAATGACAATTCGTGGGAAAGAAATAACAATTTGTGCAAACGAATTAACAATTCCTGCCAATGAATTAACAATTAATGTGAACGAAATGACAATTTATGGGAGAGAATAAATAATTTGTGCGAACAAAATAACAATTTGTGCGAATAAAATAACAATTCGTGCAAACGAAATAACAATTCGTGCAAATGAATTAACAATTTGTTGTCCAGAACGAATTATTAATTTCCAATTTTAATGCAAATCTCAAAATTTGGGCCTCAGTGACCTTTTGATCCTAGCAGGACTTTTCTCAAAGGCAATTCAAGGACAAAACAGAGAAGGAATGGGGTAGAGAGTGAATAGGACATGGATGAAAAACAAAGGACAAAGAGGAAAGCTGGTGGGTGAGATCAAAGGAAAGGGTAGGGAAGTAGGGTAGGGATTAGTGAGAGGAGGGGGAAAGATCAAAGAGAGAAGTATGAAGGAGTGCACTCAAAAGAAGGATTATCAGAAAGCATGCATGGTGTTAGTCATTCCCCTCCTGGATGTTGAGACAATATGTGGTTGAATAGTCCGAAGACGCTTCATCCACATTTTCTCAAGGCAAAGACATAAGGCATCACTATGGTGACCAAGTGATCATCTGGCTGATGCCTTTCCAAACACAACTGTTTGCGTGATTTAATCGTCCGAGCAGAGGTTCCCCCTTTGGACACTTCACCACCCACCCAATTTGGTACATTTAAGTGTACAGTTGTACCAAAATGCATTGTTTGAAAGACATGTCAAGGAAATACTCTTTCAATGGACATTCCTCTGGAACAACCCACATGACCTATGGAGAGTTACATGCACCACCTCAAACATCATATACCTCATCTCCTGTACAGTTTTTTGTTCAGTATGTTGGCAAGACCAAAAACACCCACAAAAAACGTATCTATTGCCATAGGTCTACAATATATATCAAAATCAGTAAAATTGACACCCCTGTTGGGTATCACTTCAATCTCCCTGATCATTCGATATCAGATATGAGTGTACTGGGCATAGAATCCCTTGATCACCTTAGTGATGCCGTCTGTCTTAGCCTTGAGAAAGTTTGGATGAAGCATCTTCGGACTATTCAACCATATGGCCTCAACATCCAGAAGGGGAATGACTAACACCATGCATGCTTTCTGATAATCCTTCTTTTGTATTCACTCCTCCACACTTCTCTCTTTGATCTTTCCCCCTCTTCTCACTAATTCCTACCCCAATCCCTACCCTTCCCTTTGATCTCACCCACCAGCTTTCCTCTTTGTACTATGTTTTTCTTCCCTGTCCTATTCACTCTCTACCCCATTCCTTCTTGTACCTGTTTTGTATTTGTCACTATGCCTTTGAGAATGGTCCTGCTAGGATTGAAACGTCAGGCCCACTCATTTTTGAGATTTTCATTTTGGTAATTTTAGTCAGTAGCAGCAGTTTGCAACATTTTCTTATTTATCACTCAAACAATTTTGTATTTGGTTTTAGTTGGTTTTCAACGAATGTACCTTTAGGGGCTCCGTAGTACACCGTTATGAATAAGCAACACTTGTACACAGATGTTTCCTCCAGTAATTTGTGGGAATGAATTAACAATTCGTTAAAACAAAATAACAATTTGTGCAAACGAAATAACAATTCATGCGAAGGAATTAACAATTTGTGGGAACGAAATAACAATTTGTTGAATGAAATAACAATTTGTGCCAACAAATTAATAACTCGAAAAAAAATGCGACACTGTCCCTTTCTAGCACATGACCTCCTGCACAATCCTACAATCCTTCAATTAAAAGCCCCAAACCTGACAGTCCAACAGTGTCTCCCTGGACCATTGGTACATGTACCTATCCCTTTTTGTGATAATTATTTATACTACCACGCGCCCTCCATCACATTGGGCCTTGTAACCTGGATCCTACATTTTCCTCAAGTGACGAAAAAACTCCACATGCCCTCAATCCTACAGAATCATCCTCCATCACATTGAGCCTTGTAACCTGTATCCTGCATTTTCCTACAGTGCCAAAACACATGCCCTCAATCCTACAGAATCATCCTCCATCACATTGAGCCTTGTAATCTGTATCCTGCATTTTCCTACAGTGCCAAAACACATGCCCTCAATCCTGCAAATTCCTACAATGCATCAACTACTACATGCCCTCAATCCTACACATTCCTACACTAGGACAATAGGATTCTGTATATAGGAGTTGGGAAAGTTAAAACACCTTAAGTGTCATTCATTACTCATATCAAGTTCATCATTTTCATGACATCTTAAAATTTAGTGGGCCTGACGTTTCGATCCTAGCAGGACCTTCCTCAAAGGCAGAGTGACAAGGACAACACAGATACATGTACACGAAGGAAGGGGGAAGAGAGTGAATAGGACACGGATGAGAAACAAAGGACAAAGAGTAAAGCTGGTAGGGTGAAATCAAAGGGAAGGGCAAGGAGAAGGGTAGGGATTAGTGAGAAGAGGGGGAAAGATCAAAGAGAGAAGTGTGAAGAAGTGAACACAAAAGAATGATTATCAGAAAGCTGCATGGCGTTAGCCTCATTACCCTCGTGGATGTTGAGACCATGTGGTTGAATAGTCCGAAGACGCTTCATTCACATTTTCTCACGATCTCTTTACGGAGCCGTACCGGAGAGACCGCCTTTGACGAGGCTAGCTCAGTCGCAGTAACTCGACAGTGCCCACAATTTGTGCCACTTTCACCAGCCATCCAGGACAAATCAACGTGGCAACACAAGATAGAATTACTGTCCAGAAAGTTTGGGTAAATTACCACGAAGCCGGTGGAAGAAAAAGTCCATTGGGACCACGACAGTACTCTTCCACAGTTCCAGTTTTGTACACTTCATTCCCAGTCAGTAGCACTTGGTCGGACCCCCCCCCCCAAAAAAAAAGTATCTGCGCTTAACATTCAATCCACTTTTATTGTTTGGGAAAATTTTGATAAAGAGTGTTTGGAGTTTATAATTATAAATAGTTGACCAAGATAATCCCATAGTTTAGTTGCCCTATTAATATTATATTGTTATTGCCTTATTGATCAGACTATAGTAATATTAATTATTACTCAGACTCAGAGTGGCATGTTTTGGTTATTACACCAATGAAATAATTAAATACTAATGAACTATTGTACTGAGGGCTAGTACTACTAGTAGTACATAGTGTACAACTAATGTTTCTCACAATGTAGGGCCTATACGAACTACATGTAGCCCAGTAAACTAACACTCGGTTGACAAATTTGATGGGCCAGTTGAAATTCAAGTCAGTTGGCCATTTTTTTTTTAAAGCAGACAAAAGAGAGTCACATTTTTTCCAGTTATTAAGTCTTCTTTTGAGTTCACTCCTCCATACTTCTCTCTTTGATCTTTCCCCCTCTCACTAATTCCTACCCCAATCCCTACCCTTTCCTTTGATCTCACCCACAGGTTTTCCTCTTTGTTCTGTGTTTTTCATCTGTGTCTTATTCACTCTCTACCCCATTCCTTCTTGTATCTGTTTTGTCCTTGAATTGTCACTGAGGCTAGCTCAGTCGCAGTTACTCGACAGTGCCCACAAGGTGTGCAACTTTCACCAGCCATTCAGGACAAATCAACGTGGCAACACAAGATAGAATTACTGTCCAGAAAGTTTGGGTAAGTTACGAAGCAGGTGGAAGAAAAAGTCCATTTGGACCACGACTGTACTCTTCCACAGTTCCAGTTTTGTGCACTTCATTCCCAGTCGGTAGCACTTGGTCGGACCCCCCCCAAAAAAAGAAAGTATCTGCGCTCAACATTCAATCCAGTTTTATTGTTTGGGAAAATTTTGATAAAGAGTGTTTGGAGTTTATAATTATGAATAGTTGACCAAGATAATCCCATAGTTTAGTTGCCCTATTCTATTGTTATTGCCTTATTGATCAGACTATAGTAATATTAATTATTAGTCTGACTCAGAGCGGCATGTTTTGGGTATTACACCAATGAATTATATAAATACTAATGAACTATTGTACTAAGGGCAAGTGCTACTAGTAGTACCTAGTGTACAAACAATGTTTCTCACAATGTAGGGCCTATTCGAACTACATGTAGCCCAGTAAACTAACACTCAGTTGACAAATTTGATGGGCCAGTTGAAATTCAAGTCTGTTGGCCAGGTGTTTTTTTTAAAGCAGACAAAAGAGAGAGTCACTTTTTTTTCCAGTTATTAATTCTTCTTTTGAGTTCACTCCTCCATACTTCTCTCTTTGATCTTTCCCCCTCCTCTCACTAATTCCTACCCCAATCCCTACCCTTTCCTTTGATCTCACCCACAAGTTTTCCTCTTTGTTCTTTGTTTTTCATCTGTGTCCTGTTCACTGACTTCACTCTCTACCCCATTCCTTCTTATATCTGTTTTATCCTTGAATTGTCACTGAATTGCCTTTGAGAAAGGTCCTGCTAGGATTGGAAGGTCTCTGAGATTTGCATAAAAATTGGTAATTTTAATTCAGTATGCAGTTTGCAAAAATATTGATGTATATCACACATTTTTATTTGGTTTTAGTTTGTTTTCAATGAATGTCACTTTAGCCTTTAGGGGATCTGTAGAACACCTTTATGAATCCGCAATGTCACATGTACACTGTTTCCTCCAGTAATTTGTGCGAACAAAATAACAATTTGAAATGAAATAACAATTTGTGCGAACAAAATGACAATTCGTGGGAAAGAAATAACAATTTGTGCAAACGAATTAACAATTCCTGCCAATGAATTAACAATTAATGTGAACGAAATGACAATTTATGGGAGAGAATAAATAATTTGTGCGAACAAAATAACAATTTGTGCGAATAAAATAACAATTCATGCAAACGAAATAACAATTCGTGCAAACGAAATAACAATTCGTGCAAACAAAATAACAATTCGTGCAAATGAAATAACAATTCGTGCAAATGAATTAACAATTTGTTGTCCAGAACGAATTATTAATTTCCAATTTTAATGCAAATCTCCAAATTTGGGCCTCAGTGACCTTTTGATCCTAGCAGGACTTTTCTCAAAGGCAATTCAAGGACAAAACAGAGAAGGAATGGGGTAGAGAGTGAATAGGACATGGATGAAAAACAAAGGACAAAGAGAAAAGCTGGTGGGTGAGATCAAAGGAAAGGGTAGGGAAGTAGGGTAGGGATTAGTGAGAGGAAGGGGAAAGATCAAAGAGAGAAGTATGGAGGAGTGCACTCAAAAGAAGGATTATCAGAAAGCATGCATGGTGTTAGTCATTCCCCTCCTGGATGTTGAGACCATATGTGGTTGAATAGTCCGAAGACGCTTCATCCACATTTTCTCAAGGCTAAGACATAAGGCATCACTATGGTGACCAAGTGATCATCTGGCTGATGCCTTTCCAAACACAACTGTTTGCGTGATTTAATCGTCCGAGCATAGGTTCCTTCTTTGGACACTTCACCACCCACCCAATTTGGTACATTTAAGTGTACAGTTGTACCAAAATGCATTGTTTGAAAGACATGTCAAGGAAATACTCTTTCAATGGACATTCCTCTGGAACAACCCACATGACCTATGGAGAGTTACATGCTCATCTCCTGTACAGTTTTTTGTTCAGTATGTTGGCAAGACCAAAAACACCCACAAAAAACGTATCTATTGCCATAGGTCTACAATATATATCAAAAACAGTAAAATTGACACCCCTGTTGGGTATCACTTCAATCTCCCTGATCATTCGATATCAGATATGAGTGTACTGGGCATAGAATCACTTGGTCACCCTAGTGATACCGTCTGTCTTAGCCTTGAGAAAATTTGGATGAAGCATCTTCGGACTATTCAACCATATGGCCTCAACATCCAGGAGGGGAATGACTAACACCATGCATGCTTTCTGATAATCCTTCTTTTGTATTCACTCCTCCACACTTCTCTCTTTGATCTTTCCCCCTCTTCTCACTAATTCCTACCCCAATCCCTACCCTTCCCTTTGATCTCACCCACCAGCTTTCCTCTTTGTACTATGTTTTTCTTCCCTGTCCTATTCACTCTCTACCCCATTCCTTCTTGTACCTGTTTTGTATTTGTCACTATGCCTTTGAGAATGGTCCTGCTAGGATCGAAACGTCAGGCCCACTCATTTTTGTGATTTTCATTTTGGTAATTTTAGTCAGTAGCAGCAGTTTGCAACATTTTCTTATTTATCACTCAAACAATTTTGTATTTGGTTTTAGTTGGTTTTCAACGAATGTACCTTTAGGGGCTCCGTAGTACACCGTTATGAATAAGCAACACTTGTACACAGATGTTTCCTCCAGTAATTTGTGGGAATGAATTAACAATTTGTTAAAACAAAATAACAATTTGTGCAAACGAAAGAACAATTCATGCGAAGGAATTAACAATTTGTGGGAACGAAATAACAATTTGTTGAATGAAATAACAATTTGTGCCAACAAATTAATAACTCGAAAAAAAATGCGACACTGTCCCTTTCTAGCACATGACCTCCTGCACAATCCTACAATCCTTCAATTAAAAGCCCCAAACCTGACAGTCCAACAGTGTCTCCCTGGACCATTGGTACATGTACCTATCCCTTTTTGTGATAATTATTTATACTACCACGCGCCCTCCATCACATTGGGCCTTGTAACCTGGATCCTACATTTTCCTCAAGTGACGAAAAAACTCCACATGCCCTCAATCCTACAGAATCATCCTCCATCACATTGAGCCTTGTAACCTGTATCCTGCATTTTCCTACAGTGCCAAAACACATGCCCTCAATCCTACAGAATCATCCTCCATCACATTGAGCCTTGTAATCTGTATCCTGCATTTTCCTACAGTGCCAAAACACATGCCCTCAATCCTGCAAATTCCTACAATGCATCAACTACTACATGCCCTCAATCCTACACATTCCTACACTAGGACAATAGGATTCTGTATATAGGAGTTGGGAAAGTTAAAACACCTTAAGTGTCATTCATTACTCATATCAAGTTCATCATTTTCATGACATCTTAAAATTTAGTGGGCCTGACGTTTCGATCCTAGCAGGACCTTCCTCAAAGGCAGAGTGACAAGGACAACACAGATACATGTTCACGAAGGAAGGGGGAAGAGAGTGAATAGGACACGGATGAGAAACAAAGGACAAAGAGTAAAGCTGGTAGGGTGAAATCAAAGGGAAGGGCAAGGAGAAGGGTAGGGATTAGTGAGAAGAGGGGGAAAGATCAAAGAGAGAAGTGTGAAGAAGTGAACACAAAAGAATGATTATTAGAAAGCTGCATGGCGTTAGCCTCATTACCCTCGTGGATGTTGAGACCATGTGGTTGAATAGTCCGCAGACGCTTCATTCACATTTTCTCACGATCTCTTTACGGAGCCGTACCGGAGAGACCGCCTTTGACGAGGCTAGCTCAGTCGCAGTAACTCGACAGTGCCCACAATTTGTGCCACTTTCACCAGCCATCCAGGACAAATCAACGTGGCAACACAAGATAGAATTACTGTCCAGAAAGTTTGGGTAAATTACCACGAAGCCGGTGGAAGAAAAAGTCCATTGGGACCACGACAGTACTCTTCCACAGTTCCAGTTTTGTACACTTCATTCCCAGTCAGTAGCACTTGGTCGGACCCCCCCCCCAAAAAAAAAAAGTATCTGCGCTTAACATTCAATCCACTTTTATTGTTTGGGAAAATTTTGATAAAGATTGTTTGGAGTTTATAATTATAAATAGTTGACCAAGATAATCCCATAGTTTAGTTGCCCTATTAATATTATATTGTTATTGCCTTATTGATCAGACTATAGTAATATTAATTATTACTCAGACTCAGAGTGGCATGTTTTGGTTATTACACCAATGAAATAATTAAATACTAATGAACTATTGTACTGAGGGCTAGTACTACTAGTAGTACATCGTGTACAACTAATGTTTCTCACAATGTAGGGCCTATACGAACTACATGTAGCCCAGTAAACTAACACTCAGTTGACAAATTTGATGGGCCAGTTGAAATTCAAGTCAGTTGGCCAGTTGTTTTTTTAAGCAGACAAAAGAGAGTCACATTTTTTCCAGTTATTAATTCTTCTTTTGAGTTCACTCCTCCATACTTCTCTCTTTGATCTTTCCCCCTCCTCTCACTAATTCCTACCCCAATCCCTACCCTTTCCTTTGATCTCACCCACAAGTTTTCCTCTTTGTTCTGTGTTTTTCTTCCCTGTCCTATTCACTCTCTACCCCATTCCTTCTTGTACCTGTTTTGTCTTTGTCACTATGCTTCTGCTACAGTAGGATCAAAATGTCAGGCCCACTCATTTTTGAGATTTTCATTTTGGTAATTTTAGTCAGTAGCAGCAATTGGATCCTGCACAAAGTGCACAATCCTACAATCCTTCAGTTAAAAGCCCCAAACCTGACAGTCTAATAGTGTCTCCCTGGACCCGGTACCTACCCCTTTTTGTGATAATTAGTTTTACTACCAAGCACCCTCTATTACATTGGGCCTTGTAACCTGGATCCTACATTTTCCTCAAGTGACGAAAAAACTCCACATGCCCTCAATCCTACAGAATCATCCTCCATCACATTGAGCCTTGTAATCTGTATCCTGCATTTTCCTACAGTACCAAAACACATGCCCTCAATCCTGCAAATTCCTACAATGCATCAACTACCACATGCCCTCAATCCTACACATTCCTACTCTAGGACAATAGGATTCTGTAGGAGTTGGGAAAGTTAAAACGCCCAAAGTGTCAATCATTATTCATATCAACTTCATCATTTTCGTGACATGTGAATCGAGTCCATGCAACCACCTTGTTCGTGCAGTACAGAGGAGTTTAACAGAAAAGCTGTGCAAGAACAGGCACAAGGATCTCGGAGCATACACCACCCTCGGAACCCCCCCCCAAAAAAAAAAAAAAATAATAATAATTAAAATAAAATTAATAAATAAAAAATAAAATAAATTGAAAAATTATTTGATAAATTCTCACAAATTGCTTTTGGAGCATACACGTACCCGGGTCAGGAAAGAACAATGGTAAGAATAACTTGTTATTATAATTTAAATATTTTGTTAAGATTTTACTCGTTTACAGTAATCATTTTAAATGAGATTTGAAGGTTTGCATGGTAAGAATATCAGGATGAATAGGTTTGCGGAGACACCATGTAAATTCTCTTTTGTGAGTAAGTGTGGTTCGGAAAAGAACCGGAGGAAGTCGACGTTTCGAACAGTATACTCTGCTCGTCCTTAGGAGAATGCTGGATCCCAACTGGGAGTGGGGCTTATAGTGGAGAGGGATCCTAGTGAGGGGATTAGCTCAGTGAAGGGTGAAGGCGGGAACTGTAAAGGCAGGAACAAGGGATGCTGCACAGGATCCTAGTTGTGGGTGTACTGTGTGTGTGCTCACTCAGGTGTGTCATAAGTGTGGACTGCTAGGGGGGTGAACAACTGATACCGAGGGGGAGACTAGTGGAAGGGGGGCCTAGTTGTCCAAGGGTATAGGAGACCCATCAGACCTACCCCAAGAACTCCACCACATCACCACGGTGATGCAGTGCAATGGCTACAACCCAACCCGGATCTCCACACAAGACCCTAGACCTCCCCCCGGCCAAAGGGTCACCTATACCCAAAGCCAACCTAATAGGGCCCCTAGTTCCATCACTCTCCCCTACTTCGGTACTACCTCCCACCACATCCAACGTATCCTTCTCAAGCACGGCATTCGCGTGTTTCACACAACCCCCCTGAAGATACAACACCTACTGACTTCCCACAAGGACTGCCAAGACCCCCACCGCAGACCAGGTGCTAAAAGATCCCGTGCCAATGTGGCAAGGTGTACATCGGCGAGACTGGAAGGGACCTCCCCACCAGACTCAACGAACACCGAGCCCATGGCAGGAATGGAGATTATGACAAGTTATCGATTGTCAAGCACTCCTACACCGAAGACCACACCATCCACTGGGACCAAGCCAAGCTCATCACCAGCATCAAGCATTGGTACCCACGTCGCATCAGGGAAGCCATCGAGATATACCGACACAACACTGTCCCCCAAGACATAGGTGTTAACATCAGCGACATCTGGCGCCCTATCCTCAACCAACCCCCCCCCCCCCTCTGATGGGTCTCCTATACCCTAGGACAACTAGGCCCCCCTTCCACTAGTCTCCCCCTCGGTATCAGTTGTTCACTCCCCTAGCAGTCCACACTTATGACACACGTGAGTGAACACACACACAGTACACCCACAACTAGGATCCTGTGCAGCATCCCTTGTTCCTGCGTTAACAGTTCCCGCCTTCACCCTTCACTGAGCTAATCCCCTCACCAGGATCCCTCTCCACACTACATAAGCCCCACTCCCATGGAATCCAGCATTCTCCTGAAGGCGAGCAGAGTATACTGTTCGAAATGTCGAGTTCCTCCGGTTCTTTTCAGAACCACACTTAATCTCAAAAGAGAATTTTACATGGCGTCTCCGCAAACCTACAGTATTTATCACAGTAATTATTTTAATCACATTCAAGTTCCGGTCCAGTTTCTAAAGATTTCATGTGCCTGAGGTTTCGATCCTAGCAGGGCCTTGCTCAAAGGCAGCGTGACAAGGACATACACAGATCCTTGTCACTCTGCCTTTGAGAAAGGTCCTGCTAGGATCGAAACTTCAGGCCCACTAAATGTTTGAGATTTGAATTTCGGTAAATTTAGTCAGTTTCCAAAATGTTTGTATTTTTCAAAATCATTCAAAAGATCCCAATCACTTTTTCCTTTATCTGTTTGACCACAATTTATTGTATTACATAATTGATATAATGTTTTTTTTTTACTATATTATTGTTCCTTTTTTAAATGTATAATGTTCTAATTTGTGTTTCAATTTTGCATTCTTGGTTGTCTTGGTAGATTCAAGAGCACGTTAAACATGCATATTTCTTAAAGCTCGGAACCTTACCCAGAACCAATGAATGTGATGGTGAGTATATTGGTTTAGCCTAAACTAATAAAATACGCATTTTCAAAATTTAGTGGGCCTGACATTTCGATCCTAGCAGGACCCTTTTTTCACAGGCCTTTGAGACTGTTCTGCTAGGATCGAAACGTCAGGCCCACTAAATTTTGAGATTTGCATTTTGGTAATTTTAGTCAATAAATAAGCAGTTTGCAAATTGTTTGTAATATCACTCGAAATATCATTTGACATTACTATGATACATGTAAAACTCAATTTCCTGTCCTCGATCTTTCGAGTCTGTATTTCTAATTGTCTCCAAGGTAATATAAAAGGAAAGTTTTTTTTTTTTTTTTTAATCTGTTTACATTTTCTTAATTAAAACCCTAACCATTTAAGCCATTTTACTGAAGTCTATCCTCAATCCTCCCAAATCCTCCAACTTGTGACATCAAATCGCATTCAGCCTCAATCCTCCAAAATCTTCATTTTTTTTGGGTACAGAATGCCCCCCCCCCAACCCTGGAAAAGACAAGTTCACTATTTGGGAGGCCACCATCTAAAGGCTGGATAGCTCAGATGGAAGAGCACTGGTACATGTACATGTACATTTTGTCCAGAGGTCACGGGTTCAAGTCCCGGTCCAGTCAAAGTTTTCTTTGTCAATTTTCAAAATTGTTGAAAAGTTCCCAGTCAGTTTTTTCCTTGGTTTGTTTGACAATTTTCCCAAATCCTCAATGTTTTGGTACTTGACATAAAATTAGTGGTACCCACCACTGCCTCAATCCTCCAAACTCCTTTGATCTAAAAGCTTGCCCCCCCCAAAGTGCACTGTTGTGGAAGGGTCGGGATGGAAAGGTGTCCAAGGCTCATGCTTATTATTTTGTGCTGACTTATGATAGACTCAGTTATAATCATTGCCCCCCCCCCCCAAGAACAGTAGACACGCACCCTTTTTTACAGTAGACACGCAGCACAATTCCAAAATTGTGACAATCAATCCTCCAAAATCCTTTTCTGAAAAAATACCATTCAGCTTCAATCCTCCCAAATTCTCCATGAAATGTTTTGTATTCTGCATCAATCCTCCTCCAACATCACCCGAAGGATTGTGGAGGATTGAGGAAAGTGTTGATCATGATCTCTGCATGAGTATGAGTGCATATTAGGGCCGTTTCCACTACGAAAATAATCACGATTTGAATCGCGATTCAAAAACCGGCTTGTTTTAATCGTGTCCACACAGGCCAAAAAATTGCATTGGAAAAAAATGCAAGCCGATTGCGGTTCAGTTGTGGTCAAATGGTGGGTGTGTTCTTGAAGGTGGCCCACGCAGGGAGACATATAAACAAGCATGGTACTTCCCTATCAATCAAAGCGCGAGCGGTGCATTGTGGGATTAAAAAAGTTGGTACGATTCATTGGAGCGTTCCCATACACAACGCTTCGCAAATAAATGCGATTCTTTGAAAACATCTCACTAATAGTGGAGTTCGAATCACGATTCAAATCCCACTAATAATCGCGTTTATTGTGTCCATCGCGATTCAAATCACGGTCCAAATTATCGTGTTTATTTGTTGTAGTGAAAACGCCCCTAATCTTCCTCATGAGAAATGAGTACCGGGTATATACATGTCAAATACAACTGGAAGCTTTGCATGGTGGAATCACAATGTATAATGCTTGTAGTGACACCATGTAAGTCCTCTCTTTCAAGGGGGAGTGATGAGGCTCTGAGAAGAGCCGGTAACTCAACGTTTTGGGAACTGTGTGCTCAGCCCGTTATGAGAAAACTGACTTTCCACACTGAGTAAGTATGTATAATTTCAACAATTATATGAACTGAATAATTCAAACAGCTTCGTTCATTTATTGGTACAGTACAATTTGAATTGTGTAAATTAGGGACCAATTTGCATAAACTTCCTCAACCCATTTTCGAGAAATATCCTGCCAAGATCAATAGGCAGGCATCAGACCCTCATATTTTTTTAAAATTAATTAATCTTTGGTTATTGTCAGTACTATTATGTTGCAATATTAGAGTCCTCTTCAACTTGGAAGTTTATAAAATGACGATTTTTGTTTTTGTTTTTTTGGGGGGTGCATTTTTAAATTCATACCTGCACAGTTTTGTTGCATCCACAATGGAAATTCCATTCGCATCTTAACACAGGTTGTGATGATGTGCTTTCTTTCTTTGAATTTCTCTCTTGATGTCAGAGAAGATCCTGAGTAAAGTTGTCGCTACATATGGAGGAGATGACAGGGAAAACTGCCAAGACTGGATGGGAAATCCCAGCGCTTTTAACACTCGGTGCATGCATGTGCAAGTATTGGTGCAGTGTTTTGCAACAGCCAAGCAACGGACACTGCTGGAAGACCCAACCGAGGGCCTGCAAGATCGTCCAAGCACAAGCAGGGACACGTTTTCAGGATGAGATGTTCAGGTCTGTGCAGACATGCATTGCCTTCTTCATCTGATTTCAGTATGTTGGGACTTGCTTTTTTTACGCACAGCTGCCGATGAGCCAAAGTGCTGTGCAGTCAAACCCAGTCAGCCTTGTACTGTACTGTCTGTTTTATAGATGGCTGGTCATCTAAAACAGATAATACTCCTGGAAATTGTGGTTAAACACACACTCCTTCATTGTGGTATTCCTTCTGACTTATGTGCCAAATTCCTTTTGCTTGTTGAAATGTTTCCACCTTTTCATATCTGTCCTATTTGCTCGCCATTCTGAAGCAGTCAAGCAACCCTCAAGTTGAAATCCCGATGACTGTCATTTGTAAAGAGGTGTACATATTGCTGCCTTTTATCAATGGAGAATGTGTTTGTCAGCCAATGAAGACGATAATATTGTAACTGGTAAATGTTGAATTGAGTATCCTGAACATGACACTTTTTTTTCTTTGAATTTCTCTCTAGATGTCAGCGGAGTTCCCGATGGATGTTTTTGCTACAACACAGGAGACGATGACTCTACAGGCAAACTGCCAAGATTGTATACAAATCCCTGCGCTTTAACACTTGGTGGGTGTGCAAGTATTGGTGCAGTGTCTCGCAACAGCCACGCAACGGACGCTGTTGAAAAACCCAACCGAGGGCCTGCAAGATCGTCCGAGCACAAGCTGGGTTGCAGGATAGCTAGCACACCACATGGAAGACATCCTCAGGATCCCCAAGACTGAGAAATCTTCACCAATGTCGTCAGCCGAAGAAAATAAATACAGGTAGCTCGGGTGGGATTCGAATCCCCTTTTTTAGTGGAGTTGTCTTAGACACTGGACCACCGAGCTGGTTGGGGTGGTGTGGCGTGAATGTATAATATTAGTCTTTATTTTTTTGATTAGACAATCAGGCAAAGCACTGAGCACTCAGCTGCCTATTACATCGAGTAGGGTGAACCCTCATTGAATAATTTTCATGAATTGGATGATTGGTCACACTGCTATATCACACCATCCCACCATTGCTTTAGATTTTTTGTTTTCCGTTTTTCACAAAACACTTCTATTCTTTGCACAAAACGAGACAAAGAGAGATGTCTCGCATCTGCCGGTACTTATATATGAGCTGTAGACTTTTTGGCATGATTTTTTTTTTTTTTCATTTACAGCCATAAAGACAAAGTGTTTTGAATACGTTATACATCAACCCTGAAGCAATCATCGATTGCTTATGGGGTAGTTATGACAGATTCCTGCAAGACCCAACATTTTCCAGGGTCGTGTGCTGACCGGGACTGCCCGATGGTTTCACAACACCGACCATCCATGTTCGGACAGGTACCACAAACCATGCTCAAACTGATTGTCATCTCAACAGATATAGAATCAAGGAAAGATTCAAAGAGGTTTTTGCCCTTACTCGACTTGGTAAACACTGAATGCTCAGTGCTTTGCCCAGTGCCTGATGAAAATATTTCAGGCAGCTCGGGCGGGATTCAAACCTGCAACTCCCGAATTCTAGTACGGACGTCTAACCACTGGACCACCGAGCTGGTCGAGGTCGTGTGGTGGATTTGAATAATGTATAGACGTCCGTACTAGAATTCGGGAGTCGCGGGTTCGAATCCCGCCTGAGCTGCCTGAAATAGTTTTTATCAGGCACCGGGCAAAGCACTGAGCATTCAGTGTTTACCATGTCAAGTAAGGGAAAAAACCTCTTTGAATTACATTCTCCTTGACGCAAGCATCATGTTTTATCTATCAAGGAATGATTGTTATAATGAATTAAATAAATACAGTGGATCATCGTTATAAAAAACATCCTTGGTTCCATGAAAATTGTTTGGTATATTTAGCGGTCATTCACTGTAGCGGCCGCATATTTTGTACACATGAATTGGAAGCCAAAGGGCATGTTCGTTATAGCCGAATGTTTGGTATATCGGCGTTCATTATGATTATAGCAATGCTCCACTCTACATTGAACACATTACAACAGGTCACTACATTGTTGTGGCATTTGTTCAGGATCGTCCATCTAATGGCAAAAGAAGTCTTGTGATGCAGTATCACGATACAAGGGCAGTGCTGGCCTTTCCAAACAACTGCAGATCAGATGATATCTCAGTTTACAGACAAATCAATCTCAAGAAACCAGTAATTTATGCGAAAGAAGCATATCATTGAGCGTAACAGACATCTCAGCTTTCAATCAACCTAATTTCTTTTATTGAATCATCCAATGTCAAGCATACTTTCTTTAATGCATCCCCCAAAAGCTTGAGAAATCTATGCTCTCAACATTTTCAAAATTTAGTGGGCCTGACGTTTCGATCCTAGCAGGACCTTTCTCAAAGGCAGAGTCAGTTTGCAACATTTTTTGCTGTCGACATTTTCAAAATTTAGTGGGCCTGAAGTTTCGATCCAAGCAGGACCTTTCTCAAAGGCAGAATCAGTTTGCAACATTTTTGTATATCATCACTCTCAACATTTTGTTTAATTTGTTTGGTTTGATGGTTTTTTTTTTCAGGTTTGGCGCAGCAACACCTCATACAGCCTGGAACATGCAGGAACAAGCTGTTAAATAGATAAGTGAACTTTTTGTTTTTCATTCTGCCTTTGAAAAAAGGTCCTGCTAGGATCAAATTGTCAGGCCTTCCTATTTTGTTGGCCATTTTAGTAGGTAAGTACTTTTGAAAACATCTTTGCATTTTACTTTGAAATTATCCATACAGTGCAATCTCAGTCTTAGGGAGAAGATGTTGGGTTTTGACTTGGAGTGGGGTTGTAGTGGTCCCGTGGGGGAGGATTCTGGAGGAGGTGACTCTCTCATCTTAGGAGGGGCCTGGTGCACTGGAGCATGTAGGCAGGGGGACTGTGGCACTGTTGGAGAGGTTGGTGTTGGGATGCTCACTCAAGTGTGTCACCGGTACGTGCGCTGTGCGAAGGCTCGCAGCCAGGACGGTGCCATGGGTACAGAGTGTACCCATAGGTGGGCTGATTTGGGGTGATTGAGGGTGGTGTGCAGGGTGGATGGTCCTTGGCTATTGGTGACCAAAGGACTGGCTCTGGAAGACTTTGCCAGGGAATCACTCGTAGAGGAGCTTTGTGTCTTGGTGGAACTGTGGTGTGTCTGGTAGATCTCACCAGCCTCGCAGGCATGTCCCTCCGCGATTTCATGAAGTCATCATAGCCATGTGATGCATCATAATGGCATTAAGTGGCACGTTTGTTCAATTAGAAATGGGACGTGTTGTTAACGCCCCTATTCATTATATTTTCATGAAATCAGGGTGGTTGGGTTTTCGCTGGTTCACATTGGTGGTGTGTCATCTGCATGTACTTTGCCTGTCAGCTGATGGTGTGGATCTTGTTTTGAAAGTGTGTCTTCATGATGGAAGGATCTGTGAAGGGTTTTGAGGGCCATCTGTCTTTATCTCACATGGAACCCTGGCATCATCCCTTTCCTGGTTTTTCTTCATGTCAGATCTGACTCCATTAGCAAAGCTGCTGATATATCACTGAAAGGGCTGCATTTCTTGGTCACTTTCACAACATAGTAAAGCTTCTTCATACACTCAGAACCCTTCAACTGTTCAGTGAATTATAGACGCAAATGGAGATATGGCGACATTCAGTTTTCCTCTACGCTTTTAATACTTTATCTCCAAATTTCATTTTTTTTTTGGTAAAAGTTCTTTTTAAACCATCTGTTTGAATTGAATTTTTCAAGATGCAAATATCGTTTGTTTTCATTAACATTCTATTTCTCCAGCTCCATCTCTTCTACGCAATATGTGCCTGTGATGACTTCTTCTATTTAAGACCCAAAGACATTATGTAGGATGCCAACAAAAATCACTGATTTAGAGCCAAAACAAAATATACTAAAGTAACATGGGGACCAGTGAACTTCTGCTAATAATCTTCGTCTTACTGCTAGAAATAGTTTTCTTGCTTCATTTCTTTCTGACTTTCAAGATGTTTTCACCCTTTTTTTTCACCCTTTTCCCCCCTATAGTGCTTCTTCCAGAATATAACCCTTAATATTCTGTCCCCAGCCTCTTTGGGACAAGAAAGTCCCGGTTTTTCTCTCTTTTTCTCTGTGGCCTAGTGTAACACAGCTCTTGATAACTCTGTCCCCCACTGTGCGATATTTGTCTGTGATAACTTTCTATTAAAAATCGCGAGACTTTTACGCACAATAGCAGGACGTTTGAAACCAATATACAAAGCACCATGGGACCGCTCATCTTATGTCAATGAAAATGGGTGTCAAATCACCCTGGGGACAACGGATTTCAGTAAAATACTTCTCAATTCTTTTCCTTTATACGTTCAAGGTATTGGCACAAAAAAGATATTCAATTCTCTTTCCTGTCTCTGTCTTATTCATTTCTCTATTCTTCTTTCCAAAAAGCCTCCTTGCTCTGTTCATGGCTTCTTTGGGGCAAGAAACCTTTTATTTCCTACCAGGCCTAGACTAACCCAGCCCTGGTGGGGTTTTTTTTCTGTGGAGAGGTTTTTGCCATGTTTTCAGGATGAGATGTTCAGGTCTGTGCAGACATGCATTGCCTCCTTCGTCTGATTTCAGTGTTTCGGGACTTGCTTTTTACGCACAGCTGCTGATCAGCCAAAGTACTGTGCAGTCAAATTCAATCAGCCTTGCATGTATTTCTCTGTTCTAGATGGCCGGCCATCTAGAACAGAGAATACTCCTAGAATTTGTGGTTAAAACAAGCTCTTTAAGCGGAGGATTTGCAGTGACACTTTGTAACACATCTCTTTTGAGACAGTTTGACTCTGAAACGAGCCAGTAACTCTTTTCAGAGCCACACTCCATCTCAAAAGAGATGCGTTGTTCCAGGTGTCACTGCAAACCTTCAAATCTCATCTAAACAAATTTATCCTCTTCATTGTGGTATTCCTTTGACCTAATGATATACCAAATTCCCATTGTTTGTTGAAATAATTATTTAAATTTGTTAATATCTTTCCTATATGTTCGCCATTCTGAAGCAGTCAAGCAACTCTCTTGTTAGAATCCTGATAAATGTGTCATTTGTAAAGAGGTGATGTGCATATTACAGCCTTTTGATTGGCAATGAGTGTAACAATTTGAAAATGTGTCACACTGCCAACCAGAGACCGTAATTGTAACTGGTAAATGTAAAATTGAGTATCTATATGTACATGACACTTAAGAGTGCTTGATCTGAATAGGAAGTGCGGACCAGCCCCACCTAGTGGTAGGTTGGCCTTAATGCACCTATTTGGTGAGGAGTAGTCAATGCAAGTGTCAACAATTCATTTCAGTCTCTTGGGCTTGGCCACAATATTTTATGTGGTGGCATTTACGGTACCATAGAATTGTTGGCTTGATGTATGCTTCAGAATGTCGATTATTATTATTTTTTTTAAATGATGCCGTTTTTATCTACGGTAGGTAATTTTGGTACATGCTCTATAATTGTGGAAAAGCCAGGCTTTTATCAGTTGGGACAGGGAGCCCATAATTCATCTTACAAAGATTGAGTATCCTGAACACAACCTTTAAAGAGTACTTGAGCTGAATAGGAAGTGCGGACCAGCCCCACTTGGTGGTAGGTTGGCCTTAATGCACCTATTTGGTGAGGAGTAGGCAAGGCAAGTCGTAGTATTATGTGTGGTGGCATTTATGCTTGATGTAAGCTTACAGGCATGTGATGAAAGTCTGTTGTATTAAACTGTCTTGGGTTGGACATTAACTGCATCCAGTGGTAAGGCCCCAGTTCGGGAGAACAGGAGTTGTGGGGAATGTGGAGTTACCCCTTAGTTACCATTACTCCCAGGTCTGCTCTGGCCCGGAGCAGTAGTACCTGTTAGGGCCCCAGTTATGGGTTAAATAATTGCCAGCTATGGGTCAAAATAGCACCACTGCCTTGTCGTCGTCACAGGAGTGAAGAAGGCTAAGGGAGACAACCCCGACAGAAAAAATCCGGAAGAAGTCTGGACCCGGAGTGGCCACGAGCATTCTGGTGCGGCACTTTACCCGATTGCCTGCATGACCTTGAGCAGCTCGCGCTGGTCAAGTGGATAAGACTGCTCCTCAATAGAAAGCAGGAGGTGCAGGTTCGAATCCTGCCTGAGCTGCCCGTGTTTCATTCTGGCAGGCAGTGGGGAAAAGCACTGAGCAGCACTAGCACAGTAACAATCTGGTTGGGCAATTTCTTATTCTTAATGATCAAAATGAAACCAACCAAAGTTGAAAAGATGAATCTGCCCCACATGGAGAAAACAATGAGCTTGTGGTGCAATTGGATGAATTTGAAATTAACCCATATATCTGCCTGACTGGTCACAGCACATAAACAGTGATCCTGACTAAGCCCCTATCACACCAACCAAAAACACTACAACGTGCATCACAAGTGAAAATTGTCAATGACAGACTTTCCAAAACATAAAACCCAAACAAACTATATACCAGTGGAAAGAGTATGAAATTTACTGTATTATGATACAAGAAAATCTAAAATATCATTAACCAAATCAACAGAACAGTGAATGGGATAACACCATCATGTTCACAAACCTAAAAAATAGACCACAGAATTTCAGGCAGTTCGCAGTTTGTAGCTTTTCTGCATCCTACGGGAAATCCTGTAACTCTGCGGATATGGGTTAAAGAAAGGAAAGAGGAAGTAAGCCATGTCCTGTTTACTGAACATTAGTCTTGTGTTGGCTGAATTTCTAATTAAGTAGTGCCGAACCTTGAATCTCAATGGAAGAAACATGAAAAATCAAAACAGACCAGTTGACTTTGGAGAAGATTTCTCCAGGATAAAAATGCCAGGCCCTATACACTAACATGAATGGCAGTGCCAACTAAAAACCAAACAAATCCATTGGTAAATCACAGGGAAACATTTGTATTAATTATGTTACCCAAATCGTCTACTTAGAAAGTGGATGAGGTTTATTCAATTCTAAACTATTCATACTGCTACAAGTTTCTCTGTACTTGGATGTGCACTTAGATGATGGCAACACTCTCAGTGATAGTACGTAACTAATACTGTCCCAGGGGAGTATGTATGTCAGTGATGAGTTAAAGATGGCTCTAGAAAGTGTTACCTTACAAAGGTTCACAATTTTATAAGCATCTTGCTGCATTGATTAGCTCCAAGAAAGCCTTTGCGGGGCTGACATCTTGCGGTCAAGTGACTGGAGCTGACCTACCCTGACTTGTACATGTACCTCAAAAGGCCCTGTTGAAATGGGAACACAAGGCCCGAGTCTGTCTGGACAGCGTACATAGAAAACAACTTCATAATTTTCTAAAGATGTAAATGCTGGTCTGGCTGTATAAAAAGGATGTCCCCAAAACTGTTACCCTCAATACATAATCGGTTCTGCCCATATTGCAGGAAGATTGATGATGGTTAGCTGAGGCCATGCAGTCAAGGGACTAGGGCTGGCCTTCCCAAAGTATGTGCCTCAGTACAAAATCAGCATTAGTCTGCCTGTATTGCAGGAAGATGAGTGTTGGTTAGCTGAGGCCATGCAGTCAAGGGATTAGGGCTGGTCTTCCCATAGTATTTGCCTCAGAACAAAATCAGCATTAGTCTGCCTGTATTGCAGGAAGATGAGTGCTGGTTAGCTGGGGCCATGCAGTCAAGGGACTATGGCTGGCCTTCCCATAGTACATGCATGTGTACCTTACAAAGGCTCCTGTCTGGTCTGTGGAAACAGGATCATAATGCAATTCAAAAGGCTTTGAATTTGGAGCATACACACTGTCTGAACAGCGTGCAAATAAAACAACTTCATAATTATCTGAAGGTGTAATCGCTGGTCAGGCTGTATTGCAAAGGACGCTCCACAAACTGAGCCCCCAACACTGTTCCACACCACCATGAATGTGTGGAAGCTGTGCCGTCACATGCCATTGAAAAGTGAAGAGAAACTTGTTGGGTTTGTTGCCAAGTGAAACAAATGAATACTCACTGTCACTGTTAGATAAGGAGGGCCTGGCTGCCATGATATGAATGAAGAAAAAAAACCACACCCAAAATCAAGAGTGCAATTTTCTGTGTTTACAGATGAGCTAATTCTGCTGACCCTTGTACACAAAAGATAGGCCCCTCGCAATTATTCTTGCCATGTGTTAAGAAGAACAATTCTAGTTATAGACTGGTCAGTTTTGATGGTTTCCTCTTTCTTTCTTTATTATTATAAATTATTAATTTAAAAAATGAATCCAGAAGTTTGAATATTCAGTGCTCGGTGGGGCTATTTCCATCTCTTGATATACAGTGGAACGTCACTATACGGTAACGAATGCCGATATACCAAATACTCGGCTATAACTAACATACTAGCCGTTTAGCTTCTGATTTTTGTGAACAAGATACGTGGCCGCAACTGCTATAACGAATGACCGCTATACCGAACAATTACAGCGACATTCCACTGTAACTGCTTTTGGCATAAAAACATTAATTATAGAGTTCTAGGATAGATGACCTGTCATCATTTCTGTGATGAATCTGTTAAATGCTAATTTCAAATTTCTTTTATTTCATGATTGATTTGGGGTTCTGTTCATTCTGTTGCATCCAACTCAAAACTTCAAGAGACCCTTATTTTCTACTGGTCGGAGCTATGGCCTGCAAAATTGGCATGTAAACCTGAATAGACATCTTTATTAGAAATAGTGATATCTCTATTGCTCAATTAAATGTTAACTTTGAATATAGATATCTCTATTGCTCAATTAAATGTTAACTTTGAATATAGATATCTCTATTACTTGGTTAAATGTCAACTTTGCACGGCCTATGGAGCAACCCTACTAAGATGTAATCTTTTCCCCAATTGCCTGAAATATCCAATGGGGAGTGAGTTTGTCTTTGTCCAATGGTTAAAATTTTGCAAAATGCTACATATTGAAAACAGAAGGCAATATTTATTTAATGTTCGCACTTACATGTATATAACTATGTTAATTTTCCAGAAGCATAAAAATACTGCATGGTAGCACACAAAAATCAGAAATGAGACATGAGCTTTCATAGCTACAGCTGTTCAGATCAAGTGTATGTAATGAAGCAGTTGTAACTACAGAAGTTCATGCCTCAATTATTATCCTTTGAAAAATAATAGGCACTTATAGCGTTCCACGTCTGTCAGAACCGACACTCCTGTTGCAATGTGCTGTTTTGAATATATCTGTGCACTAACCTTTGTCTTATAAAGTGCTAACATTCAATATCGCAATGTTTGCAATAACTTTTTTTTTTGGGGGGGGGGGGGTTGGTGGAGAAATTAACTTGGTTTATTTTCCAAATCGATTATTATCACTTTGCTTTAAGAGCAAACCATAGACAGTGATGCTCTTGAGGATGAATACCACAATGAAGAGGCATAGGTTGATATCAGAACTCTTTTTTCCTCTTTCCAAAAGTGAGGCAAAGGTCAAAAGCAGTCTGCCTGTATTTGATCTCTGAACGTCAGAGCAAAACCTCTCGCACAAATCACTCCGAGGGGCTGGGCAGGGTCTTTTCTAGGCCTGGTGTTTTCATCTTTCCTTCTAGAAATAGTTCAAGCAGTGACTGCATTTTGTTTGTCCACTCTTGTCAGCTGAGTTTGTCCTTTCAATTGTTTCTAGTTGTTTGACTTGCAGTCTTCTAATGTCTTACACCTGTCCAAGAGCAATCCTGCATACGCTGTCCTACAAAGTACACAACTTATCTTTCCAGAAAATTTGATAAAATCTCACAGCAAGTGGGACGGGAAAGAGTATCTGGGGCAGTTTTTTTCCTTTCTTACTGCCCTTAATTCGCTGAGACTACTGCTGCTGTTTCTGATTCCTGGCATCTTTAGGGGAAGGAAAGTCCCCGCCCCCTGATCATGACCTCATGACTCCCACCTTTGCCACTGATCATTGGAAGATGTTTCTTATCCTTGTTTGAGGATCAAGCTAAAAGGTACTTGCCAGGTTGTACCATAATTATATTCTTCCTCTCGGTTCCTCATTTCTCATCTTAATCAGACGTGCCTTCAGAACTATCTAGAATCCACTTCATTTTTTTCTCTTCAACTCTGTTTCTATTACTCTGACTCAGACTCTGTGCAATTTACATGTTGAGTAGGGCAAAACCTACGAACTCATATTACATGTTTTTTTCCCCAATTGACTCCTGCCACTAGTCATGTGAAGAAGTTTTAAATTCATCCTTTCTTTGAGATTACAAAGTTTCTTGTTAGTCTTCCCATTATATTTCTCTTATCTTTTCATCACTTTTCTTGAGTCAGACCTACATTCAAATATGTTTACTTCTTTATCTTCTCTTCAACTTAATTCCTTTATGGGGGAAATCTTTCCTTGGTTTCTGCCTGGCTTTGTGACCCCCCAGTTGACCTGTGATGAGGATTGTATTCTTGTTTCAGGGTCAAGCAAAGGTTCTTGCCAGTCTTCCCTATATTTGTCCTCTGAAAGCCTTAAATCACTTTTCTGGGGGTAAGATCTGCTTGCACCATTCCATTGTGAAGCTTACTAACTGTACACTCGGGATTCATCCTGTCAATTGGCAGAAAGCAGATGTCACCATCCGGCATGGATCAGTACTTTGCATGAGCTGTCTTTGAGCTCAAACAGATTTACCGACATGGTGCAGTTCCCAAGACTTGAGCTGTCTTCATGGGTTATAACCTGGCAGACAGTCTTCCAGATCCAGTACTAAGTGGTCACGCATAGCATGGACTGCTCACCCTCTCCCATCCTTAATTTCCCTCACTCAGCTCGCCTATGGGATCTGTACCCTTGGCACTAGTCTGGCTGCTGGCTTTCTCATGGTGCACTCACCAGTGGCACACCTGGGTGAACAACCCAATGCTACCCTCTCTGACAGTGCTGCAATTTCCCAACCTACATGCATCTGGTGCATCATGTTCCTCCTGAGTTGAGATAGTCACTTCCCCAGAATTCCTTCTGCTAGACTGCTGTAACTTCACTCCAACTTTGAATCCTTTTTTTCTCCCAACGACTGAGAAAGCACTGTATGTTGATATTTTCACTTTCCAACTCTCTATAATTGTGTTTTAATGATATGTGTTGATTTGTTTTTCTTTTTGTATCATTTCCAATGCTGTCTGGGAAAACGAGGGGGAGGTGGCAAAGGAGGAGGTGGAGGTGGAGGAGGTGAGAGAGGAGGCAAAGTTGAGGAGACTGAGGAGTTGGAGTCTGCCTCTGCTTCTACCTGACCTCTACCTTCATCATGACGCTGTATTGTGTTTGATTTTCCTGTGCTCAGAAGACAATGTTGGAACCAGCAAATGCCTGATGATGGTGAATCTACCAGACATTGGTCCTGCCTGACTTCGCAACAGGAACTTGAGCAGTGACTTGAGACCCCTGGGCTTCATGGAGTGGATCAGAAAGGGCTGTAAGCCATCAGGTAATTGAGATGATTTGAAATCTTTCTCAAAAGCAACAAGGCCCCTGCCACTGACTCTGCCTTTGTGCCTGCCTCTGCCTCTATCTGCCTCTACCTCTAGTTCTACCTCTGCCTCTGTCTCTCTCTTTAAGTCTCTGCTTTTACCTCTGCCTTCATCATAAGACTGTTTTGTGTTTGATTTTCCTGTCCGCAGGAGGCAAAGATTGGTCCAACAACTGGAAGATAAAGGTGGTGAAACTACTAGACATTTGGCTGGTGTGATTTCGTGACAAGAACTTGAGCAGCAATGAGCTGACAAATTTGGTATGCATTTCTAAGTTTTGTGTATCTATATATATCTGCCGCTGCTTCTACCTCTGCTTCTGCCTCTATCTCTATCTCCGTCTCTGTCTCCGTCTCCACCCCCGCCTCCACCCCCGCCTCCACCCCCGCCCTGCTCCTGCCCCCGTCTCTGTCTCTGTCTCTGCTTCTCTCTGCCTCAGCTTCAGCCTCTATCTCTCTCTTTGAGTCTCTGCTTTTACCTCTGCCTTCATCATAAGAGTGTATTGATTGATTTTCCTGCCCGCAGGAGGCAAAGGTTGGTCCAACAAATGCAAGATGAAGGTGGTGAAACTACCAGACATTGGCCCGGCCTGATTTCCTGACAACAACTTGAGCAGCAATGAGCTGACAAATTTGGTATGCATTTCTAAGTTTTGTGTATCTTTATCTGCCACTGCCTCTGCCTCTATCTCTGTTTCTGTCTCCGTCTCCATCTCCGCCTCTGCCTCTGTCTCTGCTTCTCTCTACCTCAGCCTCAGCCTTTGTCTCTCTCTTTGAGTCTCTGCTTTTACCTCTGCCTTCATCATAACAGTGTATTTTTGTTTGTTTTTCCTGCCCACAGGAGACAAAGTTTGGTCCAACAAATACAAGATGAAGGTGGTGAAACTACCAGACATTGACCCGGCCTGATTTCCTGACAAGAACTTGGGCAGCAATGAGCTGACAAATTTGGTATGCATTTCTAAGTTTTCTGTCTCTACCCCTGCCATTGCCTCTGTCACTGCAACTGCTTCTGCCACTGCTTCTGCCTCTGTTTCTGTCTCTGTCTCTGTCTCTGTCTCTGTCTCTGACTATCTCTCACCCTCAGCCTCTTCAGCCTTTGTCTCTGTATTTCCCTGTCTGCCTTTACCTCTGGTCTGCCTTTACCTGTGGTGTATTGTGTTGGATTTTCCTGCCTGCAGGAGGCAAAGTTTGGTCCAACAAATGCAAGATGAAGGTGGTGAAACTACCAGACATTGACCCGGCCTGATTTGCTGACAAAAACTTGAGCAGCAATGAGCGGACAAATTTGGTATGCATTTCTAAGCTTTGTGTCTCTGCCTCTAACATTGCTATGTCTTTGCCGCTGCACCTGCCTCTGCCTCTGCCTCTGCCTATGCCTATGCCTCTGCCTCTGCCTCTGCCTCTGCCTCTGCCTCTGCCTCTGCCTCTGCCTCTGCCTCTGCCTCTGCCTCTGCCTCTGCCTCTGCCTCTGCCTCTGCCTCTGCCTCTGCCTCTGCCTCTGCCTCTGCCTCTACCTCTACCTCTACTGTACCTCTGTCTCTGTCTCTGCCTCTCTCTCTGCCTCTCTTTGCCTCAGCGGCAGCCTCTGTCTCTCTCTTTGAGTCTCTGCTTTTACCTCTGCTTTCACCCCTGCTGTCATCATAACAGTGTATATTGTGTTTGTTTTTCCTGCCCCCAGGAGGCAAAGTTTGGTCCAGCAAATGCAAGATGAAGGTGGTGAAACTACCAGACATTGACCCGGCCTGATTCGCTGACAAGAACTTGAGCAGCAATGAGCTTACAAAATTAGTATGCATTTCTAAGTTTTGTGTCTCTATGGCAGCAATGAGCTGACAAATTTGGTATGCATTTCTGTGGTTTGTGTGCCTACCTCTGTCACTGCTTCTGCCACTGCCACTGCCACTACTTCTGTCTCTGTCTCTCTCTGCATCAGCCTCATCAGTCTCTGTCTCTGTCTGTCTGCCTTTACCTCTGGTTTCATCATATCAGTGTATTGTGTTTGGTTTTCCTGCCTCTATCTCTGCCTCTGCCTCTGTCTCTGCCTCTGTCTCTGCCTCTGTCTCTGCCTCTGTCTCTGCCCCTTCTCTGCCCCTGCCTCTGCCTCCGTTTCTCCCTCTGTCTCTCCCTCTGTCTCTCCCTCGGTCTCTCCCTCTGTCTCTCCCTCTGTCTGTCCCTCTGTCCCTCCCTCTGTCTCTCCCTCTGTCTTTACCTCTCTGCTTTTACCTCTGCCTTCATCCTAAGAGTATACTACAGTATGTTTGGTTTTCCTGCACGCAGAAGGCAAAGTTTGGTCCAGAAAATGCAAGACAGGTGGTGAAACTACCAGACATTGGCACGGCCTGATGTGCTGTCAAGAACATGGGCAGAAATGAGCTGACAAACCCAGCAGAAGACTTGAGACCCCTGGGCTTCATGGAGTGGATCAGACAGGGCTGTAAGCCATCAGGTAATTACTTGCCTAGATTGATTCAGTTGAAGTGAAGACACACTCAGTAATGACATGAGGCTATAATAGGAAATACTGTGAAGATGTCTTTAGGTAAGGACTGGTTTGGAATAGAATTTTGAGTCAGTGAGAATGTGTTTCAATGAGGGTTTGCCCTTCTTCCACATATCACTGCAGTACGGTTCATTGGAATGGTTTTAAGGTCTATATAAATGGTATTCATTTCTGAGCCCAGGGTGCTTGGGCAGAAATGAGCTGACAAACCTAGCAGAAGACTTGAGACCCCTGGGCTTCATGGAGTGGATCAGACAGGGCTGTAAGCCATCAGGTAATTACTTGCCTAGATTGATTCAGGTGAAGACACACTCAGTAATGACATGAGGCTATAATAGGAAATACTGTGAAGATGTCTTTAGGTAAGGACTGGTTTGGAATAGAATTTTGAGTCAGTGAGAATGTGTTTCAGTGAGGGTTTGCCCTTCTTGCACATATCACTGCAGTACGGTTCATTGGAATGGTTTCAAGGTCTATATAGATGGTATTCATTTCTGAGCTTAGGGTGCTTGTAATGCTATTCTAATCTTTCTAAGTGTATTTTTGTTTGTTTTTCCTGCCCGCAGGAGGCAAAGTTTGGTCCAACAATTACAAGATGGAGGTGGTGAAACTAGCAAACATTGGCACGGCCTGATTTCCTGACAAGAACTTGGGCAGTAATGAGCTGACAAATTTGGTATGCATTTCTAAGTTCTGTGTCTCTAACCCTGCCATTGCCTCTGCCTCTGCCTCTGCCTCTATCTCTGTCTCTGTCTCTGCCTCTCTCTCAGCCTCAGCCTGATCAGCCTTTGTCTCTGTATTTGCCTGTCTGCTTTTACCTCTGGTCTGCCTTTACCTGTGGTGTATTGTGTTGGATTTTCCTGCCTGCAGGAGGCAAAGTTTGGTCCAACAAATGCAAGAAGAAGGTCCTGAAACTACCAGACATTGACCCGGCCTGATTTGCTGACAAGAACTTGAGCAGCAATGAGCTGACAAATTTGGTATGCATTTTTAAGCTTTGTATCTCTGCCTCTACCATTGCTACATGTATGTCTTTGCCACTGCCCCTGCCCCTGCCCCTGCCTCTGCCTCTGCCTCTGCCTCTGCCTCTGCCTCTGCCTCTGCCTCTGTCTCTGCCTCTGTCTCTGCCTCTCTTTGCCTCTGCTGCAGCCTCTGTCTCTCTCTTTGAGTCTCTGCTTGTACCTATGCTTTCACCCCTGCTTTCATCATAACAGTGTATATTGTGTTTGTTTTTCCTGCCCGCAGGAGGCAAAGCTTGGTCCAACAAATACAAGATGAAGGATGTAAAACTACCAAACATTGGCACGGCCTGATTTCCTGACAAGAACTTGGGCAGCAATGAGCTGACAAATTTGGTATGCATTTCTAAGTTCTGTGTCTCTACCCCTGCCATTGCCTTTGTCACTGCCACTGCTTCTGCCTCTGTTTCTGTCTCTGCCCCTGTCTCTGTGTCTGTCTCTATCTCTGTCTCTGTCTCTGTCTCTGTCTCTGTCTCTGTCTCTGTCTCTGTCTCTGTCTCTGTTTCTGTCTCTCTCTCAGCCTTAGCCTGATCAGCCTTTGTCTCTGTATTTGCCTGTCTGCCTTTACCTCTGGTCTGCCTTTACCTGTGGTGTATTGTGTTGGATTTTCCTGCCTGCAGGAGGCAAAGTTTGGTCCAACAAATGCAAGATGAAGATGGTGAAACTACCAAACATTGATCTGGCCTGATTCGCTGACAAGAACTTGAGCAGCAATGAGCGGACAAATTTGGTATGCATTTCTAAGCTTTGTATCTCTGCCTCTACCATTGCTACATGTATGTCTTTGCCGCTGCCCCTGCCCCTGCCTCTGCCTCTGCCTCTGCCTCTGCCTCTGCCTCTGCCTCTGTCTCTGTCTCTGTCTCTGCCTCTGCCTCTCTTTGCCTCTGCTGCAGCCTCTGTCTCTCTCTTTGAGTCTCTGCTTGTACCTCTGCTTTCACCCCTGCTTTCATCATAACAGTGTATATTGTGTTTGTTTTTCCTGCCCGCAGGAGGCAAAGTTTGGTCCAACAAATGCAAGATGAAGGATGTGAAACTACCAGACTTTTACCCGGCCTGATTTGCTGACAAGAACTTGGGCAGCAATGAGCTGACAAATTTGGTATGCATTTCCGTGGTTTGTGTGCCTACCTCTGTCTCTGTCTCTGTCTCTCTCTGCCTCAGCCTCATCAGTCTCTGTCTTTGTCTGTCTGCCTTTACCTCTGGTTTCATCATAACAGTGTATTGTGTTTGGTTTTCCTGCCTCTATCTCTGTCTCTGCCTCTGTCTCTGCCTCTGTCTCTGCCTCTGTCTCTGCCTCTGTCTCTGCCTCTGTCTCTGCCTCTGTCTTTGCCTCCATTTCTCCCTCTGTTTCTCCCTCTGTCTTGGCCTCTCTGCTTTTACCTCTGCCTTCATCATAAGAGTGTATTATGTTTGGTTTTCCTGCCCGCAGGAGGCAAAATTTTGGTCTAACAAATGCAAGACAGGTGGTGAAACTACCAGACATTGGCACGGCCTGATGTGCTGTCAAGAACTTGGGCAGAAATGAGCTGACAAACCTAGCAGAAGACTGGGCTTCATGGAGTGGATCAGACAGGGCTGTACGCCATCAGGTAATTACTTGCCTAGATTGATTCAGTTGAAGTGAAGACACACTCAGTAATGACATGAGGCTATAATAGGAAATACTGTGAAGATGTCTTTAGGTAAGGACTGGTTTGGAATAGAATTTTGAGTCAGTGAGAATGTGTTTCAATGAGGGTTTGCCCTTCTTCCACATATCACTGCAGTACGGTTCATTGGAATGGTTTCAAGGTCTATATAGATGGTATGCATTTCTGAGCCCAGGGTGCTTGTAATGCTATTCTAATCTTTCTAAGATGATTTGAAATCTTTCTCAAAAGCAACAAGGCCCCCGCCACTGTCTCTGCCTTTGTGCCTGCCTCTGCCTCTATCTGCCTCTACCTCTAGTTCTACCTCTGCCTCTGTCTCTCTCTTTAAGTCTCTGCTTTTACCTCTGCCTTCATCATAAGACTGTTTTGTGTTTAATTTTTCTGTCCGCAGGAGGCAAAGTTTGGTCCAACAACTGGAAGATAAAGATGGTGAAACTCTCAGACATTTGGCCGGTGTGATTTCCTGAAAAGAACTTGAGCAGCAATGAACTGACAAATTTGGTATGCATTTCTAAGTTTTGTGTATCTAAATATCTGCCGCTGCCTCTACCTCTGCTTCTGCCTCTATCTCTATCTCCGTCTCCGTCTCCGTCTCCGCCCCCGCCCCCGTCCCTGCCTCTGTCTCTGCTTCTCTCTGCCTCAGCTTCAGCCTCTATCTCTCTCTTTGAGTCTCAGCTTTTACCTCTGCCTTCATCATGAGAGTGTATTGATTGATTTTCCTGCCCGCAGGAGGCAAAGTTTGGTCCAACAAATGCAAGATGAAGGTGGTGAAACTACCAGACATTGGCCCGGCCTGATTTCCTGACAACAACTTGAGCAGCAATGAGCTGACAAATTTGGTATGCATTTCTAAGTTTTGTGTATCTTTATCTGCCACTGCCTCTGCCTCTATCTCTGTCTCTGTCTCTGTCTCCATCTCCGCCTCTGCCTCTGCCTCTGTCTCTGCTTCTCTCTACCTCAGCCTCAGCCTTTGTCTCTCTCTTTGAGTCTCTGCTTTTACCTCTGCCTTCATCATAACAGTGTATTTTTGTTTGTTTTTCCTGCCCGCAGGAGGCAAAGTTTGGTCCAACAAATACAAGATGAAGGTGGTGAAACTACCAGACATTGGCACGGCCTGATTTCCTGACAAGAACTTGGGCAGCAATGAGCTGACAAATTTGGTACGCATTTCTAAGTTCTGTGTCTCTAATCCTGCCATTGCCTCTGTCTCTGCCTCTGCCTCTGCCTCTGCCTCTGTTTCTTTCTCTGCCTCTGCCTCTGCCTCTGCCTCTGTTTCTTTCTCTGCCTCTGCCTCTGCCTCTGCCTCTGCCTCTGTCTTTGTCTCTGTCTCTCTCTCAGCCTCAGCCTCATTAGCCTTTGTCTCCTTATTTCCCTGTCTGCCTTTATCTCTGGTCTGCCTTTACCTGTGGTGTATTGTGTTGGATTTTCCTGCCTGCAGGAGGCAAAGTTTGGTCCAACAAATGCAAGATGAAGGTGGTGAAACTACCAGTCATTGGCCCGGCCTGATTCGCTGACAAGAACTTGAGCAGCAATGAGCTGAAAAATTTGGTATGCATTTCTAAGCTTTGTATCTCTGCCTCTAACATTGCTATGTCTTTGCCGCTGCCCCTGCCCACCCCTACCCCTGCCTCTACCCCTGCCTCTGCCTCTGTCTCTGCCTCTGCCTCTGTCTCTGCCTCTGCCTCTGCCTCTGCCTCTGTCTCTGTCTCTCCCTCAGCCTTAGCCTCATCAGCCTTTGTCTCTGTATTTGCCTGTCTGCCTTTACCTCTGGTCTGCCTTTACCTGTGGTGTATTGTGTTGGATTTTCCTGCCTGCAGGTGGCAAAGTTTGGTCAAACAAATACAAGATGAAGGTGGTGAAACTACTAGACATTGACCTGGCCTGATTCGCTGACAAGAACTTTGGCAGCAATGAGCTGACAAATTTGGTATGCATTTCTAAGCTTTGTATCTCTGCCTCTACCATTGCTATGTCTTTGCCGCTGCCCCTGCCTCTGCCTCTGCCTCTGCCTCTGCCTCTGCCTCTGCCTCTGCCTCTGCCTCTACCTCTCTATCTGACTCTGCCTATTCTCTGCCTCTCTTTGCCTCAGCTGCAGCCTCTGTCTCTCTCTTTGAGTCTCTGCTTATACCTCTGCCTTCATTATAAGAGTGTATTATGTTTGGTTTTCCTGCCCGCAGAAGGCAAAGTTTGGTTTAGCAAATGCAAGACAGGTGGTGAAACTACCAGACATTGGCACGGCCTGATGTGCTGTTAAGAATTTGGGCAGAAATGAGCTGACAAACCTAGCAGAAGACTTGAGACCCCTGGGCTTCATGGAGTGGATCAGACAGGGATGTAAGCCATCAGGTAATTACTTGCCTAAATGTAGATTGATTCAGTTGAAGTGAAGATACACTCATAGGAAATACTGTGAAGATGTCTTTAGGTAAGGACTGGTTTGGAATAGAATTTTGAGTCAGTGAGAATGTGTTTCAATGAGGGTCTGCCCTTCTTGCACATATCACTGCAGTATGGATCATTGGAACAGTTTCAAGGTCTATATAGATGGTATGCATTTCTGAGCCCAGGGTGCTTGTAATGCTATTCTAATCTTTCTAAGATGATTTGAAATCTTTCTCAAAAGCAACAAGGCCCCTGCCACTGTCTCTGCCTTTGTGCCTGCCTCTGCCTCTATCTGCCTCTACCTCTAGTTCTACATGTACCTCTGCCTCTGTCTCTCTCTTTAAGTCTCTGCTTTTACCTCTGCCTTCATCATAAGACTGTTTTGTGTTTGATTTTTCTGTCCGCAGGAGGCAAAGTTTGGTCCAACAACTGGAAGATAAAGGTGGTGAAACTACCAGACAATTGGCTCGGCCTGATTTCCTGACAAGAACTTGAGCAACAATAAGCTGACAAATTGGGTATGCATTTCTAAGTTTTGTGTATCTATATCTGCCACTGCCTCTGCCTCTATCTCTGTCTCTGTCTCCGTCTCCATCTCCGCCTCTGCCTCTGCCTTTCTCTACCTCAGCCTCAGCCTTTGTCTCTCTCTTTGAGTCTCTGCTTTTATCCTGCCTTCATCATAACAGTGTATTTTTGTTTGTTTTTCCTGCCTGCAGGAGTCAAAGTTTGGTCCAACAAATACAAGATGAAGGTGGTGAAACTACCAGACATTGGCACGGCCTGATTTCCTGACAAGAACTTGGGCAGCAATGAGCTGACAAATTTGGTATGCATTTCTAAGTTCTGTGTCTCTACCCCTGCCATTGCCTCTGTCACTGTCACTGCTTCTGCCTCTGCCTCTGCCTCTGCCTCTCTCTCAGCCTCAATATCTGTCTCTCTCTCTACCTTTTGCCTCTACCTCTGTCTCTGTCTATCTCTACCTTTGTCTCTGCCTCTGTCTCTATCTCTCTCTACCTCAGCCTCAGCCTGTCTTTCCCCCTCTTCTTTTACCTTAGTTTTCATCATAACAGTGTATTGTGTTTGATTTTCCTGCCTGTGACTCTGCCGCTACCTCTCTCTCTGCCTCAGCCTCTGTCTCTCTCTTTGAGTCTCTGCTTTTACTTCTGCCTTCATAATATCAGTTTTTCCCGTTTTTCCTGTTTTTCCTGCCTGCAGGAGGCAAAGTTTGGTCCAACAAGTACAAGATGAAGGTGGTGAAACTACCAGACATTGACCCGGCCTGATTGCTGACAAGAACTTGAGCAGCAATGAGCTGACAAATTTGGTATGCATTTCTAAGTTCTGTGTGTGTGTCTCTCTCGCTCTGCCTCTGTCTCTGCCTCTGCCTCTGCCTCTGCTACTGCCTCTGCCTCTGCTACTGCCTCTGCCTCTCTCTGCCTCTGCCTCTGCCTCTGCTACTGCCTCTGCCTCTCTCTGCCTCTGCCTCTGCCTCTGCCTCAGTCTTTGCCTCTGTCTCTGTCTCTCTGTCTCTGCCTCTGCCTCTGTCTCTCTCTGCCTCTGCCTCTGTCTCTGTTTTTGCCCCTCTGCTTTTTCCTTTGTCTTTATCATAACAGTGTATTGTGTTTGATTTTCCTGCCTCCAGGAGACAATGTTCGGACCAACAAATGCAAGATAAGAAGGTGGGGAAACTACCAGACATTGGCCCTGCCTGACTTTCCAGGAAGATGTTAGGCAGTGAGGAGCTGACAATCCTAGCAGAAGACTTGAGACCCCTGGGTTTCATTTAGTAGATCAGAAAGGTAATTATCTGTCTCTACCTCTGTCATTACCTCCGTCTGTCTCTTTCTCTGTCTCTATCTCTGCCTCAGCCTCTAGTCTGCCTCTGTCTCTCTCTGTCTCTCTCTTTGAGTCTCTGCCTTTACCTTTGCCTTCATCATAAGAGTTTACTGTTTTTGATTTTCCTGCCTGCAGGAGGCAAAGTTTGGTCCAACAAATACAAGATGAAGGTGGATTTAACTACCAGTCATTGGCCCGGCCTGATTTCCTGACAAGAACTTGAGCAGCAATGAGCTGACAAATTTGGTATGCATTTCTAAGCTTTGTGTCTCTGCCTTTGCCATTGCTTATGTCTTTGCCGCTGCCACAGCCTCAGCCTCTGCCTCTCTTTGCCTCTGCCTCTGCTTCTCTCTGCCTCTCTCTCTGCCTCTCTTTGCCTCAGCCTCAGCCTCTGTCTCTCTGTTTGAGTCTCTGCTTTTACCTCTGCTTTCATCATAACGGTGCATTGTGTTTGATTTTTCTGCCTCTGTGACTACCTCTGCCTCTGCCTCTGTCTTTATCTCTGCCTTTGCCTCTTTCTCTGCCTCTGCCTCTGCCTCTGTCTCTGCATCTGCCTCTAATATATCTCTCTCTGCCTCAGTCTTTGTCTCTCTGCTTTTACCTCTGCCTTCATCATAACAGTGTATTGTGTTTGATTTTTGTGCTCCCAGGAGACGATGTCCGAACCAACAAATGCAAGATGAAGGTGGCTAAACTACCAGTCCTTGGCCCTGCCTGACTTCCCAAGAAGAAGTTAAGCAGTGATGAGCTGACGAACCTAGCAGAAGACTTGAGACCCCTGGATCAGACAGGGCTGTAAGCCATCAGGTAATTACTTGCCTAGATTGATTCAGTTGAAGTGAAGACACACTCAGTAATGACATGAGCATAGGAAATACTGTGAAGATGTCTTTAGGTAAGGACTGGTTTGGAATAGAATTTTGAGTCAGTGAGAATGCGTTTCAATGAGTGTTTGCCCTTCTTGCACATATCACTGCAGTGCGGTTCATTGGAATGGTTTAATCAAGGTCTAGATGGCTCATGACCATTGGTATGCATTTCTGAGCTAAGGGTGCTTGTGATGCTATTATAATCTGTGACCCGCCACCCCAAAACCAGGCGGAAGTCGGCAAGGGCCATTTCGAGATACGGCCATTTCAATGAAAAATTGTGTTGATGGTCGATTTTTTTGTTTTTCTCATTAAATTGAAGCTTAACATCTATTCTATCAGTTGGCCAAGTTTAATCCCCCAAAAATCTTTGAAAATGGCATAAAGGGCATTTTTATGAGGCGATTGTCTTTGCTGGCCGTCTAATATGGACGAAACAAAAGCTTACATTCACCACGGACGACAACAAAATCGCGATTTTCCAAGCCACTGACATATAGAGTCCCATAGCGGACTTGGCTCATGGCACGCACCAAAAGAAAGAGGAGACCGTCATCTTTCCAAATATGGTATTTGTTATTGGCGGGTAATTCCAATTCAGCCAACCACAGGGCTTCTTCTGTATGATGTAGTAGTAAACAAACGTTCTGTCAGGTTAGCAACACGCGTCACGTGACTAAAATAGCAACGCCTCATTGGCTGATACGCACGTGGAACCATACCTCAGTAAAAAATTGCCCCCGCGTATTAGTAAAAGCATGGGGCGACATGACTGACCATGTGCACTATTCCATTGCACTCAATTGCCAGAGCGTGCTTAGAAATCGGTGGCGTTCTGTCGCAAAAGTTGGCTTTGGTCTTCCTTTTTATGAAACATGTACCCCCGGTATTATGAGTTTCCAGTCATGGATTTTCCGTGTAATTGTCCCGATCCGGATCGCGAGGACAGGATTGCAAGACTCGTTAACGATGCTGCAGCTTGCGGGTTGAAAGACTCATCGGCAAGCTTAGCCCTACCGTAGTCCGAGTAACTTGGACCCGACGAGTCACCTTTTTTATCGAATTTTGACATTTTGAGATTCGGGTGAATCAGTCACCCGAATCTCAAAATCTCAAAATTCGATAAAAAAGGGTGACTTGTCGGGTCCAAGTTACTCAGACTAATGCTAGTCGGGATGTCTTAGCGTTCGATCGGGAAGATCCTCCCTTGGTAAGTTACTGTTTAAAATTTGTAAACAAGAATACTGAGTACTGTACTGAGTATTGTACTAGTAGTACTACTACAGCATTATTAATTTAACATGTTTTAATGACTTGACATGGTTGAAACATGGAGCTACTTATAATAGTTAATACTAATACTTAATATGGTTTGAAGAACAAGCAATGTGCAACGTTCAAAACACGTTTGATAATTAATTACGAAGAAGTTAACATCCACAAAATGATACATTTTTTTCTCACATAAAAAAGGCGTGTTGCTTTTCAGTTTTTGTACTATACTAGATTACTACTAAACCGACATGTAGAAGAAGGGGAGTAAGGTTTGAAAGAGTCAATCAAATTAAAAGTTACTTTACCTCATACCTGTTTTAAAAGTAACGCTGCTCCTGCATAGTTTTAAAGTTACGATGCCACACACCGTACACGTGTAGCGCTTTTGTGTACACATGTGTACACAAAAGTGTTAAATGAATGTTATGAGCCACTTTTTCGCACTCACAAGACTTCAACTGCAGTTCATATGAACTGTTTAACTTAAAGGCAAAGGCCTATTTTACTTTTTAATATGCGGCAGTACGCACGCACACCATCATGTAATTTTCTGTTCATGTATCTTTTTCTTTTGTGTAGCCTCATGTTCCCGAGCACGAGGATGATGAAGAAAATATGGCAATGGACATGGCTGCAAACATGTACGACTTCCGGACAAGCAATGCCATGGCCAGTGTAAACTTCACAACGGCAGGCCATGTATTCAGCAGTACAGCGTAGAAGAGATCAGTTGTATTCGGTAAGCTTTAGTTACTAGTAGTTTTAGTTTAATATTGATAATGACAAACGGTTGTCGCGGTAATCGTAACCCTCATCCTCCCGAAGGTCGGAGACCTGAGGGTTACGGACCGCTATGTACAAAAATAGACCGAAGTTTGTGTTTTCACCATTTTTGAAAGACTACTGTCCCCATCGCCACACACAATCTAAGGACATAGATTTAGTAATCGCGATTTTGTACATAGCGGTCCGTAACCCTCAGGTCTCCGATCTTCGGGAGGAAGAGGGTTACGGTTACCACAACTAGAAAAACGGTACTTGTTCAAAAGCAGTTCAAATTCATCGTGGTACGAGTTGACCCCTAAACAGTAGATTTGAGTGTGTGAAATGTACATGTATTACGGTATGTTATGATATGATTTTACTTATTTTTCCCTTTTTGTTCTAATTTTAGGTTCAATGTTCAGGACATGACAAGTTTGGAGAAAGACTTGTTCTTGCTGGGAATCATTTGCGCCAGCACCTCAGATGCAACGATGAAGTCCAAACGTGTCAACCATGAACGCCGACACACGAGGATAATGGCATTTCACTACGAGCACAAGAGGATTGCAGACAATTCTGCACTGAAGAGACTAAGGACTTGGTTTTCCCTGCTCCAATCAATGAAGATTAGTGGTATTTTTGTGGCGGTTTCCGAAACTTGATCCTAATTATGTACTTAAGGTTTAAGGCTCATACAACCAATTAACCTATATCCGCTGAATAATAGCAAACTCATATTTTAAAATTTATGACTGAGACTTGTAATCACAATTTCATCCAGAAGTTACATCCTCTTGCCTTGGATTTCGAAGGTTTTCTGAAGGGTCACACGACCATCAGTTTGTCTTGATTAACATTAACATGTCCATATTTTGGGCTGTTACTGATTTAGCAAAAATCCATACCTTTTGTTCTTATATTTTTTTTCGTGTCACGAAGACCTTTTTCGTAGGAGTCACTAATGTCAGTAAACAATAATCGAAAATTATGGAAAAGCTAGCAAGCCTGTTGGTTAGCATGTCAGAAAACAATAATTGAAAATTAGTATAGAAAAGCTAGCAATCCGGTTGGTTTGCATGTCGGTTTGTGCCTATTTAGAGAAAAGATGTATTAAGACATTGTTGTCAAATGTGATATTATAATTTAATTTTTATTATTTCTAAACTGTAACACTAACATTTGTCATCTGACAGTGTTTTAAGGGGTCCTCACAGTTCCACAATTCCATTATGAAAAAACAATAAGTCACATTGGGTTAAAACGTGTTATGTGTTTCGTGTACAATAATAATAATAATAATAAAGGAACTCATGCAGAAAAGCCTTCTTTTCAACTTTTAAACAAATTTTTACTTGATATTGATATTATTATCACTTATTTTTCTATTTTTTTGGAAGTATAAATTACAGAAAGAAGATAATTTTGTTTTATGCTGTAACACATGATTTGAGTACTATGTGGTGTTTGTTGGAGATGGAGTTTAAAGTTCATTATGCCCTGGTAAAAATCCAAAGCAACTCACATAACTTTGTTATTAAGTGGGCGGGGCCGGCTGGGAGGGGGGCATTTCAAGAATGTTAGTATTTTCTTTTCTTGGTTTTAAATTATGATTTCATGTACATGTACTGGATAATGTGTATACACTAAAGAATTGTATTTAGAATTAGAAATAAAGAAAAAGAAACTAATATTGTACACATGAAACCAATAGCTGTGTTGAGTTTTTGTTTGCTGTAAAGTTATTTAGGATACTTTCATCACAATGTCACAAATATCCATAATCTCAAAATATGCCCAATGAATTGACTAATTTTTCATTTTGTTGTGTAGGCATAAACATTCTTAGAAGCTGTGCAAAAGTAAACGAGTCTGCAAGAACCCCACGTAGCACGTTGCTAGGGTGAATTACGTGATAACGGAAGTAGAATAACATTGAAATTCTACCTGAACTTTAATGTCCGGTATCTCAAAACCATACTACAGTTGCAGTTACTTAACTTTGAAAAGCTCTAACTCCAAAAGTTTTCCACCTATACACATCAGCTATACCTCATTTGAATGCTGAAATAACAAGCAATCCATGGTGCATAAATCTCCAATTTCATAAAAAACGACTTAAGCCTGGTTTTGGGATGGTGGGTCACATCTTCCTAATATCATTCAAATACTACCTCAAAAGCAACGAGGCCTCTGCCACTGACTCAGCCTTTTCCTCTGCCTCTACCCTTGCATCAATCTCTGTCTCTGTCTCTCTCTACCTTTGTCCCTGCCTCTGTCTCTATCTCGCTCTTCCTCTGCCTTCGCCTCTCTCCTCTGCCTCAATATCTGTCTCTCTCTACCTTTTGCCTCTACCTCTGTCTCTGTCTCTCTCTACCGTTGTCTCTGCCTCTGTCTCTATCTCGCTCTTTTTCTGCCTTTGCCTCTCTGCTATGCCTCAATCTCTCTCTCTCTACCTTTTGCCTCTACCTCTACCTCTGTGTCTGTCTGTCTCTAGCTTTGTCTCTGCCTCTGTCTCTATCTCTCTCTTCCTCTGCCTTTGCCTTTCTCCTCTGCCTCAATCTCTGTCTGTCTTTCTCTACCTCAGCCTCTGTCAGTCTTTCCCCCTCTACTTTTACCTCTGCCTTCATCATAAGAGTGTATTGCGTTTGTTTTTCCTGCCCGCAGGAGGCAAAGTTTGGTCTAACAAATACAAGATGAAGGTGGTGAAACTACCAGACATTGGCACGGCCTGATTCGCTGACAAGAACTTGGGCAGCAATGAGCTGACAAATTTGGTATGCATTTCTGTGGTTTGTGTGCCTACCTCTGTCACTGCTTCTGCCACTAACACACTGCCTCTGCTTCTGCCACTTTCTCTGTCTCTGTCTCTGTCTCTGTCTCTGTCTCTGTCTCTGTCTCTGTCTCTGTCTCTGTCTCTGTCTCTGTCTCTGTCTCTGTCTCTGTCTCTGTCTCTGTCTCTGTCTCTGTCTCTGTCTCTGTCTCTGTCTCTGTCTCTGTCTCTGTCTCTGTCTCTGTCTCTGTCTCTGTCTCTGTCTCTGTCTCTGTCTCTGTCTCTCTCTGCCTCAGCCTCATCAGTCTCTGTCTTTGTCTGTCTGCCTTTACCTCTGGTTTCATCATAACAGTGTATTGTGTTTGGTTTTCCTGCCTCTATCTCAGCCTCTGCCTCCGTCTCTCCCTCTGTCTCTCCCTCTGTCTCTCCCTCTGTCTCTCCCTCTGTCTCTCCCTCTGTCTCTCCCTCTGTTTCTCCCTCTGTCTCTCCCTCTGTCTCTCCCTCTGTCTCTCCCTCTGTCTCTCCCTCTGTCTCTCCCTCTGTCTCTCCCTCTGTCTCTCCCTCTGTCTCTCCCTCTGTCTCTCCCTCTGTCTCTCCCTCTGTCTCTCCCTCTGTTTCTCCCTCTGTCTCTCCCTCTGTCTCTCCCTCTATCTCTCCCTCTGTCTCTCCCTCTGTTTCTCCCTCTCTCTCTCCCTCTCTATCTCCCTCTCTCTCTCCCTCTCTCTCTCCCTCTGTCTCTCCCTCTGTCTCTCCCTCTGTCTCTCCCTCTGTCTCTCCCTCTGTCTCTCCCTCTGTTTCTCCCTCTGTCTCTCCCTCTGTCTCTCCCTCTGTCTCTCCCTCTGTTTCTCCCTCTGTCTCTCCCTCTGTCTCTCCCTCTGTTTCTCCCTCTGTCTCTCCCTCTGTCTCTCCCTCTGTCTCTCCCTCTGTCTCTCCCTCTGTTTCTCCCTCTGTCTCTCCCTCTGTCTCTCCCTCTGTCTCTCCCTCTGTCTCTCCCTCTGTTTCTCCCTCTGTCTCTCCCTCTGTTTCTCCCTCTGTCTCTCCCTCTGTCTCTCCCTCTGTCTCTCCCTCTGTCTCTCCCTCTGTCTCTCCCTCTGTCTCTCCCTCTGTTTCTCCCTCTGTCTCTCCCTCTGTCTCTCCCTCTGTCTCTCCCTCTGTCTCTCCCTCTGTCTCTCCCTCTGTCTCTCCCTCTGTCTCTCCCTCTGTTTCTCCCTCTGTCTCTCCCTCTGTCTCTCCCTCTGTCTCTCCCTCTGTCTCTCCCTCTGTCTCTCCCTTTGTTTCTCCCTCTGTCTCTCCCTCTGTCTTGGCCTCTCTGCTTTTACCTCTGCCTTCATCATAAGAGTGTATTATGTTTGGTTTTCCTGCCCGCAGAAGGCAAAGTTTGGTCTAGCAAATGCAAGACAGGTGGTGAAACTACCAGACATTGGCACGGCCTGATGTGCTGTCAAGAACTTGGGCAGAAATGAGCTGACAAACCTAGCAGAAGACTTGAGACCCCTGGGCTTCATGGAGTGGATCAGACAGGGCTGTAAGCCATCAGGTAATTACTTGCCTAGATTGATTCAGTTGAAGTGAAGACACACTCAGTAATGACATAAGGCTATAATAGGAATATAATAGGAAATAGATATCTTTAGGTAAGCACTGGTTTGGAATAGAATTTTGAGTCAGTGATGAGAATGTGTTTCAATGAGTGTTTGTCCTTCTTGTACATATCACTGCAGTACGGTTCATTGGAATGTTTTCAAGGTCTATATAGATGGCTTATGAGCATTGGTATGCATTTCTGATGAGCTGAAGGTGCTTGTGATGCTATTATAATCTTTCTAAGATCATTCAAATACTACCTCAAAAGCAACGAGGCCTCTGCCACTGGCTCAGCCTTTTCCTCTGCCTCTAGTCTACCCTTGCATCAATCTCTGTCTCTGTCTCTCTCTACCTTTGTCTCTGCCTCTGTCTCTATCTCGCTTTTCCTCTGTCTTTGCCTCTCTCCTCTACATGTACCTCAATCTCTGCCTCAGCCTCTGTCTCTCTCTTTGAGTCTCTGCTTTTACCTCTGCCTTCATCATAACAGTGTGTTGCGTTTGTTTTTCCTGCCTGCAGGAGGAAAAGTTAAGTCTCATCACAAGTACAAGATGAAGGTGGTGAAACTACTAGACATTGACCCGGCCTGATTCGCTGACAAGAACTTGAGCAGCAATTACCTGACAAATTTGGTATGCATTTCTAAGTTTTGTGTGTGTGTGTCTCTCTCTCTCTCATCCTTCTGCCTCTGCCTCTCCCTCTCTCTGCCTCTCTCTCTCTGCCTCTCTCTCTCTGCCTCTGTCTGAGTCTCTGTCTCTGCATCTGCCTCTGTCTCTCTCTGCCTCTGCCTCTGCCTCTGCCTCTCTCTCTGCCTCTGTCTTTGCCTCTGTCTCTGTCTCTCTGTCTCTGCCTCTGCCTCTGTCTCTCTCTGCCTCAATCTCAGCCTCTGTCTCTGTTTTTGCCCCTCTGCTTTTTCCTTTGTCTTCATCATAACAGTGTATTGTGTTTGATTTTCCTGCCTCCAGGAGACAATGTTCGGACCAACAAATGCAAGATAAGAAGGTGGGGAAACTACCAGACATTGGCCCTGCCTGACTTTCCAGGAAGATGTTAGGCAGTGAGGAGCTGACAATCCTAGCAGAAGACTTGAGACCCCTGGGCTTCATTTAGTAGATCAGGCAGGGCTGTATAAAGCCATCAGGTAATTATCTGTCTCTACCTCTGTCATTACCTCCGTCTCTGTCTCTATCTCTGTCTCTATCTCTGCCTCTATCTCTGCCTGAGCCTCTGCCTCAGTCTCATCCTCTAGTCTGCCTCTGTCTCTCTCTGTCTCTCTCTTTGAGTCTCTGCTTTTACCTCTGCCTTCATCATAACAGTGTTTTGCGTTTGTTTTTCCTGCCCGCAGGAGGCAAATTTTGGTACAACAAATACAAGATGAAGGTGGTGAAACTACCAGACATTGACCCGACCTGATTCGCTGACAAGAACTTGAGCAGCAATGAGCTGACAAATTTGGTAAGCATTTCTTAATTGTGTGTCTCTGCCTCTGACATTGCTTCTGCCTCTGCCTCTGCCTCTGCCTCTCTCTCTCTCTCTCTGCCTCTGCCTCTGCCCCTCTCTCTCTCTCTCTGTCTCTCTCTTTGAGTCTCTGCCTTTACCTTTGCCTTCATCATAAGAGTGTATTGTTTTTGTTTTTCCTGCCTGCAGGAGGCAAAGTTTGGTCCAACAAATACAAGATGAAGGTGGATTTAACTACAAGTCATTGGCCCGGCCTGATTTCCTGACAAGAACTTGAGCAGCAATGAGCTGACAAATTTGGTACGATTTCTAAGCTTTGTGTCTCTGCCTTTGCCATTGCTTATGTCTTTGCCACTGCCTCTGCCTCTGCCTCTGCCCCTCTCTGCTTCTGCCTCTGCCTCTGCCTCTGTCTTTGTCTCTGTCTCTACCTCTGCCTCTGCTTCTGCCTCTACCTCTGCCTCTGCCTCTGCCTCTGCCTCTGCCTCTGCCTCTCTCTGCCTCTCTCTGCCTCTCTCTGCCTCAGCCTCAGCGTCTGTCTCTCTGTTTGAGTCTCTGCTTTTACCTCTGCTTTCATCATAACGGTGTATTGTGTTTGATTTTTCTGCCTCTGTGACTACCTCTATCTCTGCCTCTGTCTCAGCCTCTGCCTCAGCCTCTGCCTCTAATATATCTCTCTTTGCCTCCGTCTCTGTCTTTCTCTCTGCTTTTACCTCTGCCTTCATCATAACAGTGTATTGTGTTTGATTTTTGTGCTCCCAGGAGACGATGTTCGAACCAACAAATGCAAGATGAAGGTGGCTAAACTATCAATCATTGGCCCTGCCTGACTTCCCAAGAAGAAGTTAAGCAGTGATGAGCTGACAAACCTAGCAGAAGACTTGAGACCCCTGGGCTTCCTGGAGTGGATCAAACAGGGATGTAAGCCATCAGGTAATTACTTGCCTAGATTGATTCGATTGAAGTGAAGACACACTCCTAAGTAAGAGTACGGCGTTGAATGCTGCATTTTCGCGAAACAAATGAAGCGTTTTCACGAGATTCGGTTGGCGGATTGAGCTGAAATGTTCACAGGTGTGCTATATATGCATATGTTGGATCAGACAGAGTATATGGATGCTATTCTTTGACCTCGACCAATGTTGTATTAGGCCTTTAAGTCATGACATGAGGCTATAATAGGAAATACTGTGAAAATGTCTTGAGGTAAGGACTGGTTTGGAATAGAATTTTGAGTCAATGAGAATGTGTTTCAATGAGTGTTTGCCCTTCTTGCACATATCACTGCAGTACGGTTCATTGGAATGGTTTCATCAAGGTCTATATTGATGGCTCATGACCATTGGTATGCATTTCTGAGCTAAGGGTGCTTGTGATGCTATTATAATCTTTCTAAGATCATTCAAATACTACCTCAAAAGCAACGAGGCCTCTGCCACTGACTCAGCCTTTTCCTCTGCCTCTACCCTTGCATCAATCTCTGTCTCTGTCTACCTATGTCCCTGCCTCTGTCTCTATCTCTGTCTCTCTCTACCTCAGCCTCAGTCTGTCTTTCCCTCTCTACTTTTACCTCTGCTTTCATCATAACAGTGTATTTTGTTTGATTTTCCTGCCTCTGACTCGGCCTCTACCTCTCTCTCTGCCTCAGCCTCAGCCTCTCTCTCTCTTTGAGTCTCTGCTTTTACCTCTGCCTTCATCATGAGAGTGTATTGCGTTTGTTTTTCCTGCCCACAGGAGGCAAAGTTTGGTCCAACAACTGGAAGATAAAGACATTGGCCCGGCCTGATTGCTGACAAGAACTTGAGCAGCAATGAGCTGAAAAAATTTGGTATGCATTTCTAAGCTTTGTATCTCTGTCTCTGCCATTGCTTTTGTCTTTGCTGCTGCCTCTGCCTCTGCCTCTCTCTGCCTCTCTCTCTGCCTCTCTCTCTCTGCCTCTCTCTCTGCCTCTGCCTTTGCCTCTGCCTCTGCTTCTGCCTCTGCTACTGCCTCTGCCTCTGCCTCTACCTCTCTCTCTGCCTCTGCCTCTCTCTCTGCCTCTGCCTCTCTCTCTGCCTCTCTCTCTCTGCCTCTGTCTCTCTGTTTCTGCCTCTGCCTCTCTCTCTCTGCCTCTGTCTCTGTCTCTGCCTCTTTCTTTGCCTCTGCCTCTGTCTCTCTGCCTCTGCCTCTGTCTCTCTGCCTCTGCCTCTCTCTGCCTCAATCTCAGCCTCTGTCTCTGTTTTTGCCCCTCTGCTTTTACCTTTGTCTTTATCATAACAGTGTATTGTGTTTGATTTTCCTGCCTCCAGGAGACAATGTTTGGACCAACAAATGCAAGATAAGAAGGTGGGGAAACTACCAGACATTGGCCCTGCCTGACTTTCCAGGAAGACGTAAGGCAGTGATGAGCTGACAATCCTAGCAGAAGACTTGAGACCCCTGGGCTTCATTTAGTAGATCAGACAGGGCTGTAAGCCATCAGGTAATTATCTGTCTCTACCTCTGTCATTACCTCCGTCTCTGTCTCTATCTCTGTCTCTATCTCTGTCTCTATCTCTGCCTGAGCCTCTGCCTCAGTCTCAGCCTCTTGTCTGCCTCTGTCTCTCTCTGTCTCTTTGAGTCTCTGCTTTTACCTCTGCCTTCATCATAACAGTGTTTTGTGTTTGTTTTTCCTGCCCGCAGGAGGCAAAAATTGGTCCAACAAATACAAGATGAAGGTGGTGAAACTACCAGACATTGACCGGCCTGATTCGCTGACAAGAACTTGAGCAGCAATGAGCTGACAAATTTGGTAAGCATTTCTTAATTGTGTGTCTCTGCCTCTGCCATTGATTCTGCCTCTGCCTCTGCCTCTGCCTCTCTCTCTCTCTCTCTGCCTCTGCCTCTGCCCCTCTCTCTCTCTCTCTGTCTCTCTCTTTGAGTCTCTGCCTTTACCTTTGCCTTCATCATAAGAGTGTATTGTTTTTGTTTTTCGTGCCTGCAGGAGGCAAAGTTTGGTTAAACAAATACAAGATGAAGGTGGATTTAACTACCAGTCATTGGCCCGGCCTGATTTCCTGACAAGAACTTGAGCAGCAATAAGTTGACAAATTTGGTATGCATTTCTAAGTTTTGTGTCTCTATATCTCTGCCATTGCCTCTGCCTCAATCTCAGCCTCTGTCTCAGTCTTTGACTCTCTGCTTTTATATCATAACAGTGCATTGTGTTTGATTTTCCTGCCTCTATCTCTGTCTCTGCCTCTTTATCTGCCTCTCTCTGCCTCTGTCTCTGTCTTTGTCTCTCTGCCTTTACCTCTGCTTTTATCATAACAGTATATTGTGTTTGGTTTTCATGTCTATATCTCTATCTCTGTCTCCGCCTCTTGATCTATATCTGTTTATGTCTCTGCCTCTGCCTCTAGTCTACCTCTGTCTCTGTCTTTGCCGCTCTGCTTTTACCTCTGTTTTCATCATAAAAGTGTATTGTGTTTGAGTTTCCTGCCTCTACATGTATGTCTGTCTCTACATCTGCCTCATCCTCTGCCTCTCTCTCCATCTCTGTCTCTTCCTCTGCCTCTTTCTCCATTGCCTTTGTCTCAGTGTCTGTCTCTCTGTTTCTTCAGCTTTCATTGCCCGTGTCTGTCGCTGCCTCTTTCAGTGCCTTGTTCTGTCTCTGCCTCTGCATCAGCCTCAGCCTCTGTCTTTGCCTTGGTCTGTCTCTCTGCCTCTGCCTCTTTCATTGCCGTGATTTGTCTCTGTCTTTGTCTCTGCATCTTTCATTGCCTTTGTCTGTCTCTGTCTCTGCTCTCTGCCTCTTTCATTGCCGTGGTCTGTCTCTGCCTCTGTCTTTGTCTCTGCATCTTTCATTGGCTTTGTCTCTGTGTCTGTCTCTGTCTCTTCATCTTTCATTGCCTTTGTCCGTGTCTGTCTCTGCCTCTGTCGCTGCCTCTTTCATTGCCTTGTTCTGTCTCTGCCTCTGCAGCAGCCTCAGCCTCGGTCTTTGACTCGTCTGTCTCTGCCTCGGCCTCTGTCTCTGCATCTTTCATTGCCTTTGTCTGTCTCTGCCTCCGCCTCTTTCTCTGTCTCTGCCTCTGCCTCTGCCTCTGTCTCAGCCTCTGCCTGTAATATATCTCTCTCTGCCTCCGTCTCTGTCTCTCTCTCTGCTTTTACCTCTGCCTTCATCATAACAGTGTATTGTGTTTGATTTTTGTGCTCCCAGGAGACGATGTTCGAACCAACAAATGCAAGATGAAGGTGGGTAAAGTACCAGTCATTGGCCCTGCCTGACTTCCCAAGAAGAAGTTAAGCAGTGATGAGCTGACAAACCTAGCAGAAGACTTGAGACCCCTGGGCTTCCTGGAGTGGATCAGACAGGGCTGTAAGCCATCAGGTAATTACTTACCTAGATTGATTCGGTTGAAGTGAAGACACACTCAGTAATGACATGAGGCTATAATAGGAAATACTGTGAAGATGTATTTAGGTAGAGACTGGTTTGGAATAGAATTTTGAGTCAGTGAGAATGTGTTTCAATGAGTGTTTGCCCTTCTTGTACATATCACTGCAGTACGGTTCATTGGAATGTTTTCAAGGTCTATATAGATGGCTTATGAGCAGCGGCGTAGCTACAGGGGGGCGTACGCCCCCCCATGAAAGATCGTCGCCCCCCCACTCACCCCCCCACTGGGATTTGAGTTTTTTCAATGAAAAACAAAAGAAAATCAAAACCACACTATTCTAAAGATGAATTAAGAACCCCATTATTACCCCAATTCATGACTTTTGCAGTAGTAAAATAACTGATGATCATGCAGAGAGGCTTGAGTAGCGCAGCTTATACGTAGGGCCTACATGTACGTGTATGCAGCCATGCGGCCGCTGTACATGTACATGTACATGTACTGTGCAATGTAATGTACTGTACATGTACGTGTACAGTACATGTACGTGTACAGTACATGTACACGTACATTTACAGTACATACACTGTACATGTACATGTACATGTACATGTACGCACACAGTGTGTGCAAGGGCGTGTTATGTGTTGTTGCAATGCTGTGCATAGTCTGGTTTCGGCCCCACTGATCCTTCAGTGTCGCTATGGCTTCACCTAGAGATGGAAACCAGACCTAGACTCGACAAGCTCTCTAACGTTGCGAAGGGAAAACGGTCATAATGAAATGCGCTACACTTTTCAACCTCGGCCATTATCTGGATGCACGATGCAATTAGCTTTCGATCGGTACCGGTTTAAATGTACTTTCATCGTTTCTAAGTTATAGTTCCATATCTCTGAATGTTGTTTCCGCGTAATTTGATATTATTCCTTAGTCATTAATTTTGAAAGTGGTATGGAAAGAATTAAGAGCTTCAATTTGAGGGTAATTTGTAGTCCGAGTAACTTGGACCTGACAGTGACAAGTCACCCTTTTTTATCGAATTTTGAATTTTTGAGGTTCGAGTGACTGTAGGGTCCAAGTCGAACCGAGTCCAGTCCAAACCCTGCTGTGCGTAGTCCGAGTAACTTGGACCCTTACAATCGCCCTTTTAAAAAAAATTGAGGGGTCGGGCAATAGTAGGGTCCAAGGAATCCTGCTGAGAAACCCAGTAAGTAATTACTATGTGTTCGACTCCATGACTACCCCCGATCAAAACCCCCAGATTTTACACCGAAAACACCCGTGAAACCGTTCCACGCACCCATCTTTGGATTAAATAAGAATCACACGAAAATCTCTCCTTTTTCCCCAAACGTGAGTAAAACAAAATAATGACCAGTACCAGTTATTCTCACTTAATCCAAAGATGGGTGCGTGGGACGGTTTCACAGGTGTTTGGGGGGTAAAATCTGAGGGTTTGTGTCGGGGGTATAGTCATGGAGTCGAACACACAGTTACCTACCGGGTTTCCTAGCAGGATTCCGTGGACCCTACTATCGCCCGACCCCTCAAAAAAAAAAAAAATTGGCGATTGTAAGGGTCCAAGTTTACTAGCAGGTGCGTACAATTCAGCCAAAACATTTCGACCGAAAAACTACCCGACCGAAACCCCCAGATTTACCGCCGAAAACACTCGAGTCACCGTCCTACGCGGCCATTTTGTCATTCAGTGAGAATCACAGATTTTAATAATGGTCATTTGTATTACTCACGTTTGGAAGAAAAGGAGAAATTTCCCCTCATTTGATCGAGAACATTCTCTCCCGTGCGACGAGCCAAAAGGCGGCCATCTTGGATTTCAAAATGAAACAGTATTACGTACTGCGCACGTATACACGTAAACGGATGACGTCAAGGTGCTCGCGGACCTGTCAAAACGTCACCGTTTGTTCCCCAAACGTGAGTAATACAAGTACCATTATTGAAATCTTTGATTCTCACTGAATCAAAAAATGGCCCGTAGACGGGGCGATTTTGCAAAGTATGTAATTTTCAACTTCCAAAATCTCCAAAAATATCAGACAAATCCTAAATTTTTCTGGAATTCTAGAAAACATTTCTTTTGAGGAACGGAAAAACAAGAAAACAATAATCTTACATAAAATAAATTGTTGAAAATTGTCTGTCGTCGGATGCACTGCACGTCCATCTTTTCCAAGGTTTCATAACGTGCGGCTTCGTCGCGCTATAACGCCTCTCAAACCGCCCTACAAGACAAGAAGTCTAAATTAGACAAGAAGTGTAAAGTCTAAATTAACATGTTTTCACAAGCCCAGGTTTTTGAAAACCTTTACAAGTAGTCGAGTGATCTGAAGTTTATATCCGGTAGACAAATATACACGATCGGCATTGATTTGTTGGACTGGTCGGAGCGCGTACTTCGGTTGACCGCGAAACGCGAAACATCGTTGGTAACTTGTTATTCTACGGAGCTCTATAAACTATGCCTGTACATGCAATAAACATCACGTCCGACTTCGTCGAAACAACATCAACCGGGACAGCGGCATTGTCATCCCCGGTTTCTGGCTCCCCACCATCGGACGCCACGACCGCCGACCCACCACGGACAAGGCCGCTAATGGACGCCAGAATCGCGCGCCAAACCGCACGGTCACTACTACGACGTCCGCAAACTGGTACGCAGGAACCGGCGAAGCGGACATAATTATATAAACGGACGCCGCAACGCACATTTTTCAGTTGCTTGATGAAGGTTAGCAGTTAGCAACCGAAACGTCGCCACCAGCAACGACACATCGCGTGACTTCGATCACCCTTTCTACTTGTCTACACCACCGCGATGAACAACCCCTTCATTGCTATTACATTATTTGTTAGAAAACAAGTGTGTAAAGACTGGTGGAAGTCTACTAATCATTCCGGACGTACTGAGTGCTCACACACACACACTGGACGGTGGTCTCGCAGCGAGCATAAATCACGAGGACGAGTACAATCCCACAAGGCGTTTTTTTATGAAGATTTGGTCGACAATTGACTTAATTTTTTGCATTTTTAACTGATGTGAAAAAAACAAAAACGAAGGTGATTAAACTTTCACGGTTTTGCAAAAATCAAAGCCGAAAACTGTCTCCAAGGCAAAACTGAAAAACCTTGAAAAATCGAAAAAAACCTTGAAAAACCGAAAAAAAAGGCCAAACTACAGTCTGCCCCCCCACGAAATTTGGCAGCCTCCCCATCGCCCCCCCCCCCCCATGAAAAAAATCCTGACTACGCCGCTGCTTATGAGCATTGGTATACATTTCTGATGAGCTGAAGGTGCTTGTGATGCTATTATAATCTTTCTGAGATCATTCAAATACTACCTCAAAAGCAACGAGGCCTCTTCCATTGACTCAGCCTTTTCCTCTGCCTCTACCCTTGCATCAATCTCTGTCTCTGTCTCTCTCTACCTTTGTCCCTGTCTCTATCTCGCTCTTCCTCTGCCTTTGCCTCTCTCCTCTGCCTCAATATCTCTCTCTCTCTCTACCTTTGTCTCTACCTCTGTCTCTGTCTCTCTCTACCTTTGTCCCTGCCTCTGTCTCTATCTCTCTCTTCCTCTGCCTTTGCCTTTCTCCTCTGCCTCAATCTCTGCCTCAATCTCTGTCTGTCTTTCCCTCTCTACTTTTACCTCAGCTTTCATCATAACAGTGTATTGTGTTTGATTTTCCTGCCTCTGCCTCTACCTCTCTCTCTGCCTCAGCCTCTGTCTCTCTCTTTGAGTCTCTGCTTTTACCTCTGCCTTCATCATAACAGTGTGTTGCGTTTGATTTTCCTGCCTGCAGGAGGCAAAGTTTGGTCCCACAAGTACAAGATGAAGGTGGTGAAACTACTAGACATTGACCCGGCCTGATTCGCTGACAAGAACTTGAGCAGCAATGAGCTGACAAATTTGGTATGCCTCTGCCTCTGCCTCTGCCTCTCTGCCTCTCTGCCTCTGTCTCTCTCTCTCTGCCTCTGCCTCTCTCTCTGCCTCTGGCTCTCTCTGCCTCTGTCTCCCTCTCTCTGCCTCTCTCTCTGCCTCTGCCTCTATCTCCCTGCCTCTCTCTGCCTTTCTCTCTGTCTCTCTGTCTCTGTCTCTCTTTGCCACTGCCTCTGTCTCTCTGTCTCTGTCTCTGCCTCTCTCTCTCTGCCTCAATCTCTCTCTGCCTCAATCTCAGCCTCTGTCTCTGTTTTTGCCCCTCTGCTTTTACCTTTGTCTTTTATCATAACAGTGTATTGTGTTTGATTTTCCTGCCTCCAGGAGACAATGTTCAGACCATCAAACGCAAGATAAGAAGGTGGGGAAACTACCAGACATTGGCCCTGCCTGACTTTCCAGGAAGACGTTAGGCAGTGAGGAGCTGACAATCCTAGCAGAAGACTTGAGACCCCTGGGCTTCATTTAGTAGATCATACAGGGCTGTAAGCCATCAGGTAATTATCTGTCTCTACCTCTGTCATTACCTCCGTCTCTGTCTCTATCTCTGTCTCTATCTCTGTCTGTATCTCTGCCTGAGCCTCTGCCTCAGTCTCAGCCTCTTGTCTGCCTCTGTCTCTCTCTGTCTCTCTCTTTGAGTCTCTCCTTTTACCCCTGCCTTCATCATAAGAGTGTTTTGTGTTTGTTTTTCCTGCCCGCAGGAGGCAAAGTTTGGTCCAACAAATGCAAGATGAAGGTGGTGAAACTACCAAACATTGATTCGGCCTGATTCGCTGACAAGAACTTGAGCAGCAATGAGCTGACAAATTTGGTACGCATTTCTGTGGTTTGTGTGCCTACCTCTGTCACTGCTTCTGCCACTGCCTCTGCTTCTGCCTCTGTCTCTGTCTCTGTCTCTCTCTGCCTCTGCCTCATCAGTCTCTGTCTTTGTCTGTCTGCCTTTACCTCTGGTTTCATCATAACAGTGTATTTTGTTTTCGTGCCTGCAGGAGGCAAAGTTTGGTCCAACAAATACAAGATGAACGTAGTGAAACTACATGATGTGTACCAGTCATTGGCCCGGCCTGATTTCTTGACAAGAACTTGAGCAGCAATGAGCTGATAAATTTGGTATGCATTTTCTAAGCTTTGTGTCTCTGCCTCTACCATTGTTATGTCTTTGCTGCTGCCCCTGCCTCTGCCCCTCTCTGCCTCTGCCTCTGTCTCTGTCTCTGTCTCTGTCTTTGTCTATGTCTCTGCCTCTGCCTGCCTCTGCTTCTGCCTCTACCTCTACCTCTGTCTCTGCCTCTCTCTGCCTTTCCTCTGCCTCTTTGCCTCAGCCTCAGCCTCTGCCTCTTTCTCTGCCTCTCTTTGCCTCTCTCTCTGCCTCTCTTTGCCTCGGCCTCAGCCTCTGTCTCTCTGTTTGAGTCTCTGCTTTACCTCTGCTTTCATCATAACAGTGTGTTGTGTTTAATTTTTCTCCCTCTGTGACTACCTCTGCCTCTGCCTCTTTCTCTGCATCTGCCTCTATCTCTGCCTCTGCCTCTAATATATCTCTCTCTGCCTCAGTCTCTGTCTCTCTCTCTGCTTTTACCTCTGCCTTCATCATAACAGTGTATTGTGTTTGATTTTTTTGCTCCCAGGAGACGATGAGGAGCTGACTATCGTAGCAGAAGACTTGAGACCCCTGGGCTTCATTTAGTAGATCAGACAGGGCTGTAAGCCATCAGGTAATTATCTGTCTCTACCTCAGTCATTACCTCCGTCTCTGTCTCTATCTCTGTCTCTATCTCTGCCTCAGTCTCAGCCTATAGTCTGCCTCTGTCTCTCTCTGTCTCTCTCTTTGAGTCTCTGCTTTTACCTTTGACTTCATCAAGACAAGACAAGAACTTGAGCAGCAATGAGCTGACAAATTTGGTATGCATATCTAAGCTTTGTATCTCTGCCTCTACCATTGCTATGTCTTTGCCGCTGCCCCTGCCTCTGCCTCTGCCCCTCTCTGCCTCTGCCTCTGCCTTTGTCTATGTCTCTGCCTCTCTCTCTGCCTCTCTCTCTGCCTCTTTGCCTCAGCCTCTGCCTCTTTCTCTGCCTCTCTTTGCCTCTCTCTCTGCCTCTCTTTGCCTCAGCCTCTCTTTGCCTCTGCCTCAGCCTCTGTCTCTCTGTTTAAGTCTCTGCTTTTACCTCTGCTTTCATCATAACGGTTATTGTGTTTGATTTTTTTGCCTCTGTGACTACCTCTGTCTCTGCCTCTATCTCTGCCTCTGTCTCAGTCTCTGCCACTAATATATATCTCTCTGCCTCAGTCTATGTCTTTCTCTCTGCTTTTACCTCTGCCTTCATCATAACAGTGTATTGTGTTTGATTTGCCTCTGTCTCTATCTCTGTCTCTGCCTCTTTCTCTGCCTCTGCCTCTGTCTCTGCATCTGCTTCTATCTCTGCCTCTGTCTCAGCCTCTGCCTCTAATATATCTCTCTCTGCTTTTACCTCCGCCTTCATCATAACAGTGTATTGTGTTTGATTTTTGTGCTCCCAGGAGACGATGTTCGAACCAACAAATGCAAGATGAAGGTGGCTAAACTACCAGTCATTGGCCCTGCCTGACTTCCCAAGAAGAAGTTAAGCAGTGATGAGCTGACAAACCTAGCAGAAGACTTGAGACCCCTGGGCTTCATGGAGTGGATCAAACAGGGATGTAAGCCATCAGGTAATTACTTGCCTAGATTGATTCGGTTGAAGTGAAGACACACTCCTAAGTAAGAGTACGGCGTTGAATGCTGCATTTTCGCGAAACAAATGAGTATATGGATGCTATTCTTTGACCTCGACCAATGTTGTATTGGGCCTTTAAGTCATGACATGAGGCTATAATAGAAAATACTGTGAAAATGTCCTTAGACTGGTTTGGAATAGAATTTTGAGTCAATGAGAATGCGTTTCAATGAGTGTTTGCCCTTCTTGCACATATCACTGCAGTACGGTTCATTGGAATGGTTTCATCAAGGTCTATATTGATGGCTTATGACCATTGGTATGCATTTCTGAGCTAAGGGTGCTTGTGATGCTATTATATTCTTCCTATTAGATCATTCAACTACTTCCTCAAAAGCAACGAGGCCTCTGCCACTGACTCAGCCTTTTCCTCTGCCTCTGCTTTTGGCCCTGCCTCAATCTCTGTCTCTCTCTACCTTTGTATCTGCCTCTGTCTCTATCTCTCTCTTCCTCTGGCTTTGCCTCTCCTCTGCCTCAATCTGCGTCATGCCTTAGCCTCTGTCTCTCTTTGAGTCTCTTCTTTTACCTTTGCCTTTATCATAACAGTGTATTGTGTTTGATTGTCCTGCCTGCAGGAGGCAATGTTTGGTCCAACACATGCAAGATGAAGGTGGTGAAACTACCAGTCATTGGCCCGGCCTGATTTCTTGACAAGAACTTGAGCAGCAATGAGCTGATAAATTTGGTATGCATTTTCTAAGCTTTGTGTCTCTGCCTCTACCATTGTTATGTCTTTGCTGCTGCCCCTGCCTCTGCCCCTCTCTGCCTCTGCCTCTGTCTCTGTCTCTGTCTCTGTCTTTGTCTATGTCTCTGCCTCTGCCTGCCTCTGCTTCTGCCTCTACCTCTACCTCTGTCTCTGCCTCTCTCTGCCTTTCCTCTGCCTCTTTGCCTCAGCCTCAGCCTCTGCCTCTTTCTCTGCCTCTCTTTGCCTCTCTCTCTGCCTCTCTTTGCCTCGGCCTCAGCCTCTGTCTCTCTGTTTGAGTCTCTGCTTTACCTCTGCTTTCATCATAACAGTGTGTTGTGTTTAATTTTTCTCCCTCTGTGACTACCTCTGCCTCTGCCTCTTTCTCTGCATCTGCCTCTATCTCTGCCTCTGCCTCTAATATATCTCTCTCTGCCTCAGTCTCTGTCTCTCTCTCTGCTTTTACCTCTGCCTTCATCATAACAGTGTATTGTGTTTGATTTTTTTGCTCCCAGGAGACGATGAGGAGCTGACTATCGTAGCAGAAGACTTGAGACCCCTGGGCTTCATTTAGTAGATCAGACAGGGCTGTAAGCCATCAGGTAATTATCTGTCTCTACCTCAGTCATTACCTCCGTCTCTGTCTCTATCTCTGTCTCTATCTCTGCCTCAGTCTCAGCCTATAGTCTGCCTCTGTCTCTCTCTGTCTCTCTCTTTGAGTCTCTGCTTTTACCTTTGACTTCATCAAGACAAGACAAGAACTTGAGCAGCAATGAGCTGACAAATTTGGTATGCATATCTAAGCTTTGTATCTCTGCCTCTACCATTGCTATGTCTTTGCCGCTGCCCCTGCCTCTGCCTCTGCCCCTCTCTGCCTCTGCCTCTGCCTTTGTCTATGTCTCTGCCTCTCTCTCTGCCTCTCTCTCTGCCTCTTTGCCTCAGCCTCTGCCTCTTTCTCTGCCTCTCTTTGCCTCTCTCTCTGCCTCTCTTTGCCTCAGCCTCTCTTTGCCTCTGCCTCAGCCTCTGTCTCTCTGTTTAAGTCTCTGCTTTTACCTCTGCTTTCATCATAACGGTTATTGTGTTTGATTTTTTTGCCTCTGTGACTACCTCTGTCTCTGCCTCTATCTCTGCCTCTGTCTCAGTCTCTGCCACTAATATATATCTCTCTGCCTCAGTCTATGTCTTTCTCTCTGCTTTTACCTCTGCCTTCATCATAACAGTGTATTGTGTTTGATTTGCCTCTGTCTCTATCTCTGTCTCTGCCTCTTTCTCTGCCTCTGCCTCTGTCTCTGCATCTGCTTCTATCTCTGCCTCTGTCTCAGCCTCTGCCTCTAATATATCTCTCTCTGCTTTTACCTCCGCCTTCATCATAACAGTGTATTGTGTTTGATTTTTGTGCTCCCAGGAGACGATGTTCGAACCAACAAATGCAAGATGAAGGTGGCTAAACTACCAGTCATTGGCCCTGCCTGACTTCCCAAGAAGAAGTTAAGCAGTGATGAGCTGACAAACCTAGCAGAAGACTTGAGACCCCTGGGCTTCATGGAGTGGATCAAACAGGGATGTAAGCCATCAGGTAATTACTTGCCTAGATTGATTCGGTTGAAGTGAAGACACACTCCTAAGTAAGAGTACGGCGTTGAATGCTGCATTTTCGCGAAACAAATGAGTATATGGATGCTATTCTTTGACCTCGACCAATGTTGTATTGGGCCTTTAAGTCATGACATGAGGCTATAATAGAAAATACTGTGAAAATGTCCTTAGACTGGTTTGGAATAGAATTTTGAGTCAATGAGAATGCGTTTCAATGAGTGTTTGCCCTTCTTGCACATATCACTGCAGTACGGTTCATTGGAATGGTTTCATCAAGGTCTATATTGATGGCTTATGACCATTGGTATGCATTTCTGAGCTAAGGGTGCTTGTGATGCTATTATATTCTTCCTATTAGATCATTCAACTACTTCCTCAAAAGCAACGAGGCCTCTGCCACTGACTCAGCCTTTTCCTCTGCCTCTGCTTTTGGCCCTGCCTCAATCTCTGTCTCTCTCTACCTTTGTATCTGCCTCTGTCTCTATCTCTCTCTTCCTCTGGCTTTGCCTCTCCTCTGCCTCAATCTGCGTCATGCCTTAGCCTCTGTCTCTCTTTGAGTCTCTTCTTTTACCTTTGCCTTTATCATAACAGTGTATTGTGTTTGATTGTCCTGCCTGCAGGAGGCAATGTTTGGTCCAACACATGCAAGATGAAGGTGGTGAAACTACCAGACATTGACCCGGCCTGATTTCCTGACAAGAACTTGAGCAGCAATGAGCTGACAAATCTGGTATGCATTTCTAAGCTTTGTGTCTCTACCCCTGACTCTGCCTCTGCCTCTGTTTCTGTCTCTGTCTTTGTCTCTCTGCCTTTACCTCTGCTTTTATCATAACAGTGCATTGTGTTTGATTTCCCTGCCTCTATCTCTGTCTCTGACTCTCTTTGTCTCTGTCTTTGTCTCTCTGCCTTTACCTCTGCTTTTATCATAACAGTGCATTGTGTTTGATTTTCCTGCGTCTATCTTTGTCTCTGCCTCTCTTTGTCTCTGTCTTTGTCTCTCTGCCTTTACCTCTGCTTTTATCATAACAGTGTATTGTGTTTGATTTTCCTGCGTCTATCTTTGTCTCCGACTCTCTTTGTCTCTGTCTTTGTCTCTCTGCCTTTACCTCTGCTTTTATCATAACAGTGCATTGTGTTTGATTTTCCTGCCTCTATCTGTCTCTCTGCCTTTACCTCTGCTTTTATCATAAGTGCATTGTGTTTGATTTTCCTGCCTCTATATATCTCTGTCTCTCTTTGTCACTGTCTTTGTCTCGCTGCCTTTACCTCTGCTTTTATCATAACAGTGCATTGTGTTTGATATTCCTGCCTCTATCTCTGTCTCTGCATCTCTTTGTCTCTGTCTTTGTCTCTCTGCCTTTACCTCTGCTTTTATCATAACAGTGCATTGTGTTTGATTTTCCTGCCTCTATCTCTGTCTCTGCCTCTCTTTGTCTCTATCTTTGTCTCTCTGCTTTTATCATAAGTGCATTGTGTTTGATTTTCCTGCCTCTATATATCTCTGTCTCTCTTTGTCTCTGTCTTTGTCTCTCTGCCTTTACCTCTGCTTTTATCATAACTGTGCATTGTGTTTGATTTTCCTGCCTCTATATATCTCTGTCTCTCTTTGTCACTGTCTTTGTCTCTCTGCCTTTACCTCTGCTTTTATCATAACAGTGCATTGTGTTTGATTTTCCTGCCTCTATATATATCTGTCTCTCTTTGTCTCTGTCTTTGTCTCTCTGCCTTTACCTCTGCTTTTATCATAACAGTGCATTGTGTTTGATTTTCCTGCGTCTATCTTTGTCTCTGCCTCTCTTTGTCTCTGTCTCTATGCCTTTACCTCTGCTTTTATCATAACAGTGCATTGTGTTTGATTTTCCTGCCTCTATCTCTGTCTCTGCCTCTCTTTGTCTCTGTCTTTGTCTCTCTGCCTTTACCTCTGCTTTTATCATAACAGTGTATTGTGTTTGATTTTCCTGCCTCTATCTCTGTCTCTGCATCTCTTTGTCTCTGTCTTTGTCTCTCTGCCTTTACCTCTGCTTTTATCATAACAGTGCATTGTGTTTGATTTTCCTGCCTCTATCTCTGTCTCTGACTCTCTTTGTCTCTGTCTTTGTCTCTCTGCCTTTACCTCTGCTTTTATCATAACAGTGCATTGTGTTTGATTTTCCTGCGTCTATCTCTGTCTCTGCCTCTTTTTGTCTCTGTCTTTGTCTCTCTGCCTTTACCTCTGTTTTTATCATAAGTGCATTGTGTTTGATTTTCCTGCCTCTATATATCTCTGTCTCTCTTTGTCTCTGTCTTTGTCTCTCTGCCTTTACCTCTGCTTTTATCATAACAGTGCATTGTGTTTGATTTTCCTGCCTCTATCTTTGTCTCTGCCTCTCTTTGTCTCTGTCTTTGTCTCTCTGCCTTTACCTCTGCTTTTATCATAAGTGCATTGTGTTTGATTTTCCTGCCTCTATATATCTCTGTCTCTCTTTGTCACTGTCTTTGTCTCTCTGCCTTTACCTCTGCTTTTATCATAACAGTGCATTGTGTTTGATTTTCCTGCCTCTATCTCTGTCTCTGCCTCTCTTTGTCTCTGTCTTTGTCTCTCTGCCTTTACCTCTGCTTTTATCATAACAGTGTATTGTGTTTGATTTTCCTGCCTCTATCTCTGTCTCTGCATCTCTTTGTCTCTGTCTTTGTCTCTCTGCCTTTACCTCTGCTTTTATCATAACAGTGCATTGTGTTTGATTTTCCTGCCTCTATCTCTGTCTCTGCCTCTCTTTGTCTCTGTCTTTGTGTCTCTGCCTTGACCTCTGCTTTGATCATAAGTGCATTGTGTTTGATTTTCCTGCCTCTATATATCTCTGTCTCTCTTTGTCTCTGTCTTTGTCTCTCTGCCTTTACCTCTGCTTTTATCATAACAGTGCATTGTGTTTGATTTTCCTGCCTCTATCTCTATCTCTCTGCCTTTACCTCTGCTTTTATCACAAGTGCATTGTGTGGTTTGATTTTCCTGCCTCTATATATCTCTGTCTCTCTTTGTCACTGTCTTTGTCTCTCTGCCTTTACCTCTGCTTTTATCATAACAGTGCATTGTGTTTGATTTTCCTGCCTCTCTATATATCTCTGTCTCTCTTTGTCTTTGTCTTTGTCTCTCTGCCTTTACCTCTGCTTTTATTATAACAGTGCATTGGGTTTTTTTCTGCCTCTATCTCTGTCTCTCTGCCTTTACCTCTGCTTTTATCATAAGTGCATTGTGTTTGATTTTCCTGACTCTATATATCTCTGTCTCTCTTTGTCATTGTCTTTGTCTCTCTGCCTTTACCTCTGCTTTTATCATAACAGTGTATTGTGTTTGATTTTCCTGCCTCTATCTCTGTCTCTGCCTCTCTTTTGTCTCTGTCTTTGTCTCTCTGCCTTTACCTCTGCTTTTATCATAACAGTGCATTGTGTTTGATTTTCCTGCCTCTATCTCTGTCTTTGACTCTCTTTGTCTCTGTCTTTGTCTCTCTGCCTTTACCTCTGCTTTTATCATAACAGTGCATTGTGTTTGATTTTCCTGCGTCTATCTTTGTCTCTGCCTCTTTTTGTCTCTGTCTTTGTCTCTCTGCCTTTACCTCTTCTTTTATCATAACAGTGCATTGTGTTGATTTTCCTGCCTCTATCTCTGTCTCTGCCTCTCTTTGTCTCTGTCTTTGTCTCTCTGCCTTTACCTCTGCTTTTATTATAAGTGCATTGTGTTTGATTTTCCTGCCTCTATATATCTCTGTCTCTCTTTGTCTCTGTCTTTGTCTCTCTGCCTTTACCTCTGCTTTTATCATAACAGTGCATTGTGTTTGATTTTCCTGCCTCTATCTTTGTCTCTGCCTCTCTTTGTCTCTGTCTTTGTCTCTCTGCCTTTACCTCTGCTTTTATCATAACAGTGCATTGTGTTTGATTTTCCTGCCTCTATCTCTGTCTCTGCCTCTCTTTGTCTCTGTCTTTGTCTCTCTGCCTTTACCTCTGCTTTTATCATCAGTGCATTGTGTTTGATTTTCCTGCCTCTATATATCTCTGTCTCTCTTTGTCACTGTCTTTGTCTCTCTGCCTTTACCTCTGCTTTTATCATAACAGTGCATTGTGTTTGATATTCCTGCCTCTATCTCTGTCTCTGCCTCTCTTTGTCTCTGTCTTTGTCTCTCTGCCTTTACCTCTGCTTTTATCATAACAGTGCATTGTGTTTGATTTTCCTGCCTCTATCTCTGTCTCTGCCTCTCTTTGTCTCTGTCTTTGTCTCTCTGCCTTTACCTCTGCTTTTATCATAACAGTGCATTGTGTTTGATTTTCCTGCCTCTATCTCTGTCTCTGTCTCTCTTTGTCTCTGTCTTTGTCTCTCTGCCTTTACCTCTGCTTTTATAATAACAGTGCATTGTGTTTGATTTTCCTGCCTCTATCTCTGTCTCTGCCTCTCTTTTGTCTCTGTCTTTGTCTCTCTGCCTTTACCTCTGCTTTTATCATAACAGTGTATTGTGTTTGATTTTCCTGCCTCTATCTCTGTCTCTGCCTCTCTTTGTCTCTGTCTTTGTCTCTCTGCCTTTACCTCTGCTTTTATCATAACAGTGCATTGTGTTTGATTTTCCTGCCTCTATCTCTGTCTCTGCCTCTCTTTGTCTCTGTCTTTGTCTCTCTGCCTTTACCTCTGCTTTTATCATAACAGTGCATTGTGTTTGATTTTCCTGCCTCTATCTTTGTCTCTGCCTCTTTTTGTCTCTGTCTTTGTCTCTCTGCCTTTACCTCTTCTTTTATCATAACAGTGCATTGTGTTGATTTTCCTGCCTCTATATATCTCTGTCTCTCTTTGTCTCTGTCTTTGTCTCTCTGCCTTTACCTCTGCTTTTATCATAACAGTGCATTGTGTTTGATTTTCCTGCCTCTATCTCTGTCTCTCTGCCTTTACCTCTGCTTTTATCATAAGTGCATTGTGTTTGATTTTCCTGCCTCTATATATCTCTGTCTCTCTTTGTCACTGTCTTTGTCTCTCTGCCTTTACCTCTGCTTTTATCATAACAGTGCATTGTGTTTGATTTTCCTGCCTCTATCTTTGTCTCTGCCTCTCTTTGTCTCTGTCTTTGTCTCTCTGCCTTTACCTCTGCTTTTATCATAACAGTGCATTGTGTTTGATTTTCCTGCCTCTATCTCTGTCTCTGCCTCTCTTTGTCTCTGTCTTTGTCTCTCTGCCTTTACCTCTGCTTTTATCATAAGTGCATTGTGTTTGATTTTCCTGCCTCTATATATCTCTGTCTCTCTTTGTCACTGTCTTTGTCTCTCTGCCTTTACCTCTGCTTTTATCATAACAGTGCATTGTGTTTGATATTCCTGCCTCTATCTCTGTCTCTGCCTCTCTTTGTCTCTGTCTTTGTCTCTCTGCCTTTACCTCTGCTTTTATCATAACAGTGCATTGTGTTTGATTTTCCTGCCTCTATCTCTGTCTCTGCCTCTCTTTGTCTCTGTCTTTGTATCTCTGCCTTTACCTCTGCTTTTATCATAAGTGCATTGTGTTTGATTTTCCTGCCTCTATATATCTCTGTCTCTCTTTGTCTCTGTCTTTGTCTCTCTGCCTTTACCTCTGCTTTTATAATAACAGTGCATTGTGTTTGATTTTCCTGCCTCTATCTCTGTCTCTCTGCCTTCACCTCTGCTTTTATCATAACAGTGCATTGTGTTTGATTTTCCTGCCTCTATATATCTCTGTCTCTCTTTGTCTCTGTCTCTGCCTCTTTTTGTCTCTGTCTTTGTCTCTCTGCCTTTACCTCTGCTTTTATCATAAGTGCATTGTGTTTGATTTTCCTGCCTCTATATATCTCTGTCTCTCTTTGTCTCTGTCTTTGTCTCTCTGCCTTTACCTCTGCTTTTATAATAACAGTGCATTGTGTTTGATTTTCCTGCCTCTATCTCTGTTTCTCTGCCTTTACCTCTGCTTTTATCATAAGTGCATTGTGTTTGATTTCCTGCCTCTATATATCTCTGTCTCTATTTGTCACTGTCTTTGTCTCTCTGCCTTTACCTCTGCTTTTATCATAACAGTGCATTATGTTTGATTTTCCTGCCTCTATCTTTGTCTCTGCCTCTCTTTGTCTCTGTCTTTGTCTCTCTGCCTTTACCTCTGCTTTTATCATAACAGTGCATTGTGTTTGATTTTCCTGCCTCTATCTCTGTCGCTGCCTCTCTTTGTCTCTGTCTTTGTCTCTCTGCCTTTACCTCTGCTTTTATCATAACAGTGCATTGTGTTTGATTTACCTGCCTCTATCTCTGTCTCTGCCTCTTTTTGTCTCTGTCTTTGTCTCTCTGCCTTTACCTCTGCTTTTATCATAACAGAGCATTGTGTTTGATTTTCCTGCCTCTATCTCTGTCTCTGTCTCTCTTTGTCAGTGTCTTTGTCTCTCTGCCTTTACCTCTGCTTTTATCATAACAGTGCATTGTGTTTGATTTTCCTGCCTCTATCTTTGTCTCTTTGTCACTGTACATGTCTTTGTCTCTCTGTCTTTACCTCTGCTTTTATCATAACAGTGCATTGTGTTTGATTTACCTGCCTCTATCTCTGTCTCTGCCTCTTTTTGTCTCTGTCTTTGTCTCTCTGCCTTTACCTCTGCTTTTATCATAACAGAGCATTGTGTTTGATTTTCCTGCCTCTATCTCTGTCTCTGTCTCTCTTTGTCAGTGTCTTTGTCTCTCTGCCTTTACCTCTGCTTTTATCATAACAGTGCATTGTGTTTGATTTTCCTGCCTCTATCTGTGTCTCTTTGTCACTGTACATGTCTTTGTCTCTCTGTCTTTACCTCTGCTTTTATCATAACAGTGCATTGTGTTTGATTTTCCTGCCTCTATCTGTGTCTCTTTGTCACTGTACATGTCTTTGTCTCTCTGTCTTTACCTCTGCTTTTATCATAACAGTGCATTGTGTTTGATTTTCCAGCCTCTATCTCTATCTCTGTCTTTGCCTCTCTTTGTCACTGTCTTTGTCTCTCTGCCTTTACCTCTGCTTTCATCATAACAGTGCATTGTGTTTGATTTTCCTGCCTCTATCTCTGTCTCTGCCTCTCTTTGTCTGTCTTTGTCTCTCTGCCTTTACCTCTGCTTTTATCATAACAGTGCATTGTGTTTGATTTTCCTGCCTCTATCTCTGTCTCTGCCTCTCTTTGTCTCTGTCTTTGTCTCTCTGCCTTTACCTCTGCTTTTATAATAACAGTGCATTGTGTTTGATTTTTCCTGCCTCTATTATGTGTCTTTCTCTCTTTGTGACTGTCTTTGTCTCTCTGTCTTTACCTCTGCTTTTATCATAACAGTGCATTGTTTGATTTTCCTGCCTCTATCTATGTCTCTCTTTGTCACTGTCTTTGTCTCTCTGCCTATACCTCTGCTTTTATCATAACAGTGCATTGTGTTTGATTTTCCTGCCTCTATCTCTATCTCTGCCTCTCTTTGTCACTGTCTTTGTCTCTCTGCCTTCACCTCTGCTTTTATCATAACAGTGCATTGTGTTTGATTTTCCTGCCTCTTTCTATGTCTCTCTTTGTCACTGTCTTTGTCTCTCTTCCTTTGTCTCTCTGCCTTTACCTCTGCTTTTATCATAACAGTGCATTGTGTTTGATTTTCCTGCCTCTATCTCTGTCTCTGCCTCTCTTTGTCTCTGTCTTTGTCTCTCTGCCTTTACCTCCGCTTTTATCATAACAGTGCATTGTGTTTGATTTTCCTGCCTCTATCTCTGTCTCTGACTCTCTTTGTCTCTGTCTTTGTCTCTCTGCCTTTACCTCTGCTTTAATCATAACAGTGCATTGTGTTTGATTTTCGTGCGTCTATCTTTGTCTCTGCCTCTCTTTGTCTTTGTCTCTCTCTTTCATTGCTTTGGTCTGTCTCAGCCTCTGCATCAGCCTCAGCATCTGTCTCTGTCTTTGCATCTGTACTTGTACTCCTGATTTCAGTGTATTGTGTTTGATTTTCCTGTCTCTATCGATCTCTGTCCCAACCTCTATCTCTGTCGCTGTCTCGATCTCTTTGTCTGCCTCTGTGTCTATATCAGTTTGTGTCTTTGCCTCTGCCTCTCTGTCTGCCTCAATCTCAGCCTGTCTATGTCTTTGCCTCTCTGTTTTTCCCTCTGCTTTCATCATAACATTGTATTGTGTTTGATTTTCCTGCCTCTATCTCTGCCTGTCATTAAATACGTCTCTTTCTCTACACGTACTTCTGCCTCTGCCTCCAACTCTGACTCTATCTCTGTCTCTGCCTATGCATCTGCCTGTCTTTGCCCATCTGCATTTACCTCTGCCTCCATGAAAACAGTGTATTGTGTTTGATTTTTCCTGCCCCCAGGAGGCAAAGTTTGGTCCAACAAATGCAAGATGGAGGTGGTGAAACTACCAGTTATTGGCCCAGCCTGATTTCCTGACAAGAACTAGAGCAGCAATGAGGTGGCAAATTCGGTACGCATTTCTAAGCTTTGTGTCTCTATCCCCCTCTGCCTCTGCCTCTATATCTGTTTGTGTCTTTGCCTCTGTTCTGTGTCTCTTCCACTGTCACTGCGTGTCTACCTCTTCCAATGCTGCTGCCTCAGTCTCTGTCTTTAACTCGTCCACTGCCACTTTCTGTGTCTTTGCTTCTTTCACTGCCAATGCCTCTGTCTCTATCTCTGTCTGTTTCTTTGCCTCTTTCACTGCCAATGCCTCTGTCTCTATCTCTGTCTGTGTCTTTGCCTCTGTCTGTGTCTTTGCCTCTTTCACTGCCAATGCCTCTGTCTCTATCTTTGTCTTTGCCTCTTTGACTGCCTCTGCCTCTGTCTCTATATCTGTCTGTCTTTGCCTCTTTCACTGCCAATGCCTCTCTCTATATCTCTGTTTGTGTCTTTGCCTCTTTCACTGCCAATGCCTCTGTCTCTATCTGTGTCTTTGCCTCTTTCACTGCCAATGCCTCTGTCTCTATCTGTGTCTTTGCCTCTTTGACTGCCACTGCCTCTCTCTCTATATCTGTCTGTCTTTGCCTCTTTCACTGCCAATGCCTCTCTCTATATCTCTGTTTGTGTCTTTGCCTCTTTCACTTCCAATTTCAATGTCTATCTCTGTTTGTGTCTGTGTCTATTCCACTGCCAGTGTCTCTGCCACTGCCTAAGTCTCTATCTCTGTCTCATTCACTGCCCCCACCTCTGTCTGTCTGTCTCTGTCGATCTTTGCCTCTTCCACTGACATGTATTTGTTGTGATGAGGGTTTGCTCTTATCACACATATCACGGTAGTACCATTCATTGGAATGGTTTCCAGGATTGTCTGGATGGCTTCTGAGACTGTTGCTGTTTATTTTTGAGCTCAGGGTGCTTGTGATGTATTAGAATAATTCTGATATCATTTGGATATATGTGTACTTCCTTAAAAGCATTAAGGCTACTGCCTCTGCCTTCATCATGACACTGTATTGTGTTCGATTTTCCTGCCCTCAGGAGACAAAGCTGGCACCAACAAATGCATAATGAAGGTGGTGAAACTACCAGATATTGGCCCTGCCTGACTTCCTAACAAGATCTTGAGCAGTTAGGAGCTGATGAACGTGGCAGAAGACTTGAGACCCATGGGCTTCATAGAATTAAGCCATCTTGCAATTACTTCCCACGATTGAATCAATTGAAGTGAAGACACACCCTTAAAGGCCCTATACAACAGTGGTAAAGGTTAAACGATAGTCAGTTTGTGTGTTAAACCATAAAACATTCCCAAACAAGCAAACTGCGAAGGTTTTAGCTCAAATGGGAATCTGAGAAATTAGAACAATGCAAACAAGTGTCACGGTTCACGCACCGTTCTGTAGTGTAAGACATAGTTTAATACTCGCGATAAACTATTTGTCGATGTTTGAGTGAAGATTTCACAAAAAGTACAGCATACCAGACCACAAGATGTCATCATGATGATTCTATCATGACCATCTACAAACTGTGTAAACTAGAAGCAAATATGTGAACATCGATGTTTCCTGATCTTCCCAATGTTGTATTGGGCCTTTAAAGCCCCTACACAACATTGGTAAGATCGAAAAACAGAAATGTTCACAGATTTACTTGAAACTAATGCAGAAAGTGATATACGAAAAGGTTGCAAACTGCTTACTGACTAGTTTTTACCAAAATGCTAATCTTAAAATTTAGTGGGCCAGACGTTTTGATCCTTTGAGAAAGGTCCTGCTAGGATCGAAACGTCAGACGCACTAAATTTTAAAATGAAACTTATACAGTTTGAAGATGGTTGTAGTAGAAACCTACCACTGAGGTATTTCTGCCTAAAATGTTGTATTTTGTGAGAAATGAGTAAAAGAAATAGTTTTCGTCTCACCAAGGTCTAAAGTATTTCTCTGAACAGTACGGCATTGAATGCTGCATTTTTGCGAAACAAATGAAGCGGTTTTCACGATTTTCTCGAGACTTGGTTGGTGGATTGAGCTAAAATTTTCACAGGTGTGCTATTAAATGCATATGTGGGATCAGACAGAGTATATGGATGCTATTCTTTGACCTCGACCAATGTTGTATTGGGCCTTTTAGTCATAATGTGAGTCTATAATAGGAAATACTGTGAAGATGTCTTTAGGTAAGGACTGATTTGGAATAGAATTTTGAGTCAGTGAGAATGTGTTTCAATGAGTGTTTGCCCTTCTTACACATATCACTGCAGAACGGTTCATTGGAATAGTTTTAAGGTCTGTAAATGGTGACTTATGACCATTGCTGTGCATTTCTGAGCTCAGGGTGCTTGTGATGCAAATGTTATGCAGTGAGCCCAAACCGAGGCTATGGGCGCTAGATTTCCAAGGGACCTTACCGTTGTTCCTCAGATAACGTTTTGTTGAAGAACATGTCAAGAAAAGATCATAAAGCAGCGGGTAACAGCAATGAATCCTGGAAATCTATCGCCCATAGCCTCACTTTTATTTCGATGCATACAATTTGCACAGATATTATAAAAGGTTTATCAGAATCTTTCAAATGTCATTGGGATACTTCCTTAAAAGCTACAATGTCCATGCTTGTAAAAGCTAAAGGGATGTTTGCTCAAGGCCTTAGAGTTCCACAAGAACTTATTGGCAATTTGATAGACAACGGAATAAGGCCGTGTCCGAAACGGGCTTCTAGAGCTAGGTGTAGGTACGTCTTCCCCCTATTGGAAATACACGGATCCGGAGATGGCGAAGACAATAGCTCTAGCCGTAGCTATGGAAGCGCATTTAGGACACAGCCTTAGATTGAAAACAAAAAGGCCCCACATGACCTTTCTATGTCATGTCTTATGTAAAAGAATAATGGCCGCAAGTACTGCAGAAATGCAGAGGATGACAGATCCTACACAACTGGTGTTGTTGCCGACCAACAGATCCCTTTTTTTGACAAACTGAAATAGGGCCCTTGAAAAAGTAATATCAATGCATTACAATATACAAGCAACACATAATGTTTCACCAAAGTGAAAAGAGGTAATTTTTTTTAAGTTAAGGGAGTTCTGTAATTCTTTATACGATACTAAGTTTTGATTGATATATAAACAAAAATCAACTAATTTTGTATATCTGTCTTGCTGAAAGACATTGAGTACTAACTCCTTTAGATTGGATGCACTACAATAGCAATTTTGCCATGATTTAATTTGGAAACAAATGGAAAACTGACTTTGCATACCAGCGCTCTTTCCATCTGAGCTATCCAGCCCTTAGATGATAAAAGAAAAGCCAATTTAACTTTGAAAAATTGGCAAAGAAAAATTTAACTGGACCGGGACTTTAACCCGAGACCTGTGCATTAGGGTATCAGTGCTCTTCCATGTGAGCTATGGTAAAGGGCCATCCCAATTAGTGAACTAGTCTTTGCCGGAGTGGGGGTGCCAATCAGAAGCAATTCAACCATTAACTGCTGCATATCTCCAGGGATCACCCCCCCCTCACTTTCGTTCAGACGCAAACAGGTAATTGTTGTATACCTGGCTACAGCAGCTAGGGGATCACAACAAGTGGCACAGCTTTTTCAAGTTAAGTCAAACGAATAACGCAAAAACTTAATGGGAAATTCGTGTACCAATTTTTAAAAAATGCAAAGAAAAGTTTGACTGGACCAGGTTTTGAACCAGACTTATCGTTTTGTATACCAGTGCCTTTACCTATGCAGCCCTTGATTTTACATGAAAGGAATGCAAGCATTGTTTTGAAAGGTATCTGTACCAAATCTTACAATGGATCGATTGCGCGACCACTGTTCACATGCCAACACGTGACTTATTGTGAGTACTTTTTCATCTCATTTTGCACAGAGCAGCGAAGGAAATGTACAAAGAAGAAGGTGTACAATGTGAGTCTTCTTTGCTCATTTCCACTCTTGTTCTGCACCAAATGGGATGCAAAAATACCCACTATAAGTCACGTGATTGCATGTAAACATTTGTCGCGCAATCAGTGTTTTCATGGAGATGATGTTTAGATCTTAAGTATTTTTGCCATATCCAAAATGAACCAATAATTTAGGTATTGTCCACTATTAAATTGTGTGAATACGATATCTGATTTGTAAAGCGTCCTTATTTGAGTAGCAGTAGAGGTGAAACGGCTTTATTAGCCTATCTGGAAGGCAAAGGTGATGCTCACTTTATCACGAGTTAGAATGCCATTACCAATGTGAAAGATGTGCTGTTTCATTTCCCATTAGGTCCAAATTTCTTTATCTTACTCATTGCAATCTTTAAAGGATGGAGGAAAATTGTATAATCCATTGTTGCCTATTATAGGCAACGCGTTCAAATACAATGCAAAATGCCACTGTCATCAGTTGGAGAAGAATGTTATTATATACAATATTCACTGCGGGTTTTAACGGCCGCCCGCGTCCATGCACACAATCACACACGTCCCACACACACAAACAAGATTACCGACTTGACAAGTTAATTGTCTGTATAGGGTAAGAATAATTATCAAAATATAATGAAGAAAGTCCTCGGTTTCAAAGACGTCTGTAAATGTTTGTTTGCATTGTAAAAGGCGCACATCAAACATTTTATATCTGTTTCCATTTTTAAAAGAGGGATTACCATTTAAAACTGGGAGTAGCATTTGCGCGGGAGTACCTACAAGAGACACAAACACCCTTTAAATCATACCAAAGTGTGTATATGCTCTATTTAGACTTGGGTAGAACAAAAACCCAATTTGTTTGGGGATAGTCTTTGTATACTTTTAAAAATGAAAACGCGGCTGACGTCAATGCAATGAGCCTATGAGATATCATAAGTTGGCTGATGACGAAATAATTAATGTGAACCCCAATTTAGTACCCTTTGTATTTGTGCTCCCAAATCTTTGTAATGAAATGAGACGTACGTTTCAATCACAGCAGTGTGTTGCCCAAAGGCAGAGCGACAAGGGCAGAAACAGATAGGAAGGCGAGAGGCAATATACCTGTGACCATGCCTGTTTGCCTTTTGGAAAAGTCTTTAATGGGTTTCAAACGGCGGTCCGTCCTTGGTTTGTCAGCATTTGTGTATTATTACTTGTGGAAACATTAATTATTTTTTTTTCAAATGCGTTTCGGTTGCTAACTGCTAACCTTCCTCAGGCAACTGAAGATTTTGCGCTGCGGCGTCCGTTTCTGTCCGCTTCTCCGGTGCCTGCGAAGCGGTTTGCGGACGTCGTACAGGTTTGCGGACGTCGTAGTAGTGATCGTGCGGTTTGGCGCGCGATTCTGGCGTCCATTAGCGGCCCTGTGCGTGAAGGGTCGGCGGTCGTGGCGTCTGATGGTGGGGAGGCAGAAACCGGGGATGTGAATGCCTCTGTTACGCGTACGGTTGATATTTTTTCGGCGAAGACGGATGTGAATCAATCTCTATGCAACGCCTGAAAGCAAAACTGAATTGAATGACAAAAGAACCGTTGATATGAGTGCGAAGTTGAGAATTATTGTATTTATTGTTTGCCATGTTTTACCTGTGTTACCTTTCACTTGTGATTTTTCGTGTGTGTTTTGTTATCGAAGGTACAACACTATCATACACCGAGTACTAGGCAGAGCGAACCGTGGCGCAGTCACATAGCCGAGCTGTCGTCAGTCTGCAGATTGAAGGTTCGAGCCACGGTGCCTGCAGAGTACTTTTTTGTTATTTTCCTTCTGTGTATTTATATCGAAGGTACAACACTGTCATACACCGTGTATTAGGCAGAGCGAACCGTGGCGCAGACACATTGCCGAGGTGCCGCCAGTCTGCAGATTGAAGGTTCGAACCCCGGTGCCTGCAGAGTATTTTTTAACCTAAATTCTTTGTATTTAAAGGCATTTAATGTATAAGAGTGTCATTTGCAGTAGAGATGTCAGAAGCAGCGGTAGCCTACTGGTCTAGCTTGTTGAGCGCTCAGCAAGTCAAACTGGGAAAGTTGTCGACGGTTTCTGGTTGGGAAAGTATCGTGGCTTTCTTTGCTAGATCGAAGCTGAGCGCTCAGTCGAGAAAAGGCATAGTTAGCTGAACGGACTCAGCCGAACAAATGCGAGACGGTATCCGTAGGTGTGACCTACTTGTCCCCCCGAGTTGAGCGCTCGGCGGAGGGGGGCGGGGAAAGTTGCACGTGGCCCCCCGGCCACTTCCGGCTGAGGAGTCAGCCATCATGGGGTCAAAGTAGATGTGACCTACCTTCCGGTTGAGAAGAAATTCAGCCGAGTAAGGATTATGGGGCAATCTCAATTCCCCTCCCAAAAAGCGCCAAGACCCCCGACGAACGAAATCGAGAAAACGCTAACAAAGAGGGCAGAGGGCAGAGGGCAGAGGGCAGAGGGCAGAGGGCAGAGGGCAGAGGGCAGAGGGCAGAGGGCAGAGGGCAGAGGGCAGAGGGCAGAGGGCAGAGGGCAGAGGGCAGAGGGCAGAGGGCAGAGGGCAGAGGGCAGAGGGCAGAGGGCAGAGGGCAGAGGGCAGAGGGCAGAGGGCAGAGGGCAGAGGGCAGAGGGCAGAGGGCAGAGGGCAGAGGGCAGAGGGCAGAGGGCAGAGGGCAGAGGGCAGAGGGCAGAGGGCAGAGGGCAGAGGGCAGAGGGCAGAGGGCAGAGGGCAGAGGGCAGAGGGCAGAGGGCAGAGGGCAGAGGGCAGAGGGCAGAGGGCAGAGGGCAGAGGGCAGAGGGCAGAGGGCAGAGGGCAGAGGGCAGAGGGCAGAGGGCAGAGGGCAGAGGGCAGAGGGCAGAGGGCAGAGGGCAGAGGGCAGAGGGCAGAGGGCAGAGGGCAGAGGGCAGAGGGCAGAGGGCAGAGGGCAGAGGGCAGAGGGCAGAGGGCAGAGGGCAGAGGGCAGAGGGCAGAGGGCAGAGGGCAGAGGGCAGAGGGCAGAGGGCAGAGGGCAGAGGGCAGAGGGCAGAGGGCAGAGGGCAGAGGGCAGAGGGCAGAGGGCAGAGGGCAGAGGGCAGAGGGCAGAGGGCAGAGGGCAGAGGGCAGAGGGCAGAGGGCAGAGGGCAGAGGGCAGAGGGCAGAGGGCAGAGGGCAGAGGGCAGAGGGCAGAGGGCAGAGGGCAGAGGGCAGAGGGCAGAGGGCAGAGGGCAGAGGGCAGAGGGCAGAGGGCAGAGGGCAGAGGGCAGAGGGCAGAGGGCAGAGGGCAGAGGGCAGAGGGCAGAGGGCAGAGGGCAGAGGGCAGAGGGCAGAGGGCAGAGGGCAGAGGGCAGAGGGCAGAGGGCAGAGGGCAGAGGGCAGAGGGCAGAGGGCAGAGGGCAGAGGGCAGAGGGCAGAGGGCAGAGGGCAGAGGGCAGAGGGCAGAGGGCAGAGGGCAGAGGGCAGAGGGCAGAGGGCAGAGGGCAGAGGGCAGAGGGCAGAGGGCAGAGGGCAGAGGGCAGAGGGCAGAGGGCAGAGGGCAGAGGGCAGAGGGCAGAGGGCAGAGGGCAGAGGGCAGAGGGCAGAGGGCAGAGGGCAGAGGGCAGAGGGCAGAGGGCAGAGGGCAGAGGGCAGAGGGCAGAGGGCAGAGGGCAGAGGGCAGAGGGCAGAGGGCAGAGGGCAGAGGGCAGAGGGCAGAGGGCAGAGGGCAGAGGGCAGAGGGCAGAGGGCAGAGGGCAGAGGGCAGAGGGCAGAGGGCAGAGGGCAGAGGGCAGAGGGCAGAGGGCAGAGGGCAGAGGGCAGAGGGCAGAGGGCAGAGGGCAGAGGGCAGAGGGCAGAGGGCAGAGGGCAGAGGGCAGAGGGCAGAGGGCAGAGGGCAGAGGGCAGAGGGCAGAGGGCAGAGGGCAGAGGGCAGAGGGCAGAGGGCAGAGGGCAGAGGGCAGAGGGCAGAGGGCAGAGGGCAGAGGGCAGAGGGCAGAGGGCAGAGGGCAGAGGGCAGAGGGCAGAGGGCAGAGGGCAGAGGGCAGAGGGCAGAGGGCAGAGGGCAGAGGGCAGAGGGCAGAGGGCAGAGGGCAGAGGGCAGAGGGCAGAGGGCAGAGGGCAGAGGGCAGAGGGCAGAGGGCAGAGGGCAGAGGGCAGAGGGCAGAGGGCAGAGGGCAGAGGGCAGAGGGCAGAGGGCAGAGGGCAGAGGGCAGAGGGCAGAGGGCAGAGGGCAGAGGGCAGAGGGCAGAGGGCAGAGGGCAGAGGGCAGAGGGCAGAGGGCAGAGGGCAGAGGGCAGAGGGCAGAGGGCAGAGGGCAGAGGGCAGAGGGCAGAGGGCAGAGGGCAGAGGGCAGAGGGCAGAGGGCAGAGGGCAGAGGGCAGAGGGCAGAGGGCAGAGGGCAGAGGGCAGAGGGCAGAGGGCAGAGGGCAGAGGGCAGAGGGCAGAGGGCAGAGGGCAGAGGGCAGAGGGCAGAGGGCAGAGGGCAGAGGGCAGAGGGCAGAGGGCAGAGGGCAGAGGGCAGAGGGCAGAGGGCAGAGGGCAGAGGGCAGAGGGCAGAGGGCAGAGGGCAGAGGGCAGAGGGCAGAGGGCAGAGGGCAGAGGGCAGAGGGCAGAGGGCAGAGGGCAGAGGGCAGAGGGCAGAGGGCAGAGGGCAGAGGGCAGAGGGCAGAGGGCAGAGGGCAGAGGGCAGAGGGCAGAGGGCAGAGGGCAGAGGGCAGAGGGCAGAGGGCAGAGGGCAGAGGGCAGAGGGCAGAGGGCAGAGGGCAGAGGGCAGAGGGCAGAGGGCAGAGGGCAGAGGGCAGAGGGCAGAGGGCAGAGGGCAGAGGGCAGAGGGCAGAGGGCAGAGGGCAGAGGGCAGAGGGCAGAGGGCAGAGGGCAGAGGGCAGAGGGCAGAGGGCAGAGGGCAGAGGGCAGAGGGCAGAGGGCAGAGGGCAGAGGGCAGAGGGCAGAGGGCAGAGGGCAGAGGGCAGAGGGCAGAGGGCAGAGGGCAGAGGGCAGAGGGCAGAGGGCAGAGGGCAGAGGGCAGAGGGCAGAGGGCAGAGGGCAGAGGGCAGAGGGCAGAGGGCAGAGGGCAGAGGGCAGAGGGCAGAGGGCAGAGGGCAGAGGGCAGAGGGCAGAGGGCAGAGGGCAGAGGGCAGAGGGCAGAGGGCAGAGGGCAGAGGGCAGAGGGCAGAGGGCAGAGGGCAGAGGGCAGAGGGCAGAGGGCAGAGGGCAGAGGGCAGAGGGCAGAGGGCAGAGGGCAGAGGGCAGAGGGCAGAGGGCAGAGGGCAGAGGGCAGAGGGCAGAGGGCAGAGGGCAGAGGGCAGAGGGCAGAGGGCAGAGGGCAGAGGGCAGAGGGCAGAGGGCAGAGGGCAGAGGGCAGAGGGCAGAGGGCAGAGGGCAGAGGGCAGAGGGCAGAGGGCAGAGGGCAGAGGGCAGAGGGCAGAGGGCAGAGGGCAGAGGGCAGAGGGCAGAGGGCAGAGGGCAGAGGGCAGAGGGCAGAGGGCAGAGGGCAGAGGGCAGAGGGCAGAGGGCAGAGGGCAGAGGGCAGAGGGCAGAGGGCAGAGGGCAGAGGGCAGAGGGCAGAGGGCAGAGGGCAGAGGGCAGAGGGCAGAGGGCAGAGGGCAGAGGGCAGAGGGCAGAGGGCAGAGGGCAGAGGGCAGAGGGCAGAGGGCAGAGGGCAGAGGGCAGAGGGCAGAGGGCAGAGGGCAGAGGGCAGAGGGCAGAGGGCAGAGGGCAGAGGGCAGAGGGCAGAGGGCAGAGGGCAGAGGGCAGAGGGCAGAGGGCAGAGGGCAGAGGGCAGAGGGCAGAGGGCAGAGGGCAGAGGGCAGAGGGCAGAGGGCAGAGGGCAGAGGGCAGAGGGCAGAGGGCAGAGGGCAGAGGGCAGAGGGCAGAGGGCAGAGGGCAGAGGGCAGAGGGCAGAGGGCAGAGGGCAGAGGGCAGAGGGCAGAGGGCAGAGGGCAGAGGGCAGAGGGCAGAGGGCAGAGGGCAGAGGGCAGAGGGCAGAGGGCAGAGGGCAGAGGGCAGAGGGCAGAGGGCAGAGGGCAGAGGGCAGAGGGCAGAGGGCAGAGGGCAGAGGGCAGAGGGCAGAGGGCAGAGGGCAGAGGGCAGAGGGCAGAGGGCAGAGGGCAGAGGGCAGAGGGCAGAGGGCAGAGGGCAGAGGGCAGAGGGCAGAGGGCAGAGGGCAGAGGGCAGAGGGCAGAGGGCAGAGGGCAGAGGGCAGAGGGCAGAGGGCAGAGGGCAGAGGGCAGAGGGCAGAGGGCAGAGGGCAGAGGGCAGAGGGCAGAGGGCAGAGGGCAGAGGGCAGAGGGCAGAGGGCAGAGGGCAGAGGGCAGAGGGCAGAGGGCAGAGGGCAGAGGGCAGAGGGCAGAGGGCAGAGGGCAGAGGGCAGAGGGCAGAGGGCAGAGGGCAGAGGGCAGAGGGCAGAGGGCAGAGGGCAGAGGGCAGAGGGCAGAGGGCAGAGGGCAGAGGGCAGAGGGCAGAGGGCAGAGGGCAGAGGGCAGAGGGCAGAGGGCAGAGGGCAGAGGGCAGAGGGCAGAGGGCAGAGGGCAGAGGGCAGAGGGCAGAGGGCAGAGGGCAGAGGGCAGAGGGCAGAGGGCAGAGGGCAGAGGGCAGAGGGCAGAGGGCAGAGGGCAGAGGGCAGAGGGCAGAGGGCAGAGGGCAGAGGGCAGAGGGCAGAGGGCAGAGGGCAGAGGGCAGAGGGCAGAGGGCAGAGGGCAGAGGGCAGAGGGCAGAGGGCAGAGGGCAGAGGGCAGAGGGCAGAGGGCAGAGGGCAGAGGGCAGAGGGCAGAGGGCAGAGGGCAGAGGGCAGAGGGCAGAGGGCAGAGGGCAGAGGGCAGAGGGCAGAGGGCAGAGGGCAGAGGGCAGAGGGCAGAGGGCAGAGGGCAGAGGGCAGAGGGCAGAGGGCAGAGGGCAGAGGGCAGAGGGCAGAGGGCAGAGGGCAGAGGGCAGAGGGCAGAGGGCAGAGGGCAGAGGGCAGAGGGCAGAGGGCAGAGGGCAGAGGGCAGAGGGCAGAGGGCAGAGGGCAGAGGGCAGAGGGCAGAGGGCAGAGGGCAGAGGGCAGAGGGCAGAGGGCAGAGGGCAGAGGGCAGAGGGCAGAGGGCAGAGGGCAGAGGGCAGAGGGCAGAGGGCAGAGGGCAGAGGGCAGAGGGCAGAGGGCAGAGGGCAGAGGGCAGAGGGCAGAGGGCAGAGGGCAGAGGGCAGAGGGCAGAGGGCAGAGGGCAGAGGGCAGAGGGCAGAGGGCAGAGGGCAGAGGGCAGAGGGCAGAGGGCAGAGGGCAGAGGGCAGAGGGCAGAGGGCAGAGGGCAGAGGGCAGAGGGCAGAGGGCAGAGGGCAGAGGGCAGAGGGCAGAGGGCAGAGGGCAGAGGGCAGAGGGCAGAGGGCAGAGGGCAGAGGGCAGAGGGCAGAGGGCAGAGGGCAGAGGGCAGAGGGCAGAGGGCAGAGGGCAGAGGGCAGAGGGCAGAGGGCAGAGGGCAGAGGGCAGAGGGCAGAGGGCAGAGGGCAGAGGGCAGAGGGCAGAGGGCAGAGGGCAGAGGGCAGAGGGCAGAGGGCAGAGGGCAGAGGGCAGAGGGCAGAGGGCAGAGGGCAGAGGGCAGAGGGCAGAGGGCAGAGGGCAGAGGGCAGAGGGCAGAGGGCAGAGGGCAGAGGGCAGAGGGCAGAGGGCAGAGGGCAGAGGGCAGAGGGCAGAGGGCAGAGGGCAGAGGGCAGAGGGCAGAGGGCAGAGGGCAGAGGGCAGAGGGCAGAGGGCAGAGGGCAGAGGGCAGAGGGCAGAGGGCAGAGGGCAGAGGGCAGAGGGCAGAGGGCAGAGGGCAGAGGGCAGAGGGCAGAGGGCAGAGGGCAGAGGGCAGAGGGCAGAGGGCAGAGGGCAGAGGGCAGAGGGCAGAGGGCAGAGGGCAGAGGGCAGAGGGCAGAGGGCAGAGGGCAGAGGGCAGAGGGCAGAGGGCAGAGGGCAGAGGGCAGAGGGCAGAGGGCAGAGGGCAGAGGGCAGAGGGCAGAGGGCAGAGGGCAGAGGGCAGAGGGCAGAGGGCAGAGGGCAGAGGGCAGAGGGCAGAGGGCAGAGGGCAGAGGGCAGAGGGCAGAGGGCAGAGGGCAGAGGGCAGAGGGCAGAGGGCAGAGGGCAGAGGGCAGAGGGCAGAGGGCAGAGGGCAGAGGGCAGAGGGCAGAGGGCAGAGGGCAGAGGGCAGAGGGCAGAGGGCAGAGGGCAGAGGGCAGAGGGCAGAGGGCAGAGGGCAGAGGGCAGAGGGCAGAGGGCAGAGGGCAGAGGGCAGAGGGCAGAGGGCAGAGGGCAGAGGGCAGAGGGCAGAGGGCAGAGGGCAGAGGGCAGAGGGCAGAGGGCAGAGGGCAGAGGGCAGAGGGCAGAGGGCAGAGGGCAGAGGGCAGAGGGCAGAGGGCAGAGGGCAGAGGGCAGAGGGCAGAGGGCAGAGGGCAGAGGGCAGAGGGCAGAGGGCAGAGGGCAGAGGGCAGAGGGCAGAGGGCAGAGGGCAGAGGGCAGAGGGCAGAGGGCAGAGGGCAGAGGGCAGAGGGCAGAGGGCAGAGGGCAGAGGGCAGAGGGCAGAGGGCAGAGGGCAGAGGGCAGAGGGCAGAGGGCAGAGGGCAGAGGGCAGAGGGCAGAGGGCAGAGGGCAGAGGGCAGAGGGCAGAGGGCAGAGGGCAGAGGGCAGAGGGCAGAGGGCAGAGGGCAGAGGGCAGAGGGCAGAGGGCAGAGGGCAGAGGGCAGAGGGCAGAGGGCAGAGGGCAGAGGGCAGAGGGCAGAGGGCAGAGGGCAGAGGGCAGAGGGCAGAGGGCAGAGGGCAGAGGGCAGAGGGCAGAGGGCAGAGGGCAGAGGGCAGAGGGCAGAGGGCAGAGGGCAGAGGGCAGAGGGCAGAGGGCAGAGGGCAGAGGGCAGAGGGCAGAGGGCAGAGGGCAGAGGGCAGAGGGCAGAGGGCAGAGGGCAGAGGGCAGAGGGCAGAGGGCAGAGGGCAGAGGGCAGAGGGCAGAGGGCAGAGGGCAGAGGGCAGAGGGCAGAGGGCAGAGGGCAGAGGGCAGAGGGCAGAGGGCAGAGGGCAGAGGGCAGAGGGCAGAGGGCAGAGGGCAGAGGGCAGAGGGCAGAGGGCAGAGGGCAGAGGGCAGAGGGCAGAGGGCAGAGGGCAGAGGGCAGAGGGCAGAGGGCAGAGGGCAGAGGGCAGAGGGCAGAGGGCAGAGGGCAGAGGGCAGAGGGCAGAGGGCAGAGGGCAGAGGGCAGAGGGCAGAGGGCAGAGGGCAGAGGGCAGAGGGCAGAGGGCAGAGGGCAGAGGGCAGAGGGCAGAGGGCAGAGGGCAGAGGGCAGAGGGCAGAGGGCAGAGGGCAGAGGGCAGAGGGCAGAGGGCAGAGGGCAGAGGGCAGAGGGCAGAGGGCAGAGGGCAGAGGGCAGAGGGCAGAGGGCAGAGGGCAGAGGGCAGAGGGCAGAGGGCAGAGGGCAGAGGGCAGAGGGCAGAGGGCAGAGGGCAGAGGGCAGAGGGCAGAGGGCAGAGGGCAGAGGGCAGAGGGCAGAGGGCAGAGGGCAGAGGGCAGAGGGCAGAGGGCAGAGGGCAGAGGGCAGAGGGCAGAGGGCAGAGGGCAGAGGGCAGAGGGCAGAGGGCAGAGGGCAGAGGGCAGAGGGCAGAGGGCAGAGGGCAGAGGGCAGAGGGCAGAGGGCAGAGGGCAGAGGGCAGAGGGCAGAGGGCAGAGGGCAGAGGGCAGAGGGCAGAGGGCAGAGGGCAGAGGGCAGAGGGCAGAGGGCAGAGGGCAGAGGGCAGAGGGCAGAGGGCAGAGGGCAGAGGGCAGAGGGCAGAGGGCAGAGGGCAGAGGGCAGAGGGCAGAGGGCAGAGGGCAGAGGGCAGAGGGCAGAGGGCAGAGGGCAGAGGGCAGAGGGCAGAGGGCAGAGGGCAGAGGGCAGAGGGCAGAGGGCAGAGGGCAGAGGGCAGAGGGCAGAGGGCAGAGGGCAGAGGGCAGAGGGCAGAGGGCAGAGGGCAGAGGGCAGAGGGCAGAGGGCAGAGGGCAGAGGGCAGAGGGCAGAGGGCAGAGGGCAGAGGGCAGAGGGCAGAGGGCAGAGGGCAGAGGGCAGAGGGCAGAGGGCAGAGGGCAGAGGGCAGAGGGCAGAGGGCAGAGGGCAGAGGGCAGAGGGCAGAGGGCAGAGGGCAGAGGGCAGAGGGCAGAGGGCAGAGGGCAGAGGGCAGAGGGCAGAGGGCAGAGGGCAGAGGGCAGAGGGCAGAGGGCAGAGGGCAGAGGGCAGAGGGCAGAGGGCAGAGGGCAGAGGGCAGAGGGCAGAGGGCAGAGGGCAGAGGGCAGAGGGCAGAGGGCAGAGGGCAGAGGGCAGAGGGCAGAGGGCAGAGGGCAGAGGGCAGAGGGCAGAGGGCAGAGGGCAGAGGGCAGAGGGCAGAGGGCAGAGGGCAGAGGGCAGAGGGCAGAGGGCAGAGGGCAGAGGGCAGAGGGCAGAGGGCAGAGGGCAGAGGGCAGAGGGCAGAGGGCAGAGGGCAGAGGGCAGAGGGCAGAGGGCAGAGGGCAGAGGGCAGAGGGCAGAGGGCAGAGGGCAGAGGGCAGAGGGCAGAGGGCAGAGGGCAGAGGGCAGAGGGCAGAGGGCAGAGGGCAGAGGGCAGAGGGCAGAGGGCAGAGGGCAGAGGGCAGAGGGCAGAGGGCAGAGGGCAGAGGGCAGAGGGCAGAGGGCAGAGGGCAGAGGGCAGAGGGCAGAGGGCAGAGGGCAGAGGGCAGAGGGCAGAGGGCAGAGGGCAGAGGGCAGAGGGCAGAGGGCAGAGGGCAGAGGGCAGAGGGCAGAGGGCAGAGGGCAGAGGGCAGAGGGCAGAGGGCAGAGGGCAGAGGGCAGAGGGCAGAGGGCAGAGGGCAGAGGGCAGAGGGCAGAGGGCAGAGGGCAGAGGGCAGAGGGCAGAGGGCAGAGGGCAGAGGGCAGAGGGCAGAGGGCAGAGGGCAGAGGGCAGAGGGCAGAGGGCAGAGGGCAGAGGGCAGAGGGCAGAGGGCAGAGGGCAGAGGGCAGAGGGCAGAGGGCAGAGGGCAGAGGGCAGAGGGCAGAGGGCAGAGGGCAGAGGGCAGAGGGCAGAGGGCAGAGGGCAGAGGGCAGAGGGCAGAGGGCAGAGGGCAGAGGGCAGAGGGCAGAGGGCAGAGGGCAGAGGGCAGAGGGCAGAGGGCAGAGGGCAGAGGGCAGAGGGCAGAGGGCAGAGGGCAGAGGGCAGAGGGCAGAGGGCAGAGGGCAGAGGGCAGAGGGCAGAGGGCAGAGGGCAGAGGGCAGAGGGCAGAGGGCAGAGGGCAGAGGGCAGAGGGCAGAGGGCAGAGGGCAGAGGGCAGAGGGCAGAGGGCAGAGGGCAGAGGGCAGAGGGCAGAGGGCAGAGGGCAGATTATTCAGGCAACACTATTCAGGACTACGACATTTATTAAGATTGTTTTTATTTCATCATTGTTACACTTTCACAAAAGGTCCATTTTACATAATCATTAAATTGCAGTTTAGGGCAGAGGGCAGAGGGCAGAGGGCAGAGGGCAGAGGGCAGAGGGCAGAGGGCAGAGGGCAGAGGGCAGAGGGCAGAGGGCAGAGGGCAGAGGGCAGAGGGCAGAGGGCAGAGGGCAGAGGGCAGAGGGCAGAGGGCAGAGGGCAGAGGGCAGAGGGCAGAGGGCAGAGGGCAGAGGGCAGAGGGCAGAGGGCAGAGGGCAGAGGGCAGAGGGCAGAGGGCAGAGGGCAGAGGGCAGAGGGCAGAGGGCAGAGGGCAGAGGGCAGAGGGCAGAGGGCAGAGGGCAGAGGGCAGAGGGCAGAGGGCAGAGGGCAGAGGGCAGAGGGCAGAGGGCAGAGGGCAGAGGGCAGAGGGCAGAGGGCAGAGGGCAGAGGGCAGAGGGCAGAGGGCAGAGGGCAGAGGGCAGAGGGCAGAGGGCAGAGGGCAGAGGGCAGAGGGCAGAGGGCAGAGGGCAGAGGGCAGAGGGCAGAGGGCAGAGGGCAGAGGGCAGAGGGCAGAGGGCAGAGGGCAGAGGGCAGAGGGCAGAGGGCAGAGGGCAGAGGGCAGAGGGCAGAGGGCAGAGGGCAGAGGGCAGAGGGCAGAGGGCAGAGGGCAGAGGGCAGAGGGCAGAGGGCAGAGGGCAGAGGGCAGAGGGCAGAGGGCAGAGGGCAGAGGGCAGAGGGCAGAGGGCAGAGGGCAGAGGGCAGAGGGCAGAGGGCAGAGGGCAGAGGGCAGAGGGCAGAGGGCAGAGGGCAGAGGGCAGAGGGCAGAGGGCAGAGGGCAGAGGGCAGAGGGCAGAGGGCAGAGGGCAGAGGGCAGAGGGCAGAGGGCAGAGGGCAGAGGGCAGAGGGCAGAGGGCAGAGGGCAGAGGGCAGAGGGCAGAGGGCAGAGGGCAGAGGGCAGAGGGCAGAGGGCAGAGGGCAGAGGGCAGAGGGCAGAGGGCAGAGGGCAGAGGGCAGAGGGCAGAGGGCAGAGGGCAGAGGGCAGAGGGCAGAGGGCAGAGGGCAGAGGGCAGAGGGCAGAGGGCAGAGGGCAGAGGGCAGAGGGCAGAGGGCAGAGGGCAGAGGGCAGAGGGCAGAGGGCAGAGGGCAGAGGGCAGAGGGCAGAGGGCAGAGGGCAGAGGGCAGAGGGCAGAGGGCAGAGGGCAGAGGGCAGAGGGCAGAGGGCAGAGGGCAGAGGGCAGAGGGCAGAGGGCAGAGGGCAGAGGGCAGAGGGCAGAGGGCAGAGGGCAGAGGGCAGAGGGCAGAGGGCAGAGGGCAGAGGGCAGAGGGCAGAGGGCAGAGGGCAGAGGGCAGAGGGCAGAGGGCAGAGGGCAGAGGGCAGAGGGCAGAGGGCAGAGGGCAGAGGGCAGAGGGCAGAGGGCAGAGGGCAGAGGGCAGAGGGCAGAGGGCAGAGGGCAGAGGGCAGAGGGCAGAGGGCAGAGGGCAGAGGGCAGAGGGCAGAGGGCAGAGGGCAGAGGGCAGAGGGCAGAGGGCAGAGGGCAGAGGGCAGAGGGCAGAGGGCAGAGGGCAGAGGGCAGAGGGCAGAGGGCAGAGGGCAGAGGGCAGAGGGCAGAGGGCAGAGGGCAGAGGGCAGAGGGCAGAGGGCAGAGGGCAGAGGGCAGAGGGCAGAGGGCAGAGGGCAGAGGGCAGAGGGCAGAGGGCAGAGGGCAGAGGGCAGAGGGCAGAGGGCAGAGGGCAGAGGGCAGAGGGCAGAGGGCAGAGGGCAGAGGGCAGAGGGCAGAGGGCAGAGGGCAGAGGGCAGAGGGCAGAGGGCAGAGGGCAGAGGGCAGAGGGCAGAGGGCAGAGGGCAGAGGGCAGAGGGCAGAGGGCAGAGGGCAGAGGGCAGAGGGCAGAGGGCAGAGGGCAGAGGGCAGAGGGCAGAGGGCAGAGGGCAGAGGGCAGAGGGCAGAGGGCAGAGGGCAGAGGGCAGAGGGCAGAGGGCAGAGGGCAGAGGGCAGAGGGCAGAGGGCAGAGGGCAGAGGGCAGAGGGCAGAGGGCAGAGGGCAGAGGGCAGAGGGCAGAGGGCAGAGGGCAGAGGGCAGAGGGCAGAGGGCAGAGGGCAGAGGGCAGAGGGCAGAGGGCAGAGGGCAGAGGGCAGAGGGCAGAGGGCAGAGGGCAGAGGGCAGAGGGCAGAGGGCAGAGGGCAGAGGGCAGAGGGCAGAGGGCAGAGGGCAGAGGGCAGAGGGCAGAGGGCAGAGGGCAGAGGGCAGAGGGCAGAGGGCAGAGGGCAGAGGGCAGAGGGCAGAGGGCAGAGGGCAGAGGGCAGAGGGCAGAGGGCAGAGGGCAGAGGGCAGAGGGCAGAGGGCAGAGGGCAGAGGGCAGAGGGCAGAGGGCAGAGGGCAGAGGGCAGAGGGCAGAGGGCAGAGGGCAGAGGGCAGAGGGCAGAGGGCAGAGGGCAGAGGGCAGAGGGCAGAGGGCAGAGGGCAGAGGGCAGAGGGCAGAGGGCAGAGGGCAGAGGGCAGAGGGCAGAGGGCAGAGGGCAGAGGGCAGAGGGCAGAGGGCAGAGGGCAGAGGGCAGAGGGCAGAGGGCAGAGGGCAGAGGGCAGAGGGCAGAGGGCAGAGGGCAGAGGGCAGAGGGCAGAGGGCAGAGGGCAGAGGGCAGAGGGCAGAGGGCAGAGGGCAGAGGGCAGAGGGCAGAGGGCAGAGGGCAGAGGGCAGAGGGCAGAGGGCAGAGGGCAGAGGGCAGAGGGCAGAGGGCAGAGGGCAGAGGGCAGAGGGCAGAGGGCAGAGGGCAGAGGGCAGAGGGCAGAGGGCAGAGGGCAGAGGGCAGAGGGCAGAGGGCAGAGGGCAGAGGGCAGAGGGCAGAGGGCAGAGGGCAGAGGGCAGAGGGCAGAGGGCAGAGGGCAGAGGGCAGAGGGCAGAGGGCAGAGGGCAGAGGGCAGAGGGCAGAGGGCAGAGGGCAGAGGGCAGAGGGCAGAGGGCAGAGGGCAGAGGGCAGAGGGCAGAGGGCAGAGGGCAGAGGGCAGAGGGCAGAGGGCAGAGGGCAGAGGGCAGAGGGCAGAGGGCAGAGGGCAGAGGGCAGAGGGCAGAGGGCAGAGGGCAGAGGGCAGAGGGCAGAGGGCAGAGGGCAGAGGGCAGAGGGCAGAGGGCAGAGGGCAGAGGGCAGAGGGCAGAGGGCAGAGGGCAGAGGGCAGAGGGCAGAGGGCAGAGGGCAGAGGGCAGAGGGCAGAGGGCAGAGGGCAGAGGGCAGAGGGCAGAGGGCAGAGGGCAGAGGGCAGAGGGCAGAGGGCAGAGGGCAGAGGGCAGAGGGCAGAGGGCAGAGGGCAGAGGGCAGAGGGCAGAGGGCAGAGGGCAGAGGGCAGAGGGCAGAGGGCAGAGGGCAGAGGGCAGAGGGCAGAGGGCAGAGGGCAGAGGGCAGAGGGCAGAGGGCAGAGGGCAGAGGGCAGAGGGCAGAGGGCAGAGGGCAGAGGGCAGAGGGCAGAGGGCAGAGGGCAGAGGGCAGAGGGCAGAGGGCAGAGGGCAGAGGGCAGAGGGCAGAGGGCAGAGGGCAGAGGGCAGAGGGCAGAGGGCAGAGGGCAGAGGGCAGAGGGCAGAGGGCAGAGGGCAGAGGGCAGAGGGCAGAGGGCAGAGGGCAGAGGGCAGAGGGCAGAGGGCAGAGGGCAGAGGGCAGAGGGCAGAGGGCAGAGGGCAGAGGGCAGAGGGCAGAGGGCAGAGGGCAGAGGGCAGAGGGCAGAGGGCAGAGGGCAGAGGGCAGAGGGCAGAGGGCAGAGGGCAGAGGGCAGAGGGCAGAGGGCAGAGGGCAGAGGGCAGAGGGCAGAGGGCAGAGGGCAGAGGGCAGAGGGCAGAGGGCAGAGGGCAGAGGGCAGAGGGCAGAGGGCAGAGGGCAGAGGGCAGAGGGCAGAGGGCAGAGGGCAGAGGGCAGAGGGCAGAGGGCAGAGGGCAGAGGGCAGAGGGCAGAGGGCAGAGGGCAGAGGGCAGAGGGCAGAGGGCAGAGGGCAGAGGGCAGAGGGCAGAGGGCAGAGGGCAGAGGGCAGAGGGCAGAGGGCAGAGGGCAGAGGGCAGAGGGCAGAGGGCAGAGGGCAGAGGGCAGAGGGCAGAGGGCAGAGGGCAGAGGGCAGAGGGCAGAGGGCAGAGGGCAGAGGGCAGAGGGCAGAGGGCAGAGGGCAGAGGGCAGAGGGCAGAGGGCAGAGGGCAGAGGGCAGAGGGCAGAGGGCAGAGGGCAGAGGGCAGAGGGCAGAGGGCAGAGGGCAGAGGGCAGAGGGCAGAGGGCAGAGGGCAGAGGGCAGAGGGCAGAGGGCAGAGGGCAGAGGGCAGAGGGCAGAGGGCAGAGGGCAGAGGGCAGAGGGCAGAGGGCAGAGGGCAGAGGGCAGAGGGCAGAGGGCAGAGGGCAGAGGGCAGAGGGCAGAGGGCAGAGGGCAGAGGGCAGAGGGCAGAGGGCAGAGGGCAGAGGGCAGAGGGCAGAGGGCAGAGGGCAGAGGGCAGAGGGCAGAGGGCAGAGGGCAGAGGGCAGAGGGCAGAGGGCAGAGGGCAGAGGGCAGAGGGCAGAGGGCAGAGGGCAGAGGGCAGAGGGCAGAGGGCAGAGGGCAGAGGGCAGAGGGCAGAGGGCAGAGGGCAGAGGGCAGAGGGCAGAGGGCAGAGGGCAGAGGGCAGAGGGCAGAGGGCAGAGGGCAGAGGGCAGAGGGCAGAGGGCAGAGGGCAGAGGGCAGAGGGCAGAGGGCAGAGGGCAGAGGGCAGAGGGCAGAGGGCAGAGGGCAGAGGGCAGAGGGCAGAGGGCAGAGGGCAGAGGGCAGAGGGCAGAGGGCAGAGGGCAGAGGGCAGAGGGCAGAGGGCAGAGGGCAGAGGGCAGAGGGCAGAGGGCAGAGGGCAGAGGGCAGAGGGCAGAGGGCAGAGGGCAGAGGGCAGAGGGCAGAGGGCAGAGGGCAGAGGGCAGAGGGCAGATTATTCAGGCAACACTATTCAGGACTACGACATTTATTAAGATTGTTTTTATTTCATCATTGTTACACTTTCACAAAAGGTCCATTTTACATAATCATTAAATTGCAGTTTAAGTAAAACTGATTAAGATTGTAGTATCTCCCAGGTTCAGCATCGGACTGCTGGTTATCGGGAACACAAGGGTCTGTGATCTGGAAAGGAAGAAAACGAGAGAGGATTTCAAAATAAATAAAGGAATGAACAAAGAAAACGCATCGAGGTAAGTATTCACTAGCAGACCATTCCCACACTACTGTGGGGAGGGAGTCTACTGCGTTCATCTTAACGGTAGAGGAACGCGAGCTTTTAAAGACAGGTGTTTTAGTCAAAATTGGGCGAGGAGCTGGAGCAGGAGCAGACGCACGTGAAGGCAACAGTGTGGCACAAGGTCCATCACGCTTGCCATGAGTCCTGACAGTCTCAGCTATGCTGTTGCTGGGGCCCATTTTACTGCAAGGAACAGAGTGACGCATCGCTGTTGATTTTGAATGTTGGAAAGGAAATTTCCGTTTGGAGATTGATCACAGCTCCCAGGAAGGTGGGGATTTGTATCGGGCTTGGGTGTGATTTGTCCTCGTTTTTCAGGAACCCAAGCCATGTGTCCAACCCCACAGTCATGTTGAATGCTCGATTAGATTCCTTCTCCAAGCGACCAACGATCAGCTAGTCATCCAGATACATGAAGATCGAGATTTTGTCATCATGCAGGAATGCTCCCATTGACTTCACTATCCTTGTGAAAAACCGAGCGGATGTTGATAATCCGAATGGGAGTGCCATCGATTTGTAAGTAATGTTTTGGTAACAAAACCTATGATACTTGCAATGATATGGCAGTATGGGTACATGAAGATGAGTGAGGTATAGCCCATGCTTTAGGAGGCAGTGAGTTCAGGATCACCCGAAGCATGTCCATGCAGAAACGTTTGAATCTGCAGATGAATCTGCTCAAAGGTTTCAGATCCAGTATCCAGTGTGTCGTTTTTCAGAGTAAGAAAAAAAGGAAGATAGGAATCGGGGAGACTTTCCCGTCCAGGGAACAATGCGCATCACTTCCTTTAGGAGGAGGGATTTGATTTCCGATTCCAGAGCCAGATGCTTGGCGGGGTTGGACGAAGTTCTTGTTTGCCGAACAACTGTGTCGGGGCGCGGGGTTGCAAGAGAATTCCAGTGCATAAGTGGGGCCCATGTTGTCGACCTTCTAGTTGGTGGGACCTGCAGCTGGTAACTGGTCTCGCTCTTCCGACTGAGCCCAGGCGCAGCACAACAACTTGAGACAGCAGCACCTCTAATTGCTGCTTGCCTCATACGCAAGAAGAAGTGCATAACATTACTGTGACTGATTGGTCTTGAGCACCCATTGGTCGGAGACGACCTGTCACCAGGGCCTTATGAACGCTTTGAGGCAGCTGCCCACAGGCCCAAAGGTAGGAGTACATGTACGTCATCCTCCGGAAAACTGGGGAGCAGGAGCTTTGGGGGTCTGGCCGGCCAAACGGAAGGGTTGGCCTCGGTGCGAATCCTGTCAAAAACGACCCCGAGCTCTGCCTCTTCCAAGGGGTTCTGGGAAGTCTCGTGGGCACCCGATGTGCTGGCATGCGAAGATTGAACTGTCCCGTAGTTTGGGCAAGTTGTCCATAGCGTGTGGGTAACTACCCAACGGCTGGGCAAACCCCTTGGTTGGTTGATAAAGCCAAAAGAGGAAGCAGAAAATGCTTGACAAACATTCAAGACGTCCGTATTGGAAACAGGCTCAACACGTTTGCAACGTTTCTCCCGAGACTGATCTGAAAGGCGATGGCGAGCTCTACGGTAAGTATGTCGCCACTTTTTACATGACTTTCCTTTCTTGGCTGGTCAGCCACGTGAACTCTCAGTATCCGCAGGTACGGTGGAAGGCGAGTGGGCCAGAATTCCAGAGCATCGGAGTAATTCCGAGGCAACGATAAAATTGCAGGGGGGGGGGGACACCCGTGGGTCGGTCCCCCGCCAAGCGGCCAGGGACTAGCAGCCCGGGTAGCTCAGTGCATAGGCTGCTCGCTTAAGCGATACCACTACTCTGAGGTCCGTGGACCCATGAGTAGAATTGCAAGTGACCCGTGAGTAGAAGCGGGCAACTCGGCCGCACCACGAAAACCCCGGTCACACGGCCCAGCATTGTGGGACGACTCGAGATACAGGAAGGCAAATTGGAGGGAAAAATGTCCCTCTTGCCTTTGAAGCTGCGGGCCGTGGTCCACCTGCTAGGCAGCTTCATGGTCGGCCGGTTATCCCCGTTGCAGCCCGGTCTATGGAGGGACCATCGTCCGTGTCCAAGCGGTGGGGTGAAGTCTGCGAATGGGAGGGGAGAACGGCCCCGGCAGATTCACGGTCAGAGGCAGGGACGTCGGAGAAGAACGTCTCCCTGGCTTGACCGACTACGGTAGGGAGTTTGGCGACACTGTGGAATCCACTTCCATCGGTACAGACCCACTCTTAGAGGACTTACGCTTTGCATTTTTCTCTTCCCAAAGCCGTAAATAAATCCAAAAAAAGACTCAGAAGAAAACCCAAACTGTATTATCATTATTTAATCAATTTTTAGCAAGTATGAATTCAGCAGAGAACAAAATCCAAGCGAATTACGTCACTGCAATTTTGTGCATTCTACAATATGGAAAAATTTAGCAGTCATTTCTCTGGTTCTGTTCACTAGCCACCCCTTGCAGATTTCATTCTGTTACATGTATAGTCACCCCTTTATTCAGAATGCATCTGTTTCGTTCTGTCAAGTAGTCACCCCTTTACCCCAATGCGTCTGTTTCGTTCTGTTAAGTTGTCACCCCTTTACCCCAATGTGTATGTTTCGTTCTATTAAGTAGAAACCCCTTTACCCCCAATGCTTCTGTTTCGTTCTGTTAAGTAGAAACCCCTTTACCCTAATGCGTCTGTTTCGTTCTGTTAAGTTGTCACCCCTTTACCCCAATGTGTATGTTTCGTTCTGTTACGTAGAAACCCCTTTACCCCCAATGTGTATGTTTCGTTCTATTAAGTAGAAACCCCTTTACCCCCAATGCGTCTGTTTCGTTCTGTTAACTAGTCACCTCTTTACCCCAAATGTGTCTGTTTTGTTCCGTTAAGTAGTCACCCTTTTACACCTACATGTATACGTCTGTTTCATTCTGTTACGTAGTCGCCCCTTTACCCAAATGTATCTGTTTGGTTCTTTTAAGTAGTCACCCCTTTACCCCAGATGTATGACAGATTGCCTTTTCACCTCCAATGCGTCTGTTTCTTTCTGTTAAGTAGACACCCTTCTACCCCCAATGCGTCTGTATCGTTCTGTTAAGTAGTCACCCCTTTACACGTATGCATCCGTTTCATTTTGTTACGAAGTCGCCCCTTTCCGCCCAATGTATATGTTTGGTTCTATTAAGTAGTCAATCCCCTTTACCCCAGATGTATGACAGATTACCTTTGACACTGACCTTGTTTCAAATGGACATCACGACAAGCTCGTAGTAGTCAGTGGAATCTCGTCTTCATAGGTCTGAAGAGTTCAAGCAGGATGATGTTCACCATCTGAAGATCTGCAAGGCAATATATGTACAAATTGAGCACAGTCATTTCTTTGGTTTACACAAGATGTACTTTGTTCTGTTCAGTAGCCATCGCTTTACACCAATACAAATTTTGTTCTGTTGCAACATGTACACATAAGTAGTCTCCCCTTCATCCTGAATGCGTCTGTTTCATTCTGTTAAGTAGTCACCACTTTACCCCCAATGTGTCTGTTTCGTTCTCATTCTGTTAAGCAGTCACCCCTTTGCACCTATGTGTCTGTCTCATTCTGTCTCATTCTTTTAAGTCTGTCTCATTCTGTTAAGCAGTCACCCCTTTACCCTCGATGCATAAGGGGGTATGTTTCGTTCTGTTAAGTAGTCGCCCCTTTTACCCCAATGGGTCTGTTTCGTAATGTTAAGTAGACATCCCTTTAACCCCAGGGCGTCTGTTTCTTTCTGTTAAGTAGTAACCCCTTATCCCCAATGCGTATATTTCATTCTGTTCAGCAGTCACCTCTTTAACCCCAATGCGTCTGTTTCATTCTGTTCAGCAGTCACCTCTTTAACCCCAATGCGTCTGTTTCATTCTGTTAAGTAGTCACCCCTTTACCCCCAATGTGTCTGTTTCGTTCTGTTCATTGGTCACCCCTTTACCCCCAATGCGTCTGTTTCTTTCTGTCAAGTACATGTAGTCGCCCCTTTACCCGCAATGCGTCTGTTTTGTTCTGTTAAGTAGTCACCTCTTTAACCCCAATGCGTCTGTTTCTTTCTGTTAAGTAGTCGCCCCTTTACCCCCAATGCGTCTGTTTCGTTCTGTTAAAGAAGAATGAAACCCAGAGAAAATAGTTGGCTTATCTCTTTGGTTGATAAAACCAACCTACAATTACCCATGTGCAACTCACCTACGAGTTTCATAAAGAGGGAAAAATCATGGAATTCGGTGGTGGAATTCGCGTTCCCTGTACACGCCATGTTTTCGAAATTCCCGGCAGGTCACTGCGGGGGGTATGACATAATGACGGGCAACCCCCGCATGGGCCCGGACGGACGTATCCCTACAACAAAGTAACATGTGTGTAGCTGTGTACACAACGCATGTATACTGCGTGCAGTTTATATACACTCGCGAGCATGAACGATGGTGTACTGCCAGGCTTTTGGTTGTAACAATGCCAGCGGAAACAAGCTAGGGAAATCTGTCCATGCAGTTCCTAACAAGGCCAAGAGACCTGAGTTGTTTGGGAAGTGGGCTGTGGCCATAAAAGCAGAACAAATTCTCAATGTCGGCTACAAATATAGTCGAAATGACGTGATTTGTAGCGATCACTTCACGGAGGAGGAGTTGGGATCGAGGTTGACTTGCGGGCCAAACTCACCGGCTCGAAGCCGAGAAATATACTGAAAGAACATGCCGTTCCTTTAGTATTTTCACATCGACCAGCGGTGGCATCACGTTCATCGACAGCTTCACGAATTGCCGCATTGGAATCCAGAAAGCTGAGTTAATTTTGATGTTTTTCCTGTATGATACGATCGACTTTTGATGTATGTTTTCGTTTCGGTCCAAGCGTGATTTTTCTCACATGCACGTTCTGCCTAGTCTTTCTCGCAGACCGCTTATCTGTAACTCATGGAGGGTAAACTCCATGGATATATACATGTATTGTACCAATTACCATGGAGGAAGAAGGGGGGATATACGATATACGTACCGTGCCGTATTTTTATTTGTGCTGCAACAAGAACATGGAGCTAGGCCTAATTTACACGTTATCGGAACGCGACTCCAGTCGCCCACACTGTTTATTCCCTGGTCGCTGACCGCAACTCCTGTCACCCAGCGCTATTGTGTGCATAGCATACGCTGGGAAGTGCATGACCCCTGACCCCCACTAAGCTCCACACAGCTTCGCTAACGAGTAACGTGTACAACTGAAATCTCTCCAAAACATTGACTATCTCTTGAATCATTTCTCGTATTTTCCTATTAAAATTACGCGAGCTGAAACAAAAGCCGGACACAGTGGGCTCCCACTCATAGTTGTCGGACCTTTATTAAACTCAGCCCCTGGTGTATAAGTTATTTTAGGCCTACTTGTTTAGCTGTTATAACAGGGCGCCATTCGGCGAAGATCAAGAAAACAGAGAACCAAAATTGCGCAGCGTTTATTTTGTTACAGATACCAACGTAATGTACACGTGTACAGTAGTACATTACAAGTAGGACACAACGTGTACATTGTACACGTGTACAGTACAGTAGTAGTGTGTACATGTACTGTACATTACATGTAGTACACAACGTGTACATTGTACGTGCACTGTACATGTACATGTACATTATACATGTACATGTACATGTACATGTACAGTCCGTGCAACGTATGCAATCAGGAAGCCGTGAAAGTGTTTGTAGATCAAGACTATACGCAATCCCCAAGAATAATTCAAATAATGACCAAAGCGAAAAGCAATAAATCTGCAAAGGATTATAAGATTATTTTCTCACACATTGAGGTATAATTCTTTTTTAAATGTTGATTAATATTTGTAGTTTAAATTAAAATGATTGAACAAGCCTAACTGACCAATCAGAGAGGGTCGTCTCCGCCGTGATGTCATACCCCCGCAGTGACCTTCCGGGAATTTCGAAAGCATGGCGGGTTGAGGGAACGCGAATTCGACCACCGAATTCCATGATTTTCCCCTCTTTTTGAAACTCGTAGGTGAGTTGCACATGGGTAATTGTAGGTTGGTTTTATCAACCAAAGAGATAAGCCAACTATTTTCTCTGGGTTTCATTCTTCTTTAAGTAGTCGCCTCTTTAACCCCAATGCGTCTGTTTCGTTCTGTTAAGTAGTCACCCCTTTACCCCCAATGCGTCTGTTTCTTTCTGTCAATACATGCAGTCACCTCTTTAACCCCAATGCGTCTGTTTCATTCTGTTAAGTAGTCACCCCTTTACCCCCAATGCGTCTGTTTCGTTCTGTCAAGTAGTCGCCTCTTTACCCCCAATACGTCTGTTTCGTTCTGTTAAGGAGTTGCCTCTTTAACCCCAATGCGTCTGTTTCGTTCTGTTAAGTAGTCACCCCTTTACCCCAAATGCGTCTGTTTTGTTCTGTTAAGTAGTCGCCTCTTTAACCCCAATGCGTCTGTTTCGTTCTGTTAAGTAGTCACCCCTTTACCCCCAATGCGTCTGTTTCATTCTGTTAAGTAGTCGCCTCTTTAACCCTGATCCGTCTGTTTCGTTCTGTTAAGTAGTCACCCCCTTAACCCCAATGCGTCTGTTTCGTTCTGTTCAGTAGACACCCTTTTACCCCCAATGCGTCTGTTTCGTTCTGTTAAGTAGACACCCCTTTACCCCCAATGCGTCTGTTTCGTTCTGTTAAGTAGTCACCCCTTTACCCCCAATGCGTCTGTTTCTTTCTGTCAAGTACATGTAGTCGCCCCTTTACCCGCAATGCGTCTGTTTTGTTCTGTTAAGTAGTCACCTCTTTAACCCCAATGCGTCTGTTTCTTTCTGTTAAGTAGTCGCCCCTTTACCCCCAATGCGTCTGTTTCGTTCTGTCAATACATGTAGTCGCCCCTTTACCCGCAATGCGTCTGTTTCGTTCTGTTAAGTAGTCGCCTCTTTAACCCCAATGCGTCTGTTTCATTCTGTTAAGTAGTCACCCCTTTACCCCCAATGCGTCTGTTTCGTTCTGTTAAGAAGCCACCCCTTTACCCCCAATGCGTCTGTTTCTTTCTGTCAAGTAGTCGCCTCTTTACCCCCAATGCGTCTGTTTCGTTCTGTTAAGTAGTCGCCTCTTTAACCCCAATGCGTCTGTTTCTTTCTGTTCAGTAGACACCCTTTTACCCCCAATGCGTCTGTATCGTTCTGTTAAGTAGTCACCCCTTTACACGTATGCGTCTGTTTCGTTCTGTTAAGTAGTCGCCCCTTTACCCCCAATGTATCTGTTTGGTTCTATTAAGTAGTAACCCCTTTACCCCAGATGTATGACAGATTGCCTTTGACACTGACCTTGTTTCAAATGGACATCACGACAAGCTCGTAGCAGTCAGTGGAATCTCGTCTTCATAGGTCTGAAGAGCTTAAGCAGGATGATGTTCACCATTTGAAGATCTGCAAGGCAATATGGACGAATTTAGCACCGTCATTTCTCTGGTTTACACAAGATGTTCTTTGTTCTGTTCAGTAGCCACCGCTTTACACAAAATGCACATTTTGTTCTGTTGCAACATGTACATGTACATGTAAGTAGTCACCCCTTTACCCCAATGTGTCTGTTTCATTCTGTTAAGTAGTCACCCCTTTACCCCCTATGGGTCTGTTTCGTTCTGTTAAGTAGTCGCCCCTTGACCCCAATGCATCTGTATCGTTCTGTTAAATAGTCGCCCCTTGACCCCAATGCATCTGTATCGTTCTGTTAAGTAGTCACCCCTTGACCCCAATGCATCTGTATCGTACTGTTAAATAGTCACCCCTTGATCCCAATGTGTCTGTTTCTTTCTGTTAAGTAGTCACCCCTTTACCCCAATGTGTCTGTTTCTTTCTGTCAAGTAGACACCCCTTTACCCCCAATGCGTCTGTTTCATTCAGTTAAATAGTCGCCCCTTTAACCCCAATGCGTCTGCTTCATTCTGTTAAGCAGACACCCCTTTACCCCCAATGCGTCTGTTTCATTCAGTTAAATAGTCGCCCTTTTACCCCCAATGCATCTGCTTCGTTCTGTTAAGTAGTCACCCCTTTACCCCCAATGCATCTATTTCATTCTGTTGAATAGTCGCCCCTTTCCCCCCAATGTGTCTGTTTTGTTCTGTTAAGTAGTCGCCCCTTTACCCCCAATGCGTCTGTTTTGTTCTGTTAAGTAGTCGCCCCTTTACCTCCAATGCATCTATTTCATTCTGTTAAGTAGACACCCCTTGACCCTAATGCGTCTGTTTCGTTCTGTTAAATAGTTGCCCTTTACCCACAATGCGTCTGTTTCTTTCTGTCAAGTACATGTAGTCGCCCCTTTACCCCCAATGCGTCTGTTTCGTTCTGTTAAGTAGTCGCCCCTTTACCCACAATGCGTCTGTTTCATTCTGTTAAGTAGTCGCCACTTTACCCCCAATGCGTCTGTTTCGTTCTGTTAAGTAGTCACCCCTTAACCCCCAATGCGTGTGTTTCTTTCTGTTAAATAGTCGCCCCTTTACCCCCAATGCGTCTATTTCGTTCTGTTAAATAGATGCCCCTTTTACCCCATGCGTCTGTTTCGTTCTGTTAAGTTGAACCCCCTTTACCCCCAATGCGTCTATTTCGTTCTGTCAAGTAGTCACCCCTTTACCCCCAATGTCTATGTTTCGTTCTATGAAGTAGACAAACCTTTACCCCTGAATTGTCTGTTTCGTTCTGTTAAGTAGTCACCCCTTTACCCCCAATATATCTATTTGGTTCTATTAAGTAGTCACCCCTTTACCCCAGATGTATGACAGATTGCCTTTGACACTGACCTTGTTTCAAATGGACATCAGGACAAGCTCGTAGTAGTCAGTGGAATCTCGTCTTCATAGGTCTGAAGAGCTCAAGCAGGATGATGTTCACCATCTGAAGATCTGCAAGGCAATATGGACGAATTGAGCACCGTCATTTCTCTGGTTTACACAAGATGTTCTTTGTTCTGTTCAGTAGCCACCGCTTTACACCGAATACAAATTTTGTTCTGTTGCAACATGTACACGTAAGTAGTCACCCCTTCATCCTGAATGCGTCTGTTTCATTCTGTTAAGTTGGTACCACTTTACCCCAAATGTGTCTGTTTCGTTCTCATTCTGTTAAGCAGTCACCCCTTTGCACCTATGCGTCTGTCTCATTCTGTCTCATTCTTTTAAGTCTGTCTCATTCTGTTAAGCAGTCACCCCTTTACCCCCGATGCATAAGGGGGTATGTTTCGTTCTGTTAAGTAGACACCCCTTTTCCCCCAATGGGTCTGTTTCGTAATGTTAAGTAGACATCCCTGTAACCCCAATGCGTCTGTTTCTTTCTGTTAAGTAGTAACCCCTTTATCCCCAATGCGTATATTTCATTCTGTTCAGCAGTCACCTCTTTACCCCTAATGCTTCTGTTTCATTCAATGACGTAGAGACCCTTTAACCCCAATGCGTCTGTATTGTTCTGTTGAATAGTCACCCCTTTATCCCCAATGCGTCTGTTTCGTTCTGTTAAGTAGTCACCCCTTTATCCCCAATGCATCTGTTTCGTTCTGTTAAGTAGTCTCCCCTTTACCCCCAATGCGTCTGTTTCTTTCTGTCGAGTAGTCGCCTCTTTACCCACAATGCGTCTGTTTCGTTCTGTTAAGTAGTCACCCCTTTACCCCCAATGCGTCTGTTTCGTTCTGTTAAGTAGTCTCCCCTTTACCCCCAATGCGTCTGTTTCTTTCTGTCGAGTAGTCGCCTCTTTACCCCCAATGTGTCTGTTTCGTTCTGTTAAGTAGTCGCCTCTTTAACCCCAATGTGTCTGTTTCGTTCTGTAAAGTAGTCACCCCTTTAACCCCAATGCGTCTGTTTCGTTCTGTTAAGTAGTCACCCCTTTAACCCCAATGCGTATGTTTCTTTCTGTCGAGTAGTCGCCTCTTTACCCACAATGCGTCTGTTTCGTTCTGTCAAGTAGTCACCCCTTTAACCCCAATGCGTCTGTTTCATTCTGTTAAGTAGTCACCCCTTTAACCCCAATGCGTCTGTTTCGTTCTGTAAAGTAGTCACCCCTTTAACCCCAATGCGTCTGTTTCTTTCTGTCAAGTAGTCGCCTCTTTAACCCCAATGTGTCTGTTTCGTTCTGTAAAGTAGTCACCCCTTTAACCCCAATGCGTCTGTTTCGTTCTGTTAAGTAGTCACCCCTTTAACCCCAATGCGTATGTTTCTTTCTGTCGAGTAGTCGCCTCTTTACCCACAATGCGTCTGTTTCGTTCTGTCAAGTAGTCACCCCTTTAACCCCAATGCGTCTGTTTCATTCTGTTAAGTAGTCACCCCTTTAACCCCAATGCGTCTGTTTCGTTCTGTAAAGTAGTCACCCCTTTAACCCCAATGCGTCTGTTTCTTTCTGTCAAGTAGTCGCCTCTTTACCCCCAATGCGTCTGTTTCGTTCTGTTAAGTAGTCGCCTCTTTACCCCCAATGCGTCTGTTTCATTCTGTTAAGTAGTCGCCCCTTTACCCTGAATGCGTCTGTATCGTACTGTTAAATAGTCACCCCTTGGCCCCAATGTGTCAGTTTCGTTCTGTTAAGTAGTCAGCCCTTTACCCCAATGCTTCTGTTTCGTTCTGTTAAGTAGTCGCCCCTTTACCCCAATGCGTCTGTTCTGTTCTGTTAAGTAGAAACCCCTTTACCCCAATGCGTCTGTTTCTTTCTGTTCAGTAGACACCCTTTTACCCCCAATGCGTCTGTATCGTTCTGTTAAGTAGTCACCCCTTTACACATATGCGTCTGTTTCATTTTGTTACGTAGTCGCCCCTTTACCCATAATGTATATGTTTGGTTCTATTAAGTAGTCACCCCTTTACCCCAGATGTATGACAGATTGCCTTTGACACTGACCTTGTTTCAAATGGACATCAGGACAAGCTTGTAGTAGTCAGTGGAATCTCGTCTTCATAGGTCTGAAGAGCTCAAGCAGGATGATGTTCACCATCTGAAGATCTGCAAGTCAATATGGACGAATTGAAAACAGTCATTTCTCTGGTTTACACAAGATGTTCTTTGTTCTGTTCAGTAGCCACCGCTTTACACCGAATACAAATTTTGTTCTGTTGCAACATGTGCACATAAGTAGTCTCCCCTTCATCCTGAATTCCAATTCATCTGTATCGTTCTGTTGAATAGTCACCCCTTTATCCCCAATGCGTCTGTTTCATTCTGTTAAGTAGTCACCCCTTTATCCCCAATGCGTCTGTTTCGTTCTGTTAAGTAGTCACCCCTTTACCCCCAATGCGTCTGTTTCGTTCTGTTAAGTAGTCACCCCTTTAACCCCAATGCGTCTGTTTCATTCTGTTAAGTAGTCACCCCTTTATCCCCAATGCGTCTGTTTCATTCTGTTAAGTAGTCACCCCTTTACCCCCAATGCGTCTGTTTCATTCTGTTAAGTAGTCACCCCTTTATCCCCAATGCGTCTGTTTCGTTCTGTTAAGTAGTCACCCCTTTACCCCAATGCGTCTGTTTCGTTCTGTTAAGTAGTCACCCCTTTACCCCCAATGCGTCTGTTTCGTTCTGTAAAGTAGTCACCCCTTTACCCCAATGCTTCTGTTTCGTTCTGTTAAGTAGACACCCCTTTACCCCCAATGTGTATGTTTCGTTCTGTTAAGTAGACACCCCTTTACCCCCAATGCGTCTGTTTCGTTCTGTTAAGTAGTCGCCCCTTTATCCCCAATGCATCTGTTTCGTTCTGTTAAGTAGTCTCCCCTTTACCCCCAATGCATCTGTTTCGTTCTGTTAAGTAGTCGCCTCTTTACCCCCAATGCATCTGTTTCGTTCTGTTAAGTAGTCGCCTCTTTAACCCCAATGCATCTGTTTCGTTCTGTTAAGTAGTCGCCTCTTTACCCCCAATGCATCTGTTTCGTTCTGTTAAGTAGTCGCCTCTTTAACCCCAATGTGTCTGTTTCGTTCTGTAAAGTAGTCACCCCTTTAACCCCAATGCGTCTGTTTCGTTCTGTTAAGTAGTCACCCCTTTAACCCCAATGCGTCTGTTTCTTTCTGTCGAGTAGTCGCCTCTTTACCCACAATGCGTCTGTTTCGTTCTGTAAAGTAGTCACCCCTTTAACCCCAATGCGTCTGTTTCTTTCTGTGAAGTAGTCACCCCTTTAACCCCAATGCGTCTGTTTCATTCTGTTAAGTAGTCACCCCTTTACCCCCAATGCGTCTGTTTCTTTCTGTCAAGTAGTCGCCGCTTTACCCCCAATGCGTCTGTTTCATTCTGTTAAGTAGTCACCCCTTTAACCCCAATGCGTCTGTTTCATTCTGTTAAGTAGTCACCCCTTTACCCCCAATGCGTCTGTTTCTTTCTGTCAAGTAGTCGCCTCTTTACCCCCAATGCGTCTGTTTCATTCTGTTAAGTAGTCACCCCTTTACCCCCAATGCGTCTGTTTCTTTCTGTCAAGTAGTCGCCTCTTTACCCCCAATGCGTCTGTTTCATTCTGTTAAGTAGTCACCCCTTTACCCCCAATGCGTCTGTTTCTTTCTGTCAAGTAGTCGCCTCTTTACCCCCAATGCGTCTGTTTCGTTCTGTTAAGTAGTCACCCCTTTACCCCCAATGCGTCTGTTTTGTTCTGTTAAGTAGTCACCTCTTTACCCCCAATGCGTCTGTTTTGTTCTGTTAAGTAGTCGCCTCTTTACCCCCAATGCATCTGTTTCGTTCTGTTAAGTAGTCGCCTCTTTACCCCCAATGCGTCTGTTTCGTTCTGTTAAGTAGTCACCTCTTTACCCCCAATGCGTCTGTTTCTTTCTGTAAAGTAGTCACCCCTTTACCCCAATGCGTCTGTTTCTTTCTGTTAAGTAGTCGCCTCTTTACCCCCAATGCGTCTGTTTCATTCTGTTAAGTAGTCGCCCCTTTACCCTGAATGCGTCTGTATCGTACTGTTAAATAGTCACCCCTTGGCCCCAATGTGTCAGTTTCGTTCTGTTAAGTAGTCAGCCCTTTACCCCAATGCTTCTGTTTCGTTCTGTTAAGTAGTCGCCCCTTTACCCCAATGCGTCTGTTCTGTTCTGTTAAGTAGAAACCCCTTTACCCCAATGCGTCTGTTTCTTTCTGTTCAGTAGACACCCTTTTACCCCCAATGCGTCTGTATCGTTCTGTTAAGTAGTCACCCCTTTACACGTTTGCGTCTGTTTCATTTTGTTACGTAGTCGCCCCTTTACCCATAATGTATATGTTTGGTTCTATTAAGTAGTCACCCCTTTACCCCAGATGTATGACAGATTGCCTTTGACACTGACCTTGTTTCAAATGGACATCAGGACAAGCTTGTAGTAGTCAGTGGAATCTCGTCTTCATAGGTCTGAAGAGCTCAAGCAGGATGATGTTCACCATCTGAAGATCTGCAAGTCAATATGGACGAATTGAACACAGTCATTTCTCTGGTTTACACAAGATGTTCTTTGTTCTGTTCAGTAGCCACCGCTTTACACCAATACAAATTTTGTTCTGTGGCAACATGTACACATAAGTAGTCTCCCCTTCATCCTGAATGCGTCTGTTTCATTCTGTTAAGTAGTCACCACTTTACCCCAAATGTGTCTGTTTCGTTCTCATTCTGTTAAGCAGTCACCCCTTTGCACCTATGCGTCTGTCTCATTCTGTCTCATTCTTTTAAGTCTGTCTCATTCTGTTAAGCAGTCACCCCTTTACCCCCGATGCATAAGGGGGTATGTTTCGTTCTGTCAAGTAGTCACCCCTTTACCCCCAATGGGTCTGTTTCGTAATGTTAAGTAGACATCCCTTTAACCCCAGGGCGTCTGTTTCTTTTTGTTAAGTAGTAACCCCTTATCCCCAATTCGTATATTTCATTCTGTTCAGCAGTCACCTCTTTACCCCCAATGCGTCTGTTTCATTCTGTTCAGCAGTCACCTCTTTACCCCCAATGCGTCTGTTTCGTTCTGTTAAGTAGTCGTCCCTTTACCCCCAATGCGTCTGTTTCGTTCTGTTCAGCAGTCACCTCTTTACCCCCAATGCGTCTGTTTCATTCTGTTCAGCAGTCACCTCTTTACCCCCAATGCGTCTGTTTCGTTCTGTTAAGTAGTCGCCTCTTTACCCCCAATGCGTCTGTTTCATTCTGTTCAGCAGTCACCTCTTTAACCCCAATGCGTCTGTTTCATTCTGTTAAGTAGTCGTCCCTTTACCCCCAATGCGTCTGTTTCGTTCTGTTAAGTAGTCGTCCCTTTACCCCCAATGCGTCTGTTTCATTCTGTTCAGCAGTCACCTCTTTACCCCCAATGCGTCTGTTTCATTCTGTTCAGCAGTCACCTCTTTAACCCCAATGCGTCTGTTTCATTCTCTTAAGTAGTCGTCCCTTTACCCCAAATGCGTCTGTTTCGTTCTGTTAAGTAGTCGCCTCTTTACCCCAAATGCGTCTGTTTCGTTCTGTTAAGTAGTCACCCCCCTTAACCCCAATGCGTCTGTTTCGTTCTGTTAAGTAGACACCCTTTTACCCCCAATGCGTCTGTTTCGTTCTGTTAAGTAGACACCCCTTTACCCCCAATGCGTCTGTTTCGTTCTGTTAAGTAGTCACCCCTTTACCCCCAATGCGTCTGTTTCTTTCTGTCAAGTACATGTAGTCGCCCCTTTACCCCCAATGCGTCTGTTTCGTTCTGTTAAGTAGTCGCCTCTTTAACCCCAATGCGTCTGTTTCATTCTGTTAAGTAGTCACCCCTTTACCCCAATGCGTCTGTTTCTTTCTGTCAATACATGTAGTCGCCCCTTTACCCGCAATGCGTCTGTTTTTGTTCTTTTAAGTAGTCGCCTCTTTAACCCAAATGGGTCTGTTTCTTTCTGTTAAGTAGTAGCCCCTTTACCCCCAATGCGTCTGTTTCGTTCTGTTAAGCAGTCACCCCTTTACCCCAAATGCGTCTGTTTCATTCTGTTAAGTAGTCATTCTTTACCCACGATGCATCTTTTTGGGGTTCTGTTAAGTAGTCACCCCTTTACCCCCCAATGTATCTGTTTGGTTCTATTAAGTAGTCACCCCTTTACACCAGATGTATGACAGATTGCCTTTGACACTGACCTTGTTTCAAATGGACATCAGGACAAGCTCGTAGTAGTCAGTGGAATCTCATCTTCATAGGTCCGAAGAGCTCAAGCAGGGTGATGTTCACCATCTGAAGATCTGCAAGGCAATATGGACAAATTTAGCACAGTCATTTCTATGGTTTACAAAAGACACGTACATGTAAGTAGTCACCCCTTTATCCCCAATGCGTCTGTTTCGTTCTGTTGTCACCCCTTTACCCCCAATGTGTCTGTTTCGTTCTGTTAAGTAGTCACCCCTTTGCACCTATGCGTCTGTCTCATTCTGTTAAGCAGTCACCCCTTTACCCCTGATGCATAAGGGGGTATGTTTCGTTCTGTTAAGTAGTCACCCCTTTACCACCAATGCGTCTGTATCGTTCTGTTACGTAGTCGCCCCTTTACCCCCAATGCGTCTGTTTCGTTCTGTTAACTAGTCACCTCTTTACCCCCAATGCATATGTTTCGTTCTGTTAAGTACATGTAGTCACCCCTTTATCACAAATGTGTCTGTTTCGTTCTGTTAAGTAGTCACCCCTTTACCCCCAATGCGTCTGTTTCGTTCTGCCAAGTAGTCGCCCCTTTACCCCCAATGCATCTGTTTCGTTCTGTCAAGTAGACACCTCTTTACCCCAATGCGTCTGTTTTGTCCTGTTAAGTAGTCACCCCTTTACCCCATGAACGATGGTGTACTGCCAGGCTTTTGGTTCTCACAATGCCAGCGGAAAAAAGCTAGGGAAATCTTTCCATGCAGTTCCCAAAAAGGACAAGAGACCTGAGTTGATTTGCAAGTGGGCTGCGGCCATCAAAGTCGAAAAGTTTCTCAATGTCGCCAACAAATATAGTCAAAATGACATGATTTGTATCGATCACTTCACAGAGGAGGATTGGAAGGTTGACTTGCGGGCCAAACTCACTGGCCCGAAGCCGAGAAAAATACGGAAGGAACATGCCGAACTGATTCGGCATGTTCCTTTTAAACGGATTAAACCTGAACTACTTGAACTACTTTAACTGCCTGAATTCATTCCAGAACTACCCAAGAACATTGCACATACAGTGTCCAACACCAGACCAGATGGAGGCAAAAATTGAATCTAGATTTGTCCATTCATTTATTTTCCTTGTGCTTTGGGACAATTTAACTTTGAATGCAGTGTCACTCAATCACACAATGTTCTTTTCCATGCACTTCAATTATCACACCCATGAAGGTTGGTATCATAGAGGTTTGTCTCATACATTTTTTTAAAGCCATATGGCGAGATTCATGTGAAATTTAGTATATGTACAAGTAGGTCTACTCTTGCTCATGCTGAATGCCTGAAAAAACAAACCCAGTAGATCTAAGTGCATTGTTCCATGTATTTTGCAATGTCACCATTATTAATCACTACTTCCCTATACTCTGAGTACAAAGTTGCCATTGACAGAAGACTCAGAAGTTTCTAAGTATGCAGTGAGAGTTTAAAGACATCGGCCAGCATTTTTGTTGACATGGTTGAGGTTCGATTGAAGTTGAATATTGAATAAAGAACTTGATATCTGAGCAGTGAAATGATGTTCCAAAGGATGAATTAACAGCCTAGAAAACAAAATTGCAGGGATGAATTTCACTAGATAATTATGCATTGCTCATAAGTGAGAATTTTTGTTTGTTTGTTTGCAACTGCTATAACGAACGAGTGCTGTACCGAACAGTTTTCATGGCTTACGGGATGTCATTATAGCGACGTTGCATTGTATATTTCATTGGTGTTACCATTATTTCAGATATAATATAGCAAGTTCCTCCAAAACCTCCTGTTCTTCCTGTGCTCCTGGATGAAATCCAACATAATGGCCATCCGCAGCAGGAAAGGCCTCTCGAATAGTCTTGAGTACACAGGCAGGGATGACTCGCCGGACTCCTTTTCCGAGAAGACTGTGTGTCCAATGTGTGAACATGCGGTATGCCGCATATCGATAGGACCTGCAGTTAAAAAAAAAAAAAAAAATTCTATTGTGAAGAGTGCAGTGCATGAATGCCGAATTCTCAATAGTCAATATTCAATAGGAATTGAAAAGTGACAAAGCATTTTTTGTTTAAGAATTTTGTGTTGGGTCGAACAAGCTTTATTCTTGTCTAAAGTCGATTATATATGTAGATACCGGTATAGTCAGGTAGAATTAATCAATGGTTGAACGCTCAAACCACCTACAGCCTAGTACAGGCTTGCTGGCAGACCTCATTTGCAACGTTGATTACCTTACTTCCAACATTACAATGCCTGATATTTGTGCATGAATACAATAAGATACACACTGTATGTACATGTATGGACTACGTACGTGTACTACATCCCAGTCTCCCAGATATTCATTGTGCAAATTAATGTTGAGTAAAATCATTCCTGGTGTAGGCTTGCCATGTCAGATGTGCAATGTACATGTACACGTGCTACTACAGTACATGTACATGTACACATAACATTTGTTTGCAATACGCCACCTTCATTCAGTTTCTACTTACCGGTAGTTGTTGTTTTTTTAACGGCAGTGCGAGTGCATCACTGAATAGTGTGGATACTCGGCGGATATTTGAGTTCATGATAGATGTTTGGCTGTAAAGATTTCTTTTCTTTAAATTTTGAACTCCATCAAATGAACTTAGGACTTAATTAGTGTATGTAAAAGATGTTCATGTACATCTTGTAAGCCATGTCACTGTAGTATCCAGCTGTAGTTGCGGTACCTGTAACCCTCATCCTCCCGAGTTTATGAAACTTAAACTTCGTTCGAGGTACAAAGTACAAACTTAGTACATGTACTAGTACTAAAACTACTATCATTTATCAAGTACCATAATTCATATTCATTAGAACAAAACTGGCTTCAGCAGACGTTGCTACTTTACACTTCCCTTTACAAAAAGAAAAGAAACATAATCGTCTTTGTCAATGCAAAGTGACAAGGAAATGGGAGGGACAACTTTACTAAATACTAATCTACTGCAACTTTATTAATTTAAAAAAGCAGATTAGCCTTGCGTTAGATACGTACATGTAGATAGATCTATGTATACGTACTGAGGCTCAAGATCCTGTGGTAGCCCTCTTCTTGTTGTGTAGCCACGACAGTCCAAGCGGACGATCATGGCCGTCCTCAACACAGCCGGATGGGTGCAAACTGTCTGGAAGTCAGTATGGTGAATGACACAGTTCACATCGTCGTCGAAGAACCGCTGGCAGTTCGCTACCTCCCGACAACAAACACACTGTGTAGCGGAATGGAGTGGCTGGCAATTCCCGCATGAACACCACTCGGTATTTCCCATACAGTCCGGGGGACTCGGTGGATCGTCACTGCTGCCGCTGTCACTAGTATCACTGCCTCCACCTTCTTCTTCCTCAAGCTCGCGACGTTGATCCTCAAGCTCCTTCTCGGAATACAGCGGCTCAAAGGCATACGGTGTAGGTCCCTTGGGGTCAGTCATCATTCCTTCGGTCCGATCCAAATATTAACAAGATAATCACGAAAACAGAGAACCAAAATTGCGCTGCGTTTATTTCATTACAGGTATCAACGTAATGTACACGTGTACATGTACAGTACATGTACGTGCACTGTACAGTTACATGTACACCTGTACAGTACGGGCGACGTATGCCATTGGGAAGCCGTGAAAGTGTTCGTAGATCAAGACTATATGCAATCCCTATTCCCCAAGCATAATTCTACTAATGACCAAAGCAAACAAACATCAATATGCAAAGGATTATAATATTGTTTTCTCACACATTTAGGTATAAAGTTGTAAAAAAATGTTGATTAATATTTGTAGTTTGAATTGAAATAATTGATCAAGCCTAACTGACCAATCCGACAGGGTTGTCTCCGTCGTGATGTCATACCCCCCACAGTGACTGGCGGGCATTTCAAAAAGATGGCGGGTTGCGGGAATGCGAATTCGACCACTGAATTCCATGATTTGTCCCTCTTTATGAAACTCGTAGGTGAGTAGCACATAGGTAATTGTAGGTTGTTTTTAACACCCAATCAGATAAGCCAAATTTTTCTCTGGGTTTCATTCCCCTTTAAGTAGCCACCCATTTACCCTCAATGCATCTGTTTCATTCTGTCAAGTAGATACCCCTTTACCCCAATGCATCTGTTTCATTCTGTTAGGTAGATACCCCTTTACCCCAATGCATGTTTCGTTCTGTCAAGTAGTCACCCCTTTACCCCAATGCATCTGTTTCGTTCTGTTAGGCAGATACCCCTTTACCCCAATGCATCTGTTTCGTTCTGTTAAGTAGTCACCCCTTTACCCCAATGCATCTGTTTCATTCTGTTAGGCAGATACCCCTTTACCCCAATGCATCTGTTTCGTTCTGTCAAGTAGTCACCCTTTTACCCCAATGCATCTGTTTCATTCTGTTAGGCAGATGCCCCTTTACCCCAATGAGTGTTTCAATCTGTCAAGTAGACACCCTTTTACCCCAATGCGTCTGTTTCGTTCTGTCAAGTAGAAACCCCTTTACCCCAATGCATCTGTTTCGTTCTGTCAAGTAGTCACCCTTTTACCCCAAAGCATCTGTTTCGTTCTGTTAGGCAGATACCCCTTTACCCCAATGCATCTGTTTCGTTCTGTTAAGTAGTCACCCCTTTACCCCAATGCATCTGTTTCATTCTGTTAGGCAGATACCCCTTTACCCCAATGCATCTGTTTCGTTCTGTCAAGTAGTCACCCTTTTACCCCAATGCATCTGTTTCATTCTGTTAGGCAGATGCCCCTTTACCCCAATGAGTGTTTCAATCTGTCAAGTAGACACCCTTTTACCCCAATGCGTCTGTTTCGTTCTGTCAAGTAGAAACCCCTTTACCCCAATGCATCTGTTTCGTTCTGTCAAGTAGTCACCCTTTTACCCCAAAGCATCTGTTTCGTTCTGTTAGGCAGATACCCCTTTACCCCAATGCATCTGTTTCGTTCTGTTAAGTAGTCACCCCTTTACCCCAATGCATCTGTTTCATTCTGTTAGGCAGATACCCCTTTACCCCAATGCATCTGTTTCGTTCTGTCAAGTAGTCACCCTTTTACCCCAATGCATCTGTTTCATTCTGTTAGGCAGATGCCCCTTTACCCCAATGAGTGTTTCAATCTGTCAAGTAGACACCCTTTTACCCCAATGCGTCTGTTTCGTTCTGTCAAGTAGAAACCCCTTTACCCCAATGCATCTGTTTCGTTCTGTCAAGTAGTCACCCTTTTACCCCAAAGCATCTGTTTCGTTCTGTTAGGCAGATACCCCTTTAACCCAATGCGTCTGTTTCGTTCTGTCAAGTTGAAACCCCATTACCCCTAATGCATCTATATCATTCTGTTAAGTAGAAACCCCTTTACCCCCAATGCATTTGTTTCGTTCTGTTAAGTAGAAACCCCTTTACCCCAATGCATTTGTTTCGTTCTGTTCAAGTCGCCCCTTTACCCCAATGCATCTGTATCATTCTGTTAAGTAGACACCCCTTTACCCCCAATGAATCTGTTTCGTTCTGTGAATTAGTCACCCCTTTACCCCCAATGCGTCTGTTTCGTTCTGTGAATTAGTCACCTCTTTACCCCAATGCGTCTGTTTCGTTCTTTTAAAGGGGAATTAAACCCAGAGAAAAATGTTGGCTTATCTGATTGGGTGTTAAAACATTATGTGCTACTCACCTACGAGTTTCATAAAGAGGGATAAATCATGGAATTTGGTGGTCGAATTCACGTTCCCGCAAACCGCCATATTTTTGAATGGCCCGCCAGTCACTGCGGGGTGTATGACATTGCAACAAAAACTCCCGTGTGGGCCTGGACGGCCTGTACCCCTACTGCATGTATATATACTGCATGCAGTTATACACTCGCGAGATGAACGATGGTGTACTACCAGGCTTTTGACATCACCCCTTTACCCCCAATGCGTGAGAGTTTGCCTTTGACACTGACCTTGTTGCGAATGGATGTCAGGACAAGCTCGTAGCAGTCAGTGCCCATCTGTCACAGGACTTTGGGGAGGCTAATCTTCATGGGTCTGAAGAGCTCAAGCAGGATGATGTTCACCATCTGAAGATCTGCAAGGCAATATGGACGAAGTTAGCACGGTCATTTCTCTGGTTTACACAAGATGTTCTGTTCAGTAGTCACCCCTTTACACCCAATACATATTTCATTCTGTACAAGTATAGTCATCCCTTTACCCCCGATGCAAGTTTCGTGTTGTCAAGTAGTCGCCCCTTTACCCCGATGGGTCTGATTCCTTCTGTCAAGTAGTCACCCCTTTACATCTAATGTGTCTGTTTTGTTCTGTTAAGTACCGGTAGTCACCCCTTTACCCCAATCAGCCAATGTGTCTGTTTTGTTCTGTAGAGTAGTCACCCCTTAACCCCAATGTGTCTGTTTCGTTCTGTTAGTGTTAAGTACTGTAGTCACCCCTTTATCCCTGATGCATCTGTTTTAAATGTGCCATCTTCAATCTTAGGTCAAAATATTTTGATGCCATTAAACAGGTCCCATACCCCATGCTGCTAAGGGCTTTGCGCGAAGCTCATTGGAATTTACCATAATTTTGATACATTGCATAGTTTGCATTGTTGCCAAGAGGACACATGACTTCAACTGAAATTCATACAGTATAATATCTATTTTGCCATGCCCATTAATTAAAGAGTACCAGGTTTCTTTAAATCATTTGACATGAATGACCTTCACAAGTGAACAGCAGTTTCTCGTGGTTTTCCTTAATTTCCTTTCATGGCTTGAATTTTTTGTTCTTATTGATGACACCTGTAGGTTCTAGTTAATAATAGTCCAGGGGCCAATTTCACCAAGCTCATCGCAATTTACGATCAATCGCAAGTCAATGAGATCGATGAGCGATGCACATAAACCATATTACGGCCTATCACAACTTACTATGGGTAAAGTGAGTTATGATGCATCATAAGGCACCTAGTGTCTTTTGGTAGTGAAATCCATCCCTGGTCCAGTAAGAGTCTTGAGTTTTACTAGTTCGAGTAACTTGGACCCGACAAGTCACCCTTTTTTTATCAAATTTTGAAATTTGAGATTCTGGTGACTACGTCTACAGTCACTCGGACTAGAGTTTTAAATACTAGACCTCAGTCACCTCCGTCTAGTCATGTCTAGTAGTAGTAGTAGTACATTTTTTTCTGAATTTTTTTTTCTGTTTGTTGTGTTCCACAGTCGACCTGTCGCACGAATGACCAGTCTCAAGCTCAGTTGTTGTACAGTGGTCTTGTCTTAGTCCGCGTATTTTGGACCCGACAAGTCACCTATCATTCAAAAATTGGAGGCTTGGCAGTACTACACCTTGATTTTGAAAGTACACGACTACCCGATCGAGATCCCCAGATTTACACCCAGAACACCCGTAAAAACCATCCAACACACCCACTTATGGATTAAGTGAAAATCACAGCTTCCGGCATTAGGCAATAGCATTGCCAATACTGGTCATTTGCTTTACTCACGTTTGGTAAAATAGGAGAAATTCCCCCTCGGTTTTGATCGAGAAGATTCTCTCCCGTCCGACGAGCCAAAATGAGGCAACCGTCTTTATTTCGAACTGAAACCGTACACGGAAATTGATGACGTTATGACAGGTCCGGGCGCGCAGTGGGTCTGTTTGAGTGTGTGCGCGCGCATTTACATGTTGACCCATGCATCTACCGAAAATCCGTCCGAGAAGTGGGCAACCGGGATCGCCTCCCGTATTATGTAAACAAGCATAGGATTTACAAACACCAAAAACATACCCGAGTAAAGTGACTCTTTGACTCCGTAGTAAGTGTATTCAGCAGCCACGAAGAATTTCACGCCCGTCCCAAGTCCGGCGGGACCCCTCTCCTATCCTACCCATCATGTCACTCACCCGCTGGACCGTGTTTTTCCCCGTCGGAAGAAATTGCAACGCCAAAAACTCACGAATGGACATGTCTTTATCGTGAAAGCCATCCCATTTTCAAGAGAGGGCGCTGTTGCCCTTGAAAAGGAGGCAAACTCGAAACCAGACCGAAGACGGTGTGCGCACTGTATCAAAATGGTAGATGTGAATGATAACGACTATTCGGTGGTTCTTTGTGCTTGAATTCCACGATTCGAAGAAATTTTTCGAGAGAAAGGGGGTTGTCAAAGAACAGAGAAAGCATTTGGGGAACATTGAGGCCGCACCGGCTTGTTACGTGGCAACATTTCACTCGTTAAAACACCCTGAGGCCTAATTTAAAAGTAGGCCTACCTAATCTTATCACTTTCTTTTAATTTCAAAATTTAGTGGGCCTGACGTTTCGATCCTAGCAGGACCGGTCGTTTCTCTGCCTTTGAGAGTTTTGCGTGTTGGTAATATTTAGTCAGTAAGCAGTTTGCAACATGTTTGTATATCACTTTGTCCTTTAGAATTCCCTTTTTCACTATTATATCCGAAAAGAAATCAGGTTCTTACAAACATGTGAATAACAAATCATGTGAATAATATTTGTTTGAAAATGTCGAAAGTAATTAGGCCTACGTAATTTTGTGCCACGGAACTTAAGTGCTGCTTTGGAATGACTCGTACTAGGCCTACTCGACTACTCGACTACTCGTACCCGTAGTCGTACGCGAGCGTCCGAGTACTCGTACTCAATCTACTCTTGCAACCAAATTGTCGTATCTCGACATCCAGACATACATGTAGTACTCGACAGACACACGAAGTCTCATCATGCATCAGGCGTGACAGTCACACGATCTGCCATTGGGGCTCAAGTCCATAATGCTCGTCACCACTGATTCAACAGCGCCCTCTATCATAATGTCATAAAGTACATAATGTCATAACGTACTTCACTTTAATTCCACGGATTTATTTTCCCTTCGGTAAAAAAAAAAACACCCCCCGGTTTTCCTGGGTCATCCGATCAATCCCTCCGCTTTTTCCAAGCAATCGCCCCGGACAGGAAACGGGTCCTTTTTTCCAGAATCGCTCGAAACGTTAATGAAATTTACTATCCGGAAATCGATTCAAGGTTTGGAGTCGATTCTTCCCGATGGCCGGAGTCGAATCGCCCGAGCCCTAAAAGCAACGCTATGGTAAGACCTCGACCACCTCGGTGGTCAAGTGGTGAAGGCGTCTGATCCTCTGCACTAGCAAGCGGGTTCGAATCCCACCCGATCGAGCTGCCGGAACTATTTTCTATCAGGCATCGGGTAAAGCACCGATGAACACTCGGTGTTTATCACGTCGAGCATGCAGGGCAAACCCTCATTGAACACTACACGGGCCTACCAGCCTATATAATATCATTCGCACGGTTTTGCTGAGGCTGTGGCTTCAATGTTGTTCCAAAGAGTGCATTCCAGGTGTGTGTGTGTGTGGGGGGGGGGGGACTTCAACAGATCGCCGGGGCATATTTTTATTGGTCTGCAATAGTGCTGACGCCACCCGGGGGTACCAGGGAGAAGGGGGGGGTGGGGGGGGGGGACGGTAGACCTTGCAACGCGTTGGTTCCATGGGTAAGACAGCGGACAAAAATAAAGTTACAAAACAGCTTTGGTTGTATACATGTACATGTATTCTTAAGCAGCACTGTGCGTTGACGTGAGTTGATTCTGATAGAAAAGGCTGAACTCTGTTTGTTGAACGTCAGTTCAAGGACGTATCTGGCACGAGGTTGATCAGGGGACTGTAAAGTAAAGGATATAGGCTCCGGGGTATTGCCTATTGCTTCTGAACGCGTGCAGCCAGCCAGGCAAGCCGACATGGACGTAGACGCCAAGCTACGGTACGTCGGGACCCGGGGATGGATTCAGAACCTGAACTGCTTCATCTACGGGATGGTGGTCTTCCCGGCCGCCTTCCAGCTCACCGGGGTGACCTTCACCATGGGCCCGCCCGAGGCCTTCCGCTGCCTGCCGCCGCCGGCCGGTTACCCGGCCGACTCCGACGAGCAGCCTGCCGTGCCCGGCTGGGGTGAGCCCGCCGGGGGCGCGGGCCGGGGCCCGGCGGACGGCTGCAGTCTGTACGCGGCGGTTGGCAACGGCAGCAGCGACTACTACGACTACGAGGGGGACAACCTGACGACCTGCAGCGCCTGGGTCTACCGGACGAGCCACGGGGAGACCACCGCCGTGACCGATGTAAGTGCGAACGGAGGACACATGGTTTAAAGAGACTGATGCCGTTTAGATCAGCTACCGTAATGCAGGTCAGATGAGCGTAAGCATGAACTTTAAAGGGATGTAACACAACATTGATCGAGGTCAAATAATGCTAACCACAAGGCTCCAAAAGGCAACTCAAGATGATTGCTAAGAAGGGGAGAAAGGGGGACAAACAAGGAGATCAAAGGTTGATCAAGGCATTCGAAAAAAAAACCCAAGATTCGGTCCAGTGTGGCCATAATTATGGAGTGCAGTCGTGCTAGCATTCTGTGCTCGACGTTGAAACCATTTTGCTTCCACTCCGTATAAAAGGTTCTGGGAACGACCTCATAGTGATATTCAGGTGGTAACGAATATGAAACAGACATTGCTCTGGGGTCACTTCGCATGGGGAGAGGTTAATCATTGCCGAGGTATCGGTTCGTACGGTTTGCTGATACCAATACTTGTTTTCGTCTGAATGGTACACGTCACACGGTACTAAAATGGTGTTCGTATACCCACTTCTCGTCTCTCGTATGTCAATCACAGCAGTCGAAATTGGCAGTTGCTGAGGTAGCTGACCTGTTCTGGGTTTTTTTTCTGCCTCTGTGAGTGGGAATGGAGACCGACCGTCGGTACGAGTCTTGTCTAAGTTAATACATCGGAATTTTCTCTTGCACAGCAGCATAGATGTAACATGATGTTTGCGTCGAGGAGAATGTAATTCAACGAGGTTTTGCCCTTGCTCAAGATTCGGTCCAGTGTGGCCATAATTATGGAGTGCAGTCGCGCTAGCATTCTGTGCTCGACGTCGAAAACATTTTGCTGACATTTTGCTGACTGTTCTGCCTCTGGTCTGCCTCTGTGAGTGGGCATGGGGTCTCACACATCACAGGTCACTCGTTAATGGCTTGCTCGCGTGGCTTTCTATCTGTCCACACGGACAGAGTCCGTGAGTCCGTTAGTCCGTGATTCCCCATTCTTCGTGGCTGCTTCGTATACAGACTGTTAACCCATGGT
>OX465109.1:9028626-9055132 GCA_949987565.1 Luidia sarsii | reverse complement strand
TGTGCTTCGCCCGACGGATCAGTTACCGGGTGCTCACCGCGGGAGCTGAGGGCAACAACTTGAGGCCCATCTGAAATTACAGGAATATAATAGAATGGGCAAAAATTAAATCTTTGCTTGGATTAAAGGCCCTGTACACCATTTTGTAAAAGTCAACGGATTGCCACGGTCTGTGTGTTAAACCATTAAACGTTAAAACAAAAAAAATCCTGTGAAGGTTTTAGCGCAGCTCAAATGGTAATAATTATGAGAAAGTAGAAAAAAGGCAAAAAAGAAACCAACTCCGTCACGGTAGTACTAGTGTAAGAAACATTCAGTTTATTACTCGCGAATAATAAACTCTTTGTCGCTGTTTGAGTGATGAATTCTCGACAATTTCAGCATCCCAGACCGTAATGTTTCAACATGAGGATTCTATCATGCCCATCTATATACTAACTAGAAGGAAATTGGTGGACATCGATTTTTTCCCGATCTTCCCAAGGTCATATTGGGCCTTTAACCAATGAGTGTATGCAGTTCATAATGGCATAATTATTCCTGGTTTCAGAAATCTCCCTGCTGATCGACGAGAGGGCGTGTGGCTTCCGTGGTGGCGGCCTCCACGTGCGACCTGTACCGACTCGGCAAAGATGATTTTGAGGAGGGTGGGTTCAGCTCCTTGTCGGCCCTTTTTTACGGCCTAGCGATTCCGAGCAAAAAAAAAATCTTTGTAAGGTCTAGGGTTCAAATTCCTTTTTTTTTTTTTTTTTTTTTTTTTTTTTTAGATCAGTCGTCATGTATTTCACAACAGCGGCACCGTGATATGGGGGCCGCCATGTTTTTTTTTATTTGTTATTATTCTTAGAATTTAGTGGGCCTGACGTTTCGATCCTAGCAGGACCTTTCTCAAAGGCAGAGTGCCTTTGAGAAGGTCCTGCTAGGATCGAAACGTCAGGCCCGCTAAATTTTAAGATTTACATTTTGGTAATTTTATTCAGTAAGCAGTTTGCAACATTTTTGTATATCACCTTAAGTCATTTTTTATTATTGTTTGAAACCCACAATAGATCACGTGACCTATAGGGCACAATCGGTCGATTCCCTTTTATCACATTATCGTGTACAGAATGGTGCCCCTTCACATGTCTGCAAGTTTCTAAATCCGGTAAAAAAAGTAGTATTCGCCATTTTGTTTTGAAATCGTACCGTTGTTTTGGTAAAAAAGAATAAGGGGGCCCAACTATAAAAGAGCTAGCTATTTTCAAAACATAATCTTTTCTGCTATGTGTATAGATTATCTAGTTCGAGGAAATATCCACGAAGATTTTATTTCATGAAGGATGGGCACGCGCTGAACGGATTTTATTCCCCCAAAGAAGGTTGTCATGGAACCGAGTTGGTCTCTTTGAACACAGTGCTGGAAGAGAACCCGGAGATGCGAGCCATCATGACGGAGGTCGCCCAGGACCGACTGCGCAATCTCAAACCCACGAACACGGAGGGGTCCCACGCCGCAAAAAGAAGCGGGTAACAGTTGCATTGGTTTATCACGTCGGCCATTTCGTCCTGCTTCGATTGCTCGTTTTTGTTCAAATAATTATCATTTGTGTGTCATTCCGTGTTCGCTGTGACTGCGATTACACTCCGTTCCCTGTAAAAAATGCTCGAGTATACTTATTCATGCCTTATTCATCCATGGAGCACACCATTGCCATTGACTGGCAGGCGATAACGCACTCCTGATAGGCCAACTGTGTGGCGGTCTGGATGATGGGTGTTGGGGTGGGGGAGGGGGGGGGGGGTGCCATAGCGTTATTGAGGCCGAGGTCGTGATTGGAAGGCGACACTTTGCATAATCATATTCGCCGACAGAGGGCGCTGTTTACCTCACCAACAGCCTGTGTCAGTGGCTGTTGAAGCTCCCCTCTCTCCCTCTCGATCTCTATTTCAACCTCTCTCTCTATATATATATCAACTCTTTCTCTCCTCTCTCTCTGTCTCTCTCCCCCTCTCCTTCTCCCTGTCTCTCTGTCTCTCTCCCTCTCCCTCTCCCCCGTCTCTCTCTCTCCATCTCCCCTGTCTTGCTGTCTCCCTCTCCCCTGTCTGTCTGTCTCCCTCTCCCCTGTCTCTCTGTCTCTCTCCCTCTCCCTCTCCCCCGTCTCTCTCTCTCCCTCTCCCCTGTCTCTCTGTCTCCCTCTCCCTGTCTTTCTCTCTCTCTCCCTCTCCCTCTCCCCGTCTCTCTCCCTCTCCCTCTCCCCTGTCTCTATGTCTCCCTCTCCCCCGTCTCTCTCTCTCCCTCTCCACTGTCTCTCCAGCTCCCTCTCCCCCGTCTCTCTCTCCCTCTCCTCTCCCCCGTCTCTCTGTCTCCCTCTCCCCCGTCTCTCTGTCTCCCTCTCCCCCGTCTCTCTGTCTCCCTCTCCCCCGTCTCTCTGTCTCCCTCTCCCCGTCTCTCCCTCTCTCCCTCTCCCCCTCTCTCCCCCTCCCCGTCTCTCTCTCTCTCTCCCGTCTCCCTCTCTCCCGTCTCCCTCTCTCCCGTCTCCCTCTCTCTCCCGTCTCCCTCTCTCTCCCTCTCCCTCTCTCCCGTCTCGCTCTCTCCCGTCTCCCTCTCTCTCCCCTCTCTCTCCCTCTCCCTCTCCCTGTCTCTCTGTCTCCCTCTCCCCCGTCTCTCTCCCTCTCCCTCTCCCCTGTCTCAATATCTTCCTCTTCCCCGTCTCTCCCTCTCCCTCTCCCCTGTCTCTCTGTCTCCCTCTCTCCCGTCTCCCTCTTTCTCCCTCTCCCTCTCCCCTCTCCCCTGTTTCTCTGTCTCTATGTCTCCCTCCCCCTCTCACCCCCTCCTCCTCCTCTCTCTCCACCGTTAGCAGGGAATCGCCATCTCCTTCCATATAATCTAAATCAAAAACACATTATTCAGAGCCCACCTTGATGTCTCTCTATCTCTCTCCTCTTTTCCCCGCTTTTCCATTTCACAGTACACCCAGCACCAAAGTCACACCGGAGCGTTCGGGCGAGATAGTCATCCAGCTCCAAACACCGCCGTAACAATTCACTCCAAGCCCCGGGAACTCACGAATTCAGTGCGGTTCGTTTTATCTAAAATAACAGCCAAAAAAAGGGGGGGGGGAAAGGACAACCACGTCAACTTGGTGCAACGATGGGAAACGATAGAGAAAAAAACACACAACAACGCTACAAATGGAAGTCGGTACCGGGCTCGGAAATGGAAAAGCAATTAGTCCCCGTAATGGCGGTCCGGGTCGGCCGCGGCGCCGACTTTCAAGTAAAAATGAGAGCCGTTGCGCTGCAAAATAAATGCAATTAAGCCCCCTTCCATTCTAAGTAAACAAGACTATAGAGCAAGCCTCATCATAATAATGATATATAATAATGGCCGTGTGCGACCATCGCGCTCGTAAATACGTGTAAGCTAAGCGTCTCCATTTGACCGTAAAAAAAATGTCACTGGATACAATGCATTCAAAATAAAAGTATACAGCGAGAGAATAATCGACTCTTTTATGCTTCAAATGAAGGTCTGGATCCGTTAGCTTTAGAGCGGATAATAGCCGTTTTCTAACGTGCATTTCGTGCAAGGATTCGTCAGGAGTATCTGCGTAAGAATTATTTGATGTCCCCACTTTCTCATTTAATTAGGCATGGTTGAAAAAAAAATCATTGGGATCTTGTTGAGGGCAATGCCTTCATCTACCAGTGCATTTCGAGGGCAGGGGGGGGGGTGGGTTGGCAAAGATTAATAATCCTCTGCGCTTGTGCGGAAAGACAACTAATTAATGGGCACACGAAACCACACCTTCTACGAATCCAATTACTCCGAAAACAGCGCCCCGTCATTTCACGGCCGATGCATGGGCGGTCATTCTCATTGGCAAGAGGAATGTTTCACTGTGCTGTTTATTTGTGTCTGTCTCGTCTGTGCACGACTGCGTGCAATAGCTACGCGGCAATCGTCGCTGCAGGCCCTGCCCTGTACGTATGCGCGACGGCACGGTGGACGTTTCTTTTCGCTTTATTGCCTCGACAACATTCAGCGGAGGGTGAGGGGGGATTATATTATATTAGGCGTTCGTGACTGCGCGTCCATCACCGTGAGTTCAATAAACATTCAATCATGAGGGTTGGCGGTAACATAGTGACCGAGCAGCTTGTATAGGGTGCTTGAATTCTACGGAGCTCCAAAGGGGACATCGGTGAGTTTGCGTTTATTCCCATGCAGTGACGAAGGTTCCCTCGAATTAATATAAAACCTCGTTATAAACCCCTCACCATTAGATATAAATTTGCAAGACGGGCTGCAAGCAACAAAAACCCACCCTTTCTTAGACATCCATTTTGCGATAGCCTTTAAACTTGTTTACTTGAATCGTCGGTAGAATGAGTATAGGCCCCTATTTCGAGGGAATGGAATTCAATTTGACCATCTCATCTGCACACGGAAAGAGAACAGATAATCAATGGGTTGAAAAAACCGAAGTGACAGTTAGATTCCACTGTACGTCGCGTGGTAATCATTATGTCCATTAGGACAGTAGAGTGGAGACATTTCTAAGCTTTGTCTCTCTCTCCTCTCTCTTTCTCTCGTTTCCCCCTCCAACTCTCGCCCTTCTCTCTCTCTCTCTCCCTCTCTCCCTCTCTCCCCTCTCTCCTCTCTCTCCTCTCCCCCTCTCTCCCCCTCTCTCCTCTCTCTCCTCTCCCCATCTTCCCTCTCTCCCTCTCCCTCTCCCTCTCCCTCCCTCTCTCTCTCTCCCCTCTCTCTCCCCTCTCTCCCCTCTCTCTCCCCTCTCTCTCTCTCTCTCTCCCTCTCTCCTCTCCCCCATCTCCCCTATCTCCCTCTCTCTCCTCCCACCCTCTCTCTCTCACTCTCTCCCCTGTCTCTCTCTCTCCCTCTCTCCTCTCTCTCCCTCTCTCTCTCCCTCTCTCCCCTCTCTCTCTCCCTCTCTCCTCTACCCCATCTTCCCTCTCTCCCTCTCTGTCCTCCCACCCCCTCTCTCTCTCACTCTCTCCCCTGTCTCTCTCTCTCCCATGTCTCTCTCTCCTCTCCCCATCTTCCCTCTCTCTCTCTCTCCTTCCACCCCTCTCTCTTTCCCTCTCTCCCCTGTCTCTCTCTCTCCCGTCTCTCTCTGTCTCTCCGTCGCACTTCCCTCTCACTTTCTCTCCCCCTCCTCCTCTCTCTCCACCATCAGCGGGAATCGCCATCTCTACCTTCCTTAAAATCTAAATTCAAAGCACATTATTCAGAGCCCACCAAGATTCCTTGCAGCGCAGTACAGTACAGGTATAATATATAGATAATATTATGCCCAAAGGAAGATAATAATCATTGTTATTGTTGCAAACGTTGGTGACAAAACCATCACCAACCCAAACTATTTCTGCTAACAATTACATATTGTGCATCTGCTTTGGGTCCCATCACGTGTTAATCACGTGCTACCCTGAGACAGAACCGATCGCCATAATCAAACCGCCACAACCGCTGTGCTAAGCTGGCCTTGGGATGAACCGTTTTCGATCATGGTTGCAAAAATGGGCCACTGTGTCCCTTAAAGCCCCTACACAACACTGGTCGAGGTCAAAGAATAGCACCCATACGTTGCCTGATCCAACATATGCATGAAATAGCACACCTGTGAACATTTCAGCTCAATCCGCCAACCGAGTCTCGAGAAAATAGTGAAAAGCCGCTTTTCGCGACTGAAATGCAGCATTCAACGCCGTATACTGTTCCTAAATTTTTTTTTAGATCTCGGTGAGACGTAAACGTTTTCGTTTACCCTTTTCTCCCCAAATATAACATTTTAGGCAGAAATATTTCAGAGCGAGGTTTCTATACCATAATCATCTTCAAACTGTATAAGTTTCATGTAAATCTGTGAACATTTCTGGCTTTCGATCTTACCAATGCTGTGTGGGGGTTCGCGCATTCGATCGTGGGTTTCCGCTTGATCGATGAGCGGCGCACATGTTTTGCTGATTGCTCGACCGCGGACGGGGTGCCAGGCTTCGCCGTGTGACATGAAGATGTTCCCCTTTTTGGGGGGTTCGCAAGACAGGCCGGCAAGACTTTGACGGGCTACGGCGCTGCGGATTAGTAGGCCCCATGCCCCCAACTGCACGCTATTAGTGGCCAGGGCCCAATTTCATAGAGCCGCTTAAGCGTGAAAATCTGCTAAGCAGGAAAAGTCTTCCTCGTGTAAGCAAGATTAAAAACTACACTGCGATATGCGATGCCAGTTGCTTTTGACTTGTATTCCACTCTTCTTTACTTAGCGTGAAATAAAAGTGAAGTTTTGGTTGGCAAGGGGATCCTGTAGCTCATGATTTTTTGCGCTTAAGCACATTTTGGCGCGGCACAGCATTATAACCCCCACTTTTGATATTTTGATATTTTCTAATGATGTGAAAGGGTATACCATTAGCTTTCAAATGATATCAAAATTATTTCCGTGCGGTAAAGATTTATGGAGTTACAGCGCGAGAAAGACGCCGCTGTTCATTTGGTACCAGACACAAGACAGCAGCACCAGTCTAACTCCTCGAAAGCGGCCATTCAAATCGGAGAGTTTTCGACGCGACTCGGCTTCCAAAAGGCAGGAACTTTCCATTTTCTTGAAAACAGTACACAAACACTCTCCAAAAATCCTCGTTTTTTTTCAACATTTCGAGACAGATTTTGTAAAAATCCTTTGGACATAACATCCTCTAATACATTAACTTTCCGAAAATACCCCAAAAACCAAAATTTATTTTTAATCGAATTGTGAAGATACTTTGAATTCGTTGTTTACTCGAAAAGTGTTTTGGTGGGATATTCCTCACGTCGCTATTCCATGTCACATTTTGGCGCTTAAGTGGCTCTATGAAACTGGCCCCTGTTCTTCACTAGCCACAGCGATAAGGCTTCTTTTTTTAATCTGGAAGTTGACCCTGGTGCTATGCTGCAAAGGATCCACACAGAAAGACTATCCATACCCGGTACAATGTCCGGAAACATTCCGAAAGGGGAAGCTAATCCAGCCCACAGTACACGTATGCCAGATACTGATGATTGCTCCTCACTTTATGAACATCTCAATCATGAAAATTGGGTGAAAATGTCATTTAGCCGTGAAAGGAAAATTCAGTGTTTTCAGTTTTCTGAAAAATTTCAGTTTTCATGGCACAGTTAGCCAATATTTTTCACGGCATTTTCATTTCATTTTCACCAGTGGTCTCCAAGCCCACATTCCTGGTGGTAAATGGCTAGAGGCAATTTCAGGTATCTGTGAGTGACAGTTACAAGGACACCATACAGTACCTCTATGGTGGCTGGCGGTCCCTACTGGTAATTAAATTAGCCATCCCTCAAGGCTGGAGCGTGCCACCCTAGATATTCACGGTTTTTTCATGGTCTCTTTAGTGACCTGAAGATGTCCTCATCAGGTCAGAGAGGCGATTTTTTTTCACGGTGAATTCACTGTAAAATGCAATGTGAAATCACTGTGATTGTTAAGTTTCACGGCGGAATGACATTTTCACTCCATTTTCATGGTTCACATGTTCATGGTGTCAGAACGTCGGCGCAATGATTGCCTTTTCTTACGCAAAAGAGTGCAGCGCCCTCACCGACGTGAATGATTCTAGAGACTCCCCCAGAAAGGGAAAGGCAGAGATATTGTGAAGCATGGGTTTTGAAAGGTGGGTCGGAATGCAGTCAGCATTCCCGTCCAGGAAATCGTGCCAGAATAAACCGCTGTGTATAATACTGTACACGCAAGATCTGTAACCGATTTAGTCAGATTTTTGCAATGCTGTAGCAGTATAGGTTTACAGCTAAAGAAAGTCTGGTCGACGACACACACATATAGATGTCATTAGCCGCACCTCCAGTGTCTAGCCACGGCAGTTCAGGGCATGTATGACTGGCGCGCTCACTCACAGCGCTGATCATAACTCGAGCGGACAGCCAGTCGGGTTCTAAAATCAGACTAATCTGTCATCTTAGACGATTAGGTTTAGGGGGGGTGCTGGCAGGGATGGTTTTGTGGACTCCAACCTGAGGTCTATATATCAGCTCTGATTAGCGTGCCGATAGAGGATGGAGAGAACGAGGAAGAGACCGAGAGAGATCATGATTGCAGGATTGGGAGGAAGAATGAGAGAGGAAGGAAGGAAGGGGAGAGAGGGGAAGAGAGAGAGAGAGAGGAAGGAAGGAAGGGGAGAGAGGAGAAGAGAGAGAGAGAGTGAGGAGAGAAAGAGAGATATAAAAAAGGAAGAAAAAGAGGATAGAAAGGGGAAGAAATTGAGACAATTTGAGAGAAAATGGAGCAAAGGGGAGAGAGAGAGTGAGAAAGAGAGGAGAGAAAGGGAGAAATAGAAAAAGAGGTTGAAAGGGAAAGAAAGAGAGAAGAAATTTAGGAGGAGAAGAAGAAGATGAAGGAGATGAAGAAGAAGAATTTTTTGAAAAATAATAACAGAAAAGGCAAACCAAATAAACAATATTTACAAATAAAATAAGAACATGAATAACACAGAAAATAATAAATGAATAAAACAACAATCAGAAACAAGAAACAGGAGAAAGTAATAAAGTACGATAGCGAAACATACAAACGAGAAAAAAACGAAGAAGAAGAAGAAGAAGAAGAAGAAGAATAAAAAAGAAAAAGAAGACACTCGAGCAAGTCCCATCGCACGCTGAAATACATCTCCGATTAGAATTGCAGATAAGAGCAGGAATGAGTGGCCCGTCGGAGGCAAGTGGCTTCTGTCCGATCGCCTCGATAGGACGAATCGGTGAGCCCCTTGGCTCCTCGTGTTTGCCGGGAGAAAGCTGAGCAGGCACTCCACTTGACTTAGATCGTGGAGTGGCCCGCGCTGTGCATACACTCATCGCACATGCATTCTGATATAAAAAAAGGGAATAAATCCCTGCAATCGGTGAAAACTGCACAGGATGAGGGATGCGTAAACGTGTGCCTTCTTCCAGGGACAGGGAGAAAATAGAAGGTATCGTATTTCAAGCCCCAAAAAGTGTAGAGATTTAGACAGGAGTATCGTGTGGATCGGGCCGCTAGGGATACACCGGTATGCTAATGCCGTGCAGGCCCACAGATGCACCATTGTATAAGGGTCTAGCACGCTGAAACACGTGAAAATAGCAGTTACGCGGTAGTCAATACAAGATGTGTGAACACGTCCTTTCTTCGTTTTGAATAAGCAGTCGTTGGAGGCAAATCAATCTGTAGAATAAATGATGCTTAAAGGCCCTGTACAACATTGGTAAAAGCCAACAGATTGCCACAGTGTTGGGTGATAACCATTAAAAAAAATCCTGCGAAAGTAAACAAAAAAGGCAAAAAGACCGTCATGGTTTTAGCACCGTACAGTAGTGTAATAGTTTATTACTAGCGAGTAATGGGTTTGAAACAGAGGTTTCTCGAGAAGTAACAGCATCCCAGACCTAAAGTGATTTACAAAAATGTTGCAAACTGCTCACTGACTAAAATTACCAATATGCAAATCTCAAAATCTCTGCATCCCAGACCGTAAGATTTCAACATGAGGATTCTATCATGACCCTCTACAAACTGTGTAAGTTAGAAGGAAATCTGTGGACATCGATTTTTCCGATCTTCCCAATGTTGTATTGGACTTTTAAGACAACTTGCTGGTGCATGTACACTACATGCATGAGGTTGGAATATTCTAGACCTTACCTGTGGCACTATTTGGCTATGGAAGTGGGGGAATGTAAGCAGACTCGCATTTGAGTCACACATTGTTGTGACCCCCCAGTTCATCTCCGTGAAATCTGAGTCAGAGTCACACAGATATAGTCCAAGTCAGCATGGGTCCCAGTGAGAGTCCGGGTACCAGTCATTTTTGATATCGTGACTCGAATTCGAGTCCTAGTCGAGATTTTTTTTTTTTTTTTAAGATTCGAATCGGATAGGAGACCAAGTCTGATAAGACTTGAAGGTTTGCATGGTGGAAATACTAAGTGGAAGGTTTGCGGCGACACCATGTAGCGCTTATCTTTCAAGAAGGAAGGTGTGGCTCTGAAAAGAGCCAGTATCTCAACGGTTCTGGTAGTGTGTACTCTGACCGAGTCTGAGACACAAGTCGTACAATTCTGATAATTAAACTCCCCACCCCCCCCCCCCAAAAAAAAAAAAAACCACTCCCAAAACAACGACAACAATAACAACAGCACCCAATAGTCTCAGCTTACGGAACACAAGTGGAAATGAATCTAGTCAGATTAGGGTTCGTGCTGCTATTTGCAGCACCGACATCGAATCTGAGACTCCGGTAGGAGAAAAAATAGTGTACCGTGTTTAGGCACAAGATGATTGAGCGTCCCGCACGCAAGCGGGCGGTTACGATAATGAACAGCGCCGCACGCGGCGGAATCGGGCGAGGGCTCATCCGGAACGTCTCAAGTTTAACGGGCACAATAATGCGCTCCGTTGCCATAACAATGGATTAAATTAAAGGCACGGATGTGAGCCGCTGCATGGGACCGGTGCACGCGATGTCGACTATGAGAACTGGTCAAACACAAACAGCTCGTAACCGATAGGTTTCTGTTTAGCTAAGGCTCAGACTACGCCAATTGTAAGGGTTAGGCCTATGTCTCTCCCGTTGTCTTTGTGCCTGTGTCTGCGCCTTTGTCTGTCTCTGTCACAGTCTGTGCCTCTGCCTCTGCCTCTGCCTCTGCCTCTGTCTCTGTCTCTGCCTATGCCTCTGCCTCTGCCTCTGCCTCTCCTTCTGCAACGGCCTATTTCTGTGCCTCACTGTCTCTGCCTCACTCTATCTCTGTCTCACCATGTCTCAGTCTCTCTCTGTTTCTGCCTCACTATATCTCTGCCTCCTCACTCTGTCTTTGCCTCACCCTGTCTCTGTCTCACTATGTCTCAGTCTCTCTCTCTGTCTTTGCCTCACTGTCTGTGCCTCACTCTATCTCTGCCTCACTCTGTCTTTGCCTCACCCTGTCTCTCTCTGTCTCTGCCTCATTCTGTCTCTGCCTCACAGTCTCTGCCTCACAGTCTCTGCCTCACAGTCTTTGCCTCACTCTGTCTCTGCCTCACCTGTCTCACTGTCTCAGTCTCTTTCTGTCTATGCCTCATTCTGTCTGTGCCTCACTCTGTCTGTGCCTCACTCTGACACAACCTCTCTGTCTCTACCTCACTCTGACACAGTCTCTCTATGTCTCTACCTCACTCTGACACAGTCTCTCTATGTCTCTACCACACTCTGACACAGTCTCTCTCTTTCTCTACCCCACTCTGACACAGTCTCTCTCTGTCTCTACCTCACTCTGACACAATCTCTCTCTGTCTCTACCTCACTCTGACACAGTCTCTCTCTGTCTCTACCTCACTCTGACACAGTCTCTCTCTGTCTCTACCTCACTCTGACACAGTCTCTGTCTGTCTCTACCTCACTCTGACACAGTCTCTGTCTGTCTCTACCTCACTCTGACACAATCTCTCTCTGTCTCTACCTCACTCTGACACAATCTCTCTCTGTCTCTACCTCACTCTGACACAGTCTCTCTCTGTCTCTATATACCTAACTCTCTGACACAGTTTCTCTCTTTCTCTCAGTATCTGTCCCGCTGTCTCTCTACTTATGTATGCATGTATCTCTCTCTCTCGGTGCCAACATCCCCTGATGCCGGCGATCACGGTCACGCCACAGTCGTCAGCATTTTGCTTTCTGTACCAGCTCCACCTCCTCGAGTTTCACTCCTCTTTGCTGTAAGCAGTCGTTCAGACTGGACATCCAACTCACCCATCTCTTTCCTCTTCCACGTCTCTCCCCGCCCCTGGTCTACTCCAGGATTTTTGTTTATTAAGCCAAGCCAATGAATGGGCCGAACACTGACTTTTAAACCATAGAGCAAGTTCTATGCTTTAACCAAAGACGGGCAAAAAACTAACCCACCAACTCTGTGCACAAACGCGCGAGTAATTTGGCCGAGATCATCACGCGTTCACCCAAAATAGATTCCGCGTTCGATATTGCAGGGCCCATGCACTGCGCGGAGGCGCTCCACACCGGAAGGTGTTCCGCTCGCTTCCAAGGTACGACCAATTACCAGCCCCGCCATCGCACCGCCCCGCAGAGCCCTGGAACGGGGCGGAGATGATTAGGCCCTAACTTCATTGATGATCAATTTCTTTTTTTAAATTAATCTCTAATGAAGCTGCAAGCGCGCTTCCCCCGTCGATTATCGCCTGCTTACTCGGGCGGTCAAGGCTGGGCGATTTCTCATCCGGCTCTCGCCCGCTCGCATGCAGACGTGGAGGTTGGGTGGGCGGGTGAGTGGGTGGGTGGGTGGTGGGGGGGGGGACAGATTGCACGACGCACGGTGCAGAATTAGTCTACAGCGGCATAAACAGCCGGAAATAAATATGGTACCGGTAGACCACTGCAGCGCAGGCATGCATGTCTTGCGTACACTAACCAAACTAGGGGCTTTAAAACGGTGCTACAGAGTGACAGAGTGAGTCAAGAGAGACATAGAGGGACATAGAGAGATAGAGAGAGTGACAGAGAGAGAGTGACATAAAGAGAGGGTGACAGAGGGATTCAAAAGAGACAGAGAGACACAGAGAGGCATAGAGGCAGAGAGATAGAGAGAGTGACAGAGAGATAGAGAGTGACAGAGAGATAGAGAGTGACAGAGAGAGTGCCAGAGAGAGTCAAAGAGACATATATATTGGGAGACAGAGAGGCAGAGAGAGTGACACAGAGATAGAGAGTGACAGAGCGAGTCAAAGAGACATATATAGAGTGGCAGAGAGAAATATAGAGTGACATAGAGACTGATAGGGAGATTCAAATGGACATATACATGCATAGGGAGACATAGAGAGGCAGAGAGAGATAGAGTGACATAGAGAGTGACAGGGAGAGCCAAAGGGACATATACATACATAGGGAGACATAGAGAGGCAGAGAGAGACAGGGAGTGACATAGAGAGTGACAGAGAGAGTCAAAGGGACATTATATTGGGAGACATAGAGAGAAAGCAAAAAAGATTCAGAGTGACAGAGAGTCAAAGGGACGTTGAGAGACCAAAAGAGGCAGAGAGAGATAGAGAATTATTATGCCAGGTTTATCAACGGACTCGTTGAAGGCAGTTCGCATTCGCACCCTCTGAATAATCACTTTATTTCCCCGGCAAGATTGAAATGGATGGACAGGGTGCCTTTAAATAACCGACCCGAGCCGGGTAGGACCCCGAACAAGTCACTCTGACGAATTCGCCCCGTAACACGAAACGATTCCCGCCGCAAAGCCAGTATACTGTATAGCCACCTCCCCCCACGCTTCCGCCCAACGCCGCACGCGTGCCAAGAAATTCAAAGCCATTTTTGTATGCGCGCACGAAACATGACGAAATTATTGAATTACGCGCGGCACAGAGCAATCCACAATCCGTTCTCTTATACAACGTTTGCAGGTGATACGAATCTTTGAAGAAGAAAAAAAAACCACCCACCAACACACATCCCATTGAATTTGCCTGCAGGCATAATGTGATTGGCTTTGCCGCGATTCGGACTCGGATCTGAGAACCTGAACGGCGGGTTGTTGGGGATTTTTTTTCCCCCCAACAGTTCTTCGTCAAACACCGTGGGGGAATTAATGACGTTGAGCCGCGCTCGCGTGTCAAAAACCACAAAGTGCCACCATACACTGCGGTGCACTTATACTGAATCAATATGTATCCACAGAGAGATATAGCTGGCATTAATCGAGTTTTGTCCCAGGGGTACCTGGTGTGTGTGTGTGTGTGTGTGTGTGTTTGTGGGAGGGGTCATTTATTACTGGATGTTTGCGTCACGTCAACACAAACTGCCCGAGTCCCCGGGACGTGAGACAACTACAGGGTATGGGGGAATAAACATCGAGGCCTCTCAGCTCATCTATACTCGTGGGTTTTTTTAATAAGCGAGATGGCTGGGAGCAGACTCCGTCCTAAAGGTCGGAGGGGAGAGTCTCCTGACGACGGGCAGACTACGCACTGCCCGAAACGTTGAGTTGCCGGCTCTTTCCGGAGCCGCACTCCTTCTCATGAGGGACGATGTACAGTGTACATGCACATGTACATGGTGTCATGGCAAACCCATGTACTTCGAAACTTGGGGAAAGGTGATCTACAAGTGGTACGAACTTATCATAAACGCAATAGCATTGTGCTGTGTGCACCAGTCAAAAAAAAATTGGCTATGAGCGAATAAGATGCTTTTGAAAAGTTCAAAAAGATGCTGTCCGCCTCAGCAGGAAGAAACTGTGGATTAAGCGTCTCCGCACTATCCAACCTCAATATTCAGGAAGGGAATGACTAATCCTCACTTCATTAAACCCTCTTTCCTTTCATCTTCCCTGTCCCTTTCCCCTTTGATCTCCCACCTCCCTCCCGTCCCTTTGATCCTCCCCACCCTTTTGTTTGTTTTGTCTTTGATCTCCCCTCCCTTCGTGTGTACATTCTGCATCCCACTCCCATCCCTTTTCAGGGCTTTCCTGCCACTGACTGTCTGTGTATGTCCTCGTCACTTTGCCTTTGAGAAAGGCCCTGCTAGGATCCAAACGTCAGGCCCTCTAACTTTTGAGATCTAGTATTGCAGGCCATATTAGTCAATGAACAGTTTTTTTGTATCTACCTTTGGTGCTACAGAAGACTTTCAGAGAGTATGAATCCTGGCCATATTAGGCAACAAACAACTGGGTCGTCCGCAAACCGGTACACAGGAACCGGCGAAGCGGACATAAACAGACGCCGCAGCGCGCATTCTTCAGTTGCCTGATGAAGGTTAGCAGTTAGCAACCGAAACGTCGCCACCAGCAACGACACATCGCGTGACTTTGATCACCCTTTCCACTTATCACCACCGCGACGAACAACCCCTTCATTTCAAACAACTGGGTGCTGGACACAGATTACTATTCCACTCGTTCTCAGACACACCATTGCGGGCGAGTTTGGGCGCGCGCGTTCACGGCCTGTTCGTGAACAACCCTGTGGCGAAGAGGTGGTGCATGTGTGTGCTCCATGTTCCGAGTTGCAGCGTTCTCGGGTGGTGTCCGTGCGGTTTCGAGCGCGAGGTGGAAGAAGGCTCGCGTGGTGAAGAACAGACCGCCCGAACTCGACCCATGAGTAGCAGACAGCGACCGGGCCGGCCTTTACCTTTGGTCAGACCACGGGGGAGAGAAAGGTGTTAACCCGGGAGACGCACAGTCCATGGGACAAAGCCGTTGGGAATCAGAGGGCCGCCCAGTATGCACAGATGATATCAGAAAAAGGGGATGGAAGTACGTTTGCACCTTCCACACAGAGCAAGTACTCCAGGGTCTCCTCTACCCTTGACACCCACTCCCACACTGACATGCTCCAGTGAACTCCCTCTTCTCGCCCCGGTGGTCACACTGGCGGAAAGATCCTGCACACTCCAGTGGCCGCACAGTATGGGCGGGAAAGATTCTCCACGCCCCAGCGCTTTCATCGGGCATCTAAACACCGATGATAGTTGGAATCCAGCAGTCTCCTGACGACGGGCAGAGTACACATTACCTCTTTTAGGAGCCCTACTCCTTCACGAAAGGGAAGTGTTACATGGTGTCACCGCAAAACTTTCACTTAGAACATTCAAGTACTGTATTCCACAATTTACCACAGTGCCCTAGGGGGTGCAGGCTCACATACCTCAGAACACCACAACAAATACACTTTGGTATACTGTGGTATAATTATGGGCCTTATCCTACCAATGAGGTATTAGGCGAGCTCCTTGATCCTACCATTCACAACACTGCACAAGTAGTGTTTAACGGCCCACTGAACCACAACAAACACATCATATCTTTGTGCTGCACTTTCCTGCCACACATTATAATTAGTGGGTACATGACCACAATATTCTACTGTACCACAGAATACCACAATTAAGCAATTGTGTGTGTAGAGGACTGTATACCACATCATATATACCGCAGGAAAAAAAACCATACGTGGTAAATTGTGGTATTGTACATGTCGGTTAATCGAGGCAAGATATCAGGGAGGGATGGGGGAGTTTACGACGAGGTCCACGAACAGTGCCAGTGGGCACCGTCTGATTGCGAGAGATTGTAGAAGTCTCTATCGTCGTTCCCTTTTCTGGGTGTCGAGGCTTGGGGGCTTAACGCGCGCTTTCCCCGCGCAAGAAAAGACACACATTGCTTGCCATTCGGTATACCACTATTTTTTTTTTTCAGAATCCAATTTTCCAAAGTGATTTCATTCAGCAGTTCCCGAGAGTGTTTTGATTACAACATGGGGATATCATTGGTGTACATGTACAGTTTAACTATGCTGCATATGCTCATTATGAAGAGTGCATTGCTCATTGCGTTCGCGTGCTGGCACAGTGGTCGGTATAGCCATGGAGCTATAATAATTATTATAGCTACATGGTATAGCGTATGGCCCCGAGCGGTATTGGCACTGGCGTGATGTATTAACACGCCGTGCGGCCGCGACCAGACCCAAATGTCTTGTGCGCACCCTTCGGGTGTACGGCTATGCATTGTGCCGCTAAGTGGCGTCATTTCAACAAGCAGCGCAGCCGCGACCAGACCAAAATGACTATAGTCTGTACCCTGGGGTGAACGGCTGTGTAGGCCGTCACTTGGTTGCGTCACATTAACAAGCAGTGAGGCCGGAAACCAGACAGAATGGCTGGTCTATATACGGTGTCACTTAGTGGCGACATTCAAACGCGCAAAGAGGCCGCGACCGGACCAAAATGCCATCAAAATGTACCGAAAGCTAGGGAGCACAGTCACGCGTGACGTCACCTTGTGACGTCATTGAAACAGGCAGAGAGTCCGGGACGAAATGCCCGAAATGCACACGAAGGGACCGCGGCTCACTACGTTCCACATCACGCAGTGGAACCGCACTCACAGCGGGCGACCAAGGCCGCAACCAGACTGCGTTTTCGACTCTGCTTATTGATCGCTGTGCCGCAACATCGCGCACCCCAAATCCCGGTCACGTCCATGCAGAGCGTCACATTTCAACGCGTCGCTCTTCCTTTTTTGTGTGTAGGGTACAAATGACAGTCTCTCAGTGGTGCCGAGAGTGAAGAAAATAGCCTCTTTTATCCCCCCCCCCTAAGGTGGCAGGTGGTAGGGCCATTCCCCACCCCCCCCTCTCTCTCTCTAGCTCTCTACGGACCCCCGCCCCCTCTTCCCTCGAAGCATCAAACTCGGCTGGATGCGGGCTGGCAGGTGGCGCAGTCGTTAGGGCTGCATCAATAGGGGGGTAATCTGCCGCCCAGCCAAATGTCACGGGACATTGCCTAAACTAACCGGCATTGATTGCTCGGCCTACCTACCCCCTTTGCCCCTTCCCCCTTCCCCCTCCCCTCTTAAACAGAAGAACATAAGAGGTCTGGTCTGCATAGCCTAGTCTCCCGTTCAAAATCACACATTCTGTTATAACATTCTATGGGCCAGAATCGTTAAGGCTTGAATGGTACATCAAAGATACTGAAGACGGCAGGCGATGAATAATTCCCCCCCCCCCCAAAAAAAAGACCACCCCCCATTTTATCAGTATGCGATTAATTAACTTGTAATTCTCAAAATTTAGTGGGCCTGACATTTCGATCCTAGCAGGACCTTTCTCAAAGGCCTTTGAGAAAGGTCCTGCTAGGATCGAAACGTCAGGCCCACTAAATTTTGAGAATTACGATTCTGTCAGGATCGAAACGTCAGGCCCACTAAAATTTAGGATTTGCATTTTGGTAATTTTAGTCAGTGAGCAGTTTGCAACATTTTTGTATATCACTTTAACTTGTAATTCTATTAAAATCAAAACAGTAATTTGGTGTTGTTTTTGAAGAATATATTGTAAGCTCAGTACCCATGACAGCCATGATTTAAAGGAAAGATAAACTGACTGGTATATAGGTCCATACGTATTTTGTTTAAACAAAATAGGCGACGATGTTTCTAAGGAAATGGAAAAGAAAATAATGCAGCATTTGGAAAACATCATTATTGTCACTGCGAAATGCCGGAAGTATTAGGGCATGAGTTATTCCTCGGCAGAGACACTATAACCGCGGTTGATGTCACGATTCTGAGGTTTCAGCCTTGTTCTACTTATACGCCAAGACCTGAAGGTTTGCATGGTAGAAATACTAAGTGAAAGGTTTGCGGTGACACCTATAATGTAGCGATTCTCTTACAAGAATGAGTGTGGCTCTGAAAAGAGCCGGCGCGGCATAACTCAATATTTCGGGTAGTGTCATTACGCAGGCTACAAACGGGTTTGTACGATTATTCAAAAGCAATGAAGGTGCGCACGGGTACCAGTGACTGACCCAGTTCACCGACAGCAACTGCGATCCCGCCCCGGTGTAACGACGCCTTTAAGATGACGCTGGACGCTCTTGCGCGGACAGATTGATGACGATTTATGGGGGCCAGGGCGTCCAATAAGCCGGCGACGAGTAGTTCCTCCGTGGAGAGGATTTACGAGGCGGGCCGGTCTCATTTGGCGGGCGGTGGCGCGGAGTCGGCCGCCCCGTCAACAACTTGCTGTGTCTCTGTCCGTGCCTATTCGTCTCTCGGTCCGTCTCCCCGGTGTTTCTCCTCATAGCTCTATCTCTCCGTATCTATAGTCTCTCTCGGTCTCTCGATAACTCTCCCCGTCTCTCTCCATCTAAAAAGGAAACACACCCTGTCTTACCATCTGTCTCTCTCCTTCCCCACCTCCTTTATCTGTCTTTCTCTGCATCTTCATTTTTTCTTTCTTTCGCTATCACTTCATCTCTATACCCTCCTCTTTCTCTGCATGACTCTCTTTTCCCGTCTTTCTCTCTGTCCTCTATTTCTATAATGTATTCCTTCCATCTACCTCTCTCTCCCTCTCCCACTCCCTCTCCCCCTCTCTCTCCCTCTCCCTCTCTCTCCCTCTCTCCCTCTCTCTTCTCTTTCCTCTTTCTCTCACTTCCTCTGCCACTCCCACTCCCTCTCTCCCTCTCCCACTCCCTCTCTCTCCGCCTGTCTCTCTCCCACTACCTCTCTCTACCTCTGCCTATATCTCTGCCTCTCCTTTTCCCTCGCCACACCCTCGCCCTCTCATTCTCTCCCTCTCTCAGTCACTCTGCCTCGGCCTCTGCCTCTGCCTCTCCTTCTTCCTCGCCCTCACTCTCTCTCTCTCTCAGTCACTCTGCCTCTGCCTCTGCCTCTGCCTCTCCTTCTCCCTCGCCCTCACTCTCTCTCTCAGTCACTCTTCCTCTGTCTCTGCCTCTCCTTCTCCCTCGCCCTCACCCTCTCCCTCTCTCAGTCACTCTGCCTCTGCCTCTGCCTCTGCCTCTCCTTCTCCCTCGCCCTCACTCCCTCCCTCTCTCAGTCACTCTGCCTCTGCCTCTGCCTCTCCTTCTCCCTCGCCCTCTCTCTGCCTCTCGAACAGCGTGGGGGTGTGAATTCGATAAGCGATAAGCATGGACTCGACGTGGTCAAGAAAACGAAAGCGCCCCCTTACGCCGGCCGCTGCCGAACACTGTCCGAGCGTCGCGGAGTGTTTTTTAATCAACCACTATCCTCTTACCTCAATCCGTTCCACCCCCCTCCTCCCCGCTCAAAACCGACATCAGATTTCAGCGCCCCGGGGAGAAGGAAGGGGAGGATGAAGAGAGAGAGAACGGGGGACTATCGGTGGGCCCACCTGGTTATTTTCCTTGCCCTTTTGAAGCGGCAGTGCCTTGCCGAAGTATAATTCGCGGGCTGTCATTGGAGACGCATTCTAAATATTGACGCAGACGGTGCGCCGTAATCGTGCCCTGCATCAACGGGGCAACAGCCCATCCACGCCCCACTCCCCCCGTTTCCAAATCCCTGCCTGTGTTTGTACACAGCCGTTCTCCTCGCTTTTGCTACGAGACATAATCTCGGGCAGGAGTCTCCATTGAGGCAGGGCTCCAATTTCAAAGGGTTCTGAGCACCCGCTGTATCGAGGGAGTAGAATTATACAGATGACACTGCAAACCCTTTTTGCAGGGATGGCAGAAAATATTGATAGTAACAACCTGATGCAACACTTAAAGAGTTGGGAAGAGCACATGGGACTTAAGGAGAGTGCATGGGAGTTAAGGAGAGTACATGCATGGGAGTTATAGAGAGTGCATGGGAGTTAAGGAGAGTGCATGAGAGTTAAGAAGAGTGCATGAGAGTTAAGGAGAGTGCATGAGTGTTAAGGAGAGTGCATGGGAGTTAAGGATAGTGCATGGGAGTTAAGGAGAGTGCATGGGAGTTAAGGAGAGTGCATGGGAGTTAAGGAGAGTGCATGGGAGTTAAGAAGAGTGCATGGGAGTTAAGGAGAGTGCATGGGAGTTAAGGAGAGTGCATGGGAGTTAAGAAGAGTGCATGGGAGTTAAGGAGAGTGCATGGGAGTTAAGGAGAGTACATGGGAGTTAAGGAGAGTGCATGGGAGTTAAGGAGAGTACATGGGAGATAAGAAGAGTGCATGGGAGTTAAGGAGAGTGCATGGGAGTTAAGGAGAGTGCATGAGAGTTAAGGAGAGTGCATGAGAGTTAAGGAGAGTGCATGGGAGTTAAGGAGAGTGCATGGGAGTTAAGGAGAGTGCATGAGAGTTAAGGAGAGTGCATGGGAGTTAAGAAGAGTGCATGGGAGATAAGAAGAGTGCATGAGAGTTAAGGAGAGTGCATGGGAGTTAAGGATAGTGCATGGGAGTTAAGGAGAGTGCATGAGAGTTAAGGAGAGTGCATGGGAGTTAAGAAGAGTGCATGGGAGATAAGAAGAGTGCATGAGAGTTAAGGAGAGTGCATGGGAGTTAAGGATAGTGCATGGGAGTTAAGGAGAGTATACGGGAGTTAAGGATAGTGCATGGGAGTTAAGGATAGTGCATGGGAGTTAAGAAGAGTGCATGACAGTTTAGGAGAGTGCATGAGAGTTAAGGAGAGTGCATGGGAGTTAAGGAGAGTGCATGGGAGTTAAGGGGAGTGCATGGGAGTTAAGAAGAGTGCATGAGAGTTAAGAAGTGTACATGGGAGTTAAGGAGAGTACACGGGAGTTAAGAAGAGTGCATGGGAGTTAAGGAGAGTGCATGGGAGTTAAGGAGAGTGCATGGGAGTTAAGGAGAGTGCATGAGAGTTAAGGAGAGTGCATGAGAGTTAAGGAGAGTGCATGGGAGTTAAGGATAGTGCATGGGAGTTAAGGAGAGTATACGGGAGTTAAGGATAGTGCATGGGAGTTAAGGATAGTGCATGGGAGTTAAGAAGAGTGCATGACAGTTTAGGAGAGTGCATGAGAGTTAAGGAGAGTGCATGGGAGTTAAGGAGAGTGCATGGGAGTTAAGGATAGTGCATGGGTGTTAAGGAGAGTACACGGGAGTTAAGGAGAGTGCATGGGAGTTAAGGAGAGTACATGGGAGTTAAGGAGAGTACACGGGAGTTAAGGAGAGTGCATGGGAGTTAAGAAGAGTGCATGGGAGTTAAGGAGAGTGCATGGGAGTTAAGAATAGTGCATGGGAGTTAAAAAGAGTGCATGAGAGTTAAGGAGAGTGCATAGGAGTTAATTAAGGAGAGTGCATGAGAGTTAAGGAGAGTGCATGGAAGTTAATTAAGGAGAGTGCATGGGAGATGTGGAGAGTGCATGGGAGTTAATTAAGGGGAGTACATGAGAGTTAAGGAGGGTGCATGTGAGATAAGGGGAGTGCATGGTAGTTAAAAAGAGTGCATGGGAGTTAAAAAGAGTGCATGAGAGTTAAGAAGAGTGCATGAGAGTCAAGAAGAGTGCATGAGAGTTAAGGAGAGTGCATGGGAGTTATAAGGAGAGTGCATGGGAGATATGGAGAGTGCATGTGAGATATGGAGAGTGCATGGGATTGGGTCGCAAAGTCATCAGATGCAACGAAGGGGAAAATCGAAGTACAAGCTTTAATGAAGGTGAGATCGATGAATCAGAACAAGAACCAAAGCATCGTATTCTAAGCCGATATTTGTAAAAAGGAACTCTTTGCTCCAACAACCGCTACACGGAGCGATCGTTGGAAATTCAACAAAATGTCCTCCTTCGAGCGCTAACATTTCACGGAATGTCTGATACCATTACGAACCTCCTGATGGATAAGTCATTTCTCAAATTTGGAATGTCAGGAAATTGGGCAGTTTGCAAATCCTGAAACAAGTAATTCAATGAAGACGACGTTCAGTTGATTCGAATTCGCCATAATGCACGGTCCTTAGAGAAAGTAGAAATCGTATAGATAGAGTCTGATTTTCGCGCGTGTGTAACTCAACCCTGATTTGCCCTCTGTCTACGTATGAATAGAAAATACAGGCAGCTCTACCTGAACCTCAGCTCTGTCTCCAAAATACAACCCTTCGTATGCTACGAGCTAATAAGAACGAAATTTAAAGAAGCTGGGATCACTTTGTGTGACCCCCGAGCCGGTTTGCAATCGATTGCTGTATGCCAATGAATGCGTGGGTGAGATCTCAGGAGATAATTATACAGTAGGTCCTGCTATGATCGAGGGCCCACTCCATTTTGAGCTTGGCATTTTGGTCAATTTAGTCAGTAAGCAGTTTGCAACAATTTTGTATATTACTCTGAGATAAATGCATTTTTTGGATAACTCAAACGCCAGATAACTCGTACTTTTCATCCATTCCCCTGGAGTTCGACTTATCGAGATTTTACTGTATAGGTAGTTCATTGTTGAATGTTTCTGACCGGCGCCCCACTGCAGCAAAGATAGCTGACCATTATCATGACAAGGCTTGATAGCTCAGTAATGTAGGTAGATCGAGCGCTTGTCCGTTAAGTAGTTCATGAAGGGAGACGTACTCGCCCTATCTTTTGGTCTGGCAGTCATTAGCGGGTCATTTGTTCCGTCGCTGAGTCTACGCCGGACGGCTCGGCGTGCTGCTGACGGATATTAGCCCTTGATCAGTACGACCTCCCTCCCACCTCGGGCCACGACCTTCGAGTCGTGGCTGGTGACGCGCTTGTTCGACAGCGCGTACTATACCGTGGCCGTCGCGGGCGATCGAAGGTTGGCTAGGCAGCTATAGGTACAACACCTCGGGGCGTTACGGGTGGTGGCGTTACGGGTCCTTTCTATATACACTATTCCCTATAGTCAGTTCTCCGTCTCACACAAAGAGAGCCCCGCCTCCGCCGAGCGCGCAGGACGTATCCCTCCGCGGCTGTGTATAGTTTACGACCGTCACACTCCCCCACGTCCGCGCGGTACGCCGGTTAATTAATACAATTCATTAGGCCTGCTCTTATGGTGACCCCTTGATCGTCCAAGAAAGGAGAGGGGTGATTAAAGTCACGCGATGTATCGTTTCTGATGTATCGTCCAAAATGGCAGCGCCCGTCCACGCGCATCTCAAAGGGAGGTCGTGTCATGGCGCGCGATAGTCCCCGATCCCCTGGCTAAATCCTTGTAGTATAGTGAGTTACATTCGGGATCCTCTGAAGTGAAAAGACGTATATCCAGGTTTGAGGTACACAGTCAATCAAAGTTTGGAGTTCTTCACGAGTCCCTGTTCATCTCTATAGACCTTTCTTTTGCAATACGTCACAGCCGCAGTGTCTGCCAACCACTGGTTGGCAGACTATGGTCGGTCGTCACAGCGTGCCTTCCTGGTCACAGTAAACGCAAAAGACAGTTTACAATGTATGTCATAAAATGCTGGACGACAACAAGAATACCCAGTAATGCTACCAATGATATATAACACAAACTGCAGCCTTACAATGCATCTTAACTCAACTTACGATGGATAAACCATCGTACGTTGTGATAGGCCGTATAAGGTTTCTGTGCATCGCTCATAGTTTTATACGATTTTTCGTTTTTTTGACGATTGATGGGTTTGGTGAAACCGACCCCGTCTGTTAAACATTGACTATCTAAAAGGTGGTTTTAGGCGGAAGTCGTTATCATGTGTGGTTTGATTTTATGGAAGCTGACGGCCGCCCATACAAAATGGAGGCTAATGTTTTGTAAAGAAAAGAGAGATTCATAAACCATCGTGAGTGATGCAGAAGGCGAGAGGAAAACTTGGAAGCTGAATTACGGACGGAGACATAACGCGCCAAAGCCTTTTGTCCAGGCTTAGAGAGAGGCTTTCTATCGACCTCTGCTATCGAATGTCGTCATCTAGGGAGGGGGGGGGGTTGAAATTGTATCTGACCTCATCCGTATCCTCCCATCTCCCAGGGTACCTCTGCCTCAACCTCAACTGAAGAGTGTGAAAATATTGATAATAATAGGCGTTATTCATGTAGCGCTGCATATAAGGTTTTCTACACGCTGAAAATATTATCATTGGACATACTCCATTGTCGAGAAGCTTTTATCGGAATGTTTTTTTTTTCTTTTACGATTTTAAGGGAGAGGGAAAGGGAGATGCAGAGGGAGAGGGAGAGGGAGAGGGAGAGGGAAAGGGAGAGGGAGGAGAGGGAGAGGGAGAGGGAGAGGAGAGGGAGAGGGAGAGGGAGAGGGAGAGGGAGAGGGAGAGGGAGAGGGAGAGGGAGAGGGAGAGGGAGAGGGAGGAGAGGGAGAGGAGAGGGAGGGAGGGGAGAGGGAGAGGAGAGGGAGAGGGAGAGGGAGAGGGAGAGGGAGAGGGAGAGGGGCAGAGGCATGAGGCAGAGCAGAGAGAGGCAGAGGCAGAGGCAGAGGCAGAGGCAGAGCAGAGCAGAGGCAGAGGCAGAGGCAGAGGCAGAGGCAGAGGCAGAGGCAGAGGGCAGAGGCAGGGGCAGAGGCAGAGGCAGAGGCAGAGGCAGAGGCAGAGGCAGAGGCAGAGGCAGAGGCAGAGGCAGAGGCAGAGGCAGAGGCAGAGGCAGAGGCAGAGGCAGAGGCAGAGGCAGAGGCAGAGGCAGAGGCAGAGGCAGAGGCAGAGGCAGAGGCAGAGGCAGAGGCAGAGGCAGAGGCAGAGCCAGGGCAGACGGAGACGGAGACGGAGACGGAGAGGGATGCAGACGCACATACTTACATAGAGAGAGAGAATGGGAGAGAGAGAGAGGAAGATAGAAAAAGAGAAGAAGCGAAAGAGACAGAGAGAAGCCTTTTTTTAATCTAACGGCCAAACGAGCCAAGTTGTTCGAGTGGCCCAGTCTGCTTCCATGCAAGGTAAGTTGCCGGCGTACGGTTTGACTTCAGAACGACAAACGAACCGCACGAACACGAGTCGCAATCAAATCGAACATGCCACTGAAGAACAAAAAACAATGCTCGGTTTAGGGTGACCAAACATTGATCCCCCAGCCAATAACATCAGGGTTGACTGGGGATGAGTTGAACAGATGCGAAGTGGATTAATGTCGGGAGGCGTGACATGGCTGACCCTTGTAGCACCATGCCCAGTCTGACACGATTGTACCTTGAATATTAACGAGAATGCGAGGTGACTTTTCCCAAACTTGGGCTCAGGCTCCGCTTCGACTTTTGTTTCATCCCATCGTCAAAGAACCAGGCATAATTATAGAAGCAAGGGGGGACTTAGGGGTCGCTTTTGAACATCACACGCCGTTTCTCAAGCCCTCTCCAAAAAGGCGTCGACCTGGGTTTCCCCCTGCTTCGGAGTGACGAAGCTTTATAAGCCGGAGCCCACGAGCCTGTATTTCATGGGAGGGCTGGACAGGATTATGGATCGGAGTAAAATTAGAAAGTGCGGGCACGCGGCAAAGGAATGACCAATAACAGCTAGCCAGCCAGCCAGCCAGCCTGAACACCGTTAATTAGACAGCGGTCCACGTACCAATTAGAGTCGTCCAGGCAAGCTCCCCTCCCCAGATCCCCGCTTGATTAAACTTCCGCTCCCTAGCCATCCCCATCTCCCCCCTCCCCCCTCCCCCTTCTCCCTCCCCGTCACCACCCCCTTCCCCGCCCGTGTCCGTGCCCGCGAGGCCGGGTGACGAGACGGCCAATATCCCCCCGCTAGCCTAGAGTAGCTCGGCCCCGCCAGCAACTCGGCACGCACCATAGCTCAGAGCTCGTGGGACACGCAGCTGTTTGACACAGTGCAGGTTTATAGGCCCATAGGTCGATCCCAAAGATCACCTGACTGACGGCCTCTTAGTAATTAGCGCCCTAACAGGCGAAAGAGAGAGGGAGAGAGAGAGAGAGAAGAGAAAGAGGGAGAGAGAGAGAGAGATAGAGAGAAGAGAAAGAGAAAGAGAGAGAGAGAGAGAGAGAGAGAGAGAGAGGGGAAGGAAGGAAGGGGAGAGAGGGAAGAGCGAGAGAGAGTGAGGAGAGAAGAGAGATATAAAAAAAGGGAAGAAAAAGAGGACAGAAAGGGGAAGAAATTGAGACAATTGAGAGAAAATGGAGCAAAGGAGAGAGAGTGAGAAAGAGAGGAGAGAAAGGGAGAAATAGAAATAGAGGCTGAAAGGGAAAGAAAGAGAGAAGAATTTTAGGAGGAGAAGAAGAAGATGAAGGAGATGAAGAAGAAGACTATTTTGAAAAATGATAACAGAAAA
>OX465109.1:9003919-9026419 GCA_949987565.1 Luidia sarsii | reverse complement strand
AGAGGGAGAGGGAGAGACAGAGAGGGAGAGGGAGGGAAAGAGAGATATCGAGAAAGAGAGCTGAGGCGAGAGAGAGGGGGAAAGAGAGAGGGGGAGAGAGGGAGAGGGAGAGAGAGGGAGAGGGAGACAGAGGGAGAGGGAGAGAGAGAGGGGAGGGAGAAGGGAGGGAGAAGGAGGAGAGAGGGGGAGGGAGGGAGAGGAGAAAGAAAGGGGAGAGGGATGGAGAGAGAGAGGGGAGAGGGGAGAGAGGGAGAGGGAGAAGAGAGAGAGAGAGAGAGAGAGAGAGAGAGAGAGAGAGAGAGGGGGGAGGGAGAGAGAGGGGGAGAGAGAGGAGGGAGAGAAAGGGACAGAGAAATATAGAGAAAGAGAGAGAAGGAAGGGATAGGGAGAAGAGGAAAGAGGGGGGATAGAGAGAAAGGGCGAAAGACAGAGAGAGAGGAAGAGGGACAAAGAGAGAGAAAGACAGGAAGACAGAATGAGGGGAATGTGGAAGGGGATAGAAACTGTGTAAAAGGAATGTGAGTGGAAAGGGAAGTAGAGAGGTAGCAGGGAGAGCAGGAGAAACAAAAAGTGGGGAGTGGGAAAGAGGAGATGAGAGGATAAGAGAAGAGAGAGCTTGAGATGAAAGGGAGTGAGGGAGGGAGGAAAGGAGGTAAAGAGGGAGAGAAAGATGGGAGCGAGGGGACGAGAGGGGGACAGTTAAAGAGGGAGATGGGGAAACAGGAGAGGGAAGGAGGGATGGAGAGAGGAGATAGGCCGAGAGCGAGACGGGCGAGACGGGTAGCGGAGGCAGGGAGAGGGTGAAAGGGAGATGGGTAGAGGGGAGAGTAGGGGAGGGTGGGGAGAGGGGGAGAGGGGAGAGGGACAGTGGGGGAGGGGTGGGGAGAGGGGGAGAGAGGGATGGGGAGAGGGTGAGCAGGGAGAGCGGGAGTGGCAGAGGGGGAGACGTGGATAGGGGAGAGGGGGAGAGGGGGAGAGGGGGAGAGGGGGAGAGGGGGAGAGGGGGAGAGGGGGAGAGGGGGAGGGGGACAGGGGAAGAGGGAAGAGGGGAAGAGGGGAAGAGGGGAAGAGGGGAAGAGGGGAAGAGGGGAGAGTGGGAAGAGGGGAAGAGGGGAAGAGGGGGAGGGGGATGAGGGGGAGAGGGGGGAGGGGAGAGGGGGAGAGGGGCAGAGAGGAGAGGGGGAGAGAGGAGAGGGGGAGAGGGGCAGAGGGGGAGAGGGGGAGAGGGGCAGAGGGGCAGAGAGGAGAGGGGAGAGGGGAGAGAGGGAGAGGGAATAAGGGTGTGAGATAGAGAGTGGGAGGGAGGGAGTGAGATAGAGAGTGGGAGGGAGTTTCCGCGACATTTGGAAATTAATTCATCGTCGATTGCTCCCGTTTTTCATAGGCAGGTGCATGGGGCCCAGTACCTCTAGGGGATTGGCCGTCTAATATCATCCCGGAAGGTGCCAAGAGGCAGTGAGTCTGGGTGAGGCTCGGGATAGAGTCCTCTCTATACTATAGGTGCGACGTTCTGGTTGTATTGACCTTTTGTAGTATAAAAGGTGTCTATTGGGGGACTACAGCTACTTTTAATGGCGTTCAAATGTGAGAGGCCTGACGTTTCAATCCTATGAATACTAGCGGGCCCTTTCTCATAAGTAGCCTGAAAAGCAATGACACGGACGGGCGTTGTGGTAAGACACGGGTAGCAGAGGATGTACACAGGAGTCAAGCTGCTGCCGATTTCAAGAAACTACAAATGCTGCGTATATTATATATACGCAACATTTTGTTGCATAACTTACGCAACATGTGGCTGCCTTAGCTAAATATTGCTGAAAAGAGACTTTGCGGCGTAAGACTTGCGCAACATCTGTAAGTTCCGACGTAACTCTCCTTGAAATCGGCTGCCGGTCGACAAACCAGGGTGACGTGGACGGGCGGAAGGGAATGGTAAGCGGTATACGGACGGGCTCGCAGAAGGGAGGATACGAAGAGGGGAGATCGGAGGGAGGGGATAGCGGTGGAAGTATACAACCAAATGATAAGAGAACGATTACAGGTAAGGTCTCTTGTCAAAAAAGATCATCGGTTGAGTGCCGGTTGAATTCATCCGACCGATAAAATTTTCCCCCGGTAGAAAGCCGATTGTACTGGACTCTGAGGTGAAAAGTACACGATGGCTATCCGATGGAAACGTCACCGGACGGGTCAAATCATCTGATACCCAACCGATGATCTTTTTGACAAGAGGCCTAAGCATGTTCAGAAATAAAGTAGGCTTGTTGTTGGCCCATTTCCCTCTTGGATATTGAGCCCGTGCGGTTGGACATTCGGAAAGACCTTCATTCGCAGTTGTTGTACACAGACGCACAGCATGCCTCATCTCACAGACCAGAGCGAGTCCTCGCCAAGCGCGTTAACATCCGACGTATTAGTGAATGATTGGGCGGACAAGTGATGTATTCCCCTCCATCTTAATACTTCTTGTGACCGGAACGGCGTGAATCGACAGGCGAGTTCCCGCGGGCGCAAGGGGGGGGGAGGGGGACGCACGCCCGGCGACTGAAAACCAGTCGCCGCCGGTTATCAATTTGGCCGCGGTATAATATGGAAATATTAGAACGCGAGGGTCGTGTGAAATAATGGTCAAACTGCCTCAAGCGCGTACACTGTTACACGCGGGGAGCGACGTCAACTCGCCCCAGACATCGCCCCCCCCCCATCCACCGCGAGCAACCCGCCTTCGACACTATTGAAATAATGATTCACTTCTGATATTTTGACAGCAAATGGTGAGTATCAAGCAAGCATTATTATACGGAGAGTTCATTTAAAAGAAGGCCTACACAAAAACGCTTTCATCGGAGCTACTGCATTTGATTTGGCGCGGCTGGATGGTGGATCACGTGGGCATACAGTGATGATGTACAGAAAGCTGACGAGGGGAATAATTATGTCCAATAGTTGAACTATTCAAACAGCTGGTTTGGGTTAACCTGGCTTTGCCTGCCTGTGTCTGCCTGCCTGCCCTGCCCTGCCCTGCCCTCCTTACCTGCCCTGCCCTGCCCTGCCCTGCCCTGCCCTTCCGCCTGCCCTGCCCTGCCCTGCCCTGCCCTTCCTGCCTGGCCTGCCCTGCCCTGCCCTGCCCTGCCCTGCCCTGCCCTCCTTACCTGCCCTGCCCTGCCCTGCCCTCCTTACCTGCCCTGCCCTGTCCTGCCTACCTGCCCCGCCTGCCCGTCTGCCCTGCCTACCTGCCCGCCTGCCTGCCCTGCCCTGCCCTGCCCTGCCCTGCCCTGCCCTGCCCTGCCCTGCCCTGCCCTGCCCTGCCCTGCCCTCCTTACCTGCCCTGCCCTGCCCTGCCCTGCCTGCCTGCCCCGCCTGCCCGTCTGCCCTGCCTACCTGCCCGCCTGCCTGCCCTGCCCTGCCATGCCATGCCCTGCCCTGCCCTGCCCTGCCCTGCCCTGCCCTGCCCTGCCCTGCCCTGCCCTGCCCTGCCCTGCCCTGCCCTCCCTGTCTGCCTGCCTGTCTGCCTGCCCTGCTCTGCCCTGCCCTGCCCTGCCCTGCCCTCCCTGTCTGCCTGCCCTGCCCTGCCCTGCCCTGCCCTGCCCTGCCCTGCCCTGCCCTCCCTGTCTGCCTGCCCTGCCCTTCCTGCCTGCCCTGCCCTGCCCTGCCCTGCCCTCCCTGTCTGCCTGCCCTGCCCTGCCTGCCTGCCCTGCCTGCCCTGCCCTGCCCTGCCTGCCCTGCCCTGCCCTGCCCTGCCCTGCCCTGCCCTACCCTGCCCTGCCCTGCCCTGCCCTGCCTGCCTGCCTGTCCTGCCTGCCCGCCTGCCTGTCCTGCCTGCCCTGCCCTGCCCTACCCTGCCCTGCCCTGCCCTGCCTGTCTTCCCTGCCTCCCTCCCTGCCTCCCTCCCTGCCCAACCGCCTGCCTGCCTGCCTGTTGTAGACAAAGGTATTTCTTCAGCACTATAACTATGTTCTTGTAACCCTTTAATGTCTGTCGACTGGAACTGTCCTTTTTATTCATTTGCAATATATGTTTGTAATGATTTATCGACAATAAAGTTCCAGTTTAAAAAGCGAAAAGCCTGTCTGTCAATGGAGGTCTGTCCGACTCTTTGTAATTTTGTTTTAGTGTTTGCAAAATGCCAACACCAGAGTCCTTCACGGCGCCCAGGCCAGGCCCTGGTGAGAGTGGGAGCAAATGGTGGACAGACCATCTGCGTTCGCTGCTCAAAACCCCGACCCAATTATCGGCTTTTTCTTTCCCCTCATGTTCCACCCTCGCAAACGGATCGAAACGCAAGGCACGGTCCGATCCGGTGTACACACATCATCGCGCATTATTATTGGGGTGTAGCGGACCCGCTTGTTGATGCTCTAAATACCGCGAAACAGATGCGGCGGCGGTACGCACGCGAACATCGCCAGGGCCCCGAGTTTAGACCAAAAAACCCAGCCCCCCCTCAAGGATACATCGTCCGTCCCTGCTAGCGTCCCCCGGACTGCACTCTTCTGCTTGTCGATCACGCGAAGAGGTGTTCTCCGAGTACAAACCATTCACACAGTGCGTGAGAAATTCCCCTTTCCCCTCACCCGAGTGAAGACTGCATGCTTTAAAGTAGAGCAATATTCCTTTTTGGGTTTTTTTGGAGAGGGGGGGGGGGCCTCGGTGAAAATATGCCGCAATGCCCTGCTTTGTCCTGCTACGAAAACTGACGGTGGTCCTTAGAGGCGGCCAAGTAAAACGCCGTACGTCACAACTGAATATTCATGGGGGTTAATCTCCCGACTGCGGGAGGTCAATGGGTCATGAACCCTGTAGGGTAGACCCTAGAGGCGGCTAAGTCAAATGTAAAAGCGCACCACTACCCGGAAGTTAATTTATGCTAAAGAGCCAAATTATTCACGAACACATTTTGACGTACCTCTAAGGTCTACCAAAACTGACTGGGAAATTCTAAACAATACACTGATTGCGGGACCAATGTTTACATGCCGTCACGTGACTTGAAGTGGGTATTTCTGCATCTCATTCGGTGCAGAACAGGAGTGGAAATGAGCAAAGAATACCACCATATTGTCCACATTCTTCTTTGTACATTTCCATCGCTGCTCCGTGCCAATGAGATGCAAAAATACCCACTATAAGTCGGGTGATTGCATGTAAACATTGGTCGCACAGGTCTATTACAGGTCGAAATAATAGACCGTGTAACTCTCGTGGTGAAAAAGGTCACGGTACACTTCCGTGCACCTCCGCGCACCTCCGCGCTGCCTGCTATAGGAGATTAACGCGTGCCCAATTTTTAATGCATTATTACATTATGAAGAAAGTCTCTTTCTACCTAAAAACCAAGATTTATGGATTAAGTATATCAAAAATATAAGAATGAGCCCAAAAAAATAAAAAATACCCAAAATGGGAATACGGCAGAGAAAACAAATAAATAGAACTCGACCTTCATTTTCCGGTTGTAAGTACAGTATTGCGAATACGGCCCGACTGTGGTACGCGACGTGAGCATTACTACTTGTATCGCGCAGAAGTTGGTGTGGTTCGCATTCGGGCAAGAAAAGCGCCTTGTACTGTACTGTACATGTGGATAAAATTACCGTACATGTAAACAAAATAATACAAAATCAAAACACAAACGTGAAAACGTGCAAAATCACGTACTTTACAGATTGTATTTTAATATTTTATTCCTAAAAGACTATTCTAATATTTTAAACTGCTTCAATCGGCGCGATACAAAATATTTTAACAAAAAACGTTCGACGCTCCACGCTTTACCTCCTATCCGATGAGCCCGGACGTCAGGAATCTCGCGGTAACACGTACATTCTCGAGGCCAACTTACACGGTCTATAGCCAAAGGAATTGTATTGGACCGTACGTGAGACCTCTGCTTTAAACATGCCAGTGTTCTCACCGCCTGAGCTAACCAGCCCCTCATAGTCAACTAGTCTTTGTCGGGGGTGGTGCCGCTAGTCAGAAGCGTTCCAACCATTAGCTGTCGCATTATTATATTTATCCAGGGATCACACGCAAAATGTCATGCCATAAGGGCCGAATAAACCCCCACAGAACACACACACATTTCCATTCAAATTAGAAACAATTTGTTGTACTGTAGACCTGGCTACAGAAGTACAGAGACCACACATTATTGATGTAGCTTGTTTTTAAAGTTATTTTCAAAATACACAAAGCCCCCCCCAAAAAAAAACCCCACCCAAAACCTTGACTTTGTTTTATGCAAGATCGCCCTGGCCCTATAGAAGGCAAAACAAGGCTGAAAAACCACCCAAGGTTAAGGGCTATAGAAAGAAGGAGACAGAGAGGGACTCAGGAAAGCCGGAGACAGGAATTAACATTCCTTTTAAAAATGGCAAGATCGTAGGCAGGGGGGGGGGGGGGAGAGCAAGAACCAGGAAGAGAATTCCAAGTATAGAGGCAGAACGAGTTCCTTTTATGCGAGCATGCATATTCAACAGTCAACAGACTACACGCTGCCGCATTTGCGTCAACAATCAAAGCAGATATTCATGCTATGAGTCCCTCACTCCGTGTATAGGGAGCTCAGCGCGCTGCGGTGATCTCCCCATCGACTAACTGGGAAGCAAGAGAGAACGAGTTTGCACTTACCGCCTCCTCGGTCTCGGGGGGAAGTGCACGCCGTTCCGCCTGGGCGCATGCGCACTGTCCGTGTCTTGGCTGGCGACCGTGCGGCGCCATTTTGAGCGTTGGGCTCCGAAGCACACATGTGGCCATTTTCCGAGGGGCATGCAGATATATACGGCTCGGTACGGTTTGCAGTCGAGCGTACAGCGTGCGGAGACTAGGCCCGGAGACACCTCTGCCTGGTATATGCACGCAGAGCCCGAAGGGTTGGAAAAAACACACAAAAAATATGACTTGCGATGATCTACTGGTGGTGCAGCATGCAGCTCATCCACGTCACTGGTAGCCGCGCGTTGCGCGTTGAAGGTAAAAGCAGCATAAAGGCTTGGCTGGTAACCAAATTAGTAGCTGCCACAACAGTAACATTAGCGCGCCAGTCTGCGTTAAAGCAATTACACATAGTATAGCAAGATGGCTGCCAGTGGCGTTTTAAGTGTTGCAAGCACATTGTCGTTTCATATAGCGCCCATAGGCCTATTCCTCTTCGCAATCCATGAGGGCTCGGCTCGTCCAATAATTATTTACAAGGTTAAGGTTTATAGACATCGTGGGCGACCCATTGAATCGCAATTCATTTTTCCTTGGGCGAAAAGTTGAAGAAGAAAAAAACACCACTCTCGCATAGAATCCTGCCACAATGCATGGGCTACACGAGGAAAAGGATATTGACTATAGGAACGCTGTCAATTTTTTCTCCCTCTAACCTAATCGTGGGGAGAAGCGGCAGTGAATACGAAATTTATGTGCGAAATGAGAACAACCAGATAGACGAAATTCCTTCGCTCACATCCGTGAGAAAAGATGGTTCAGAATGCTCGGCTTTGGCACGAGAATGCACAGGGTGAGAGGTGGAGTAGAGGAAAGGGGATGTTGACTTGGATGTCCAGCCTGAAAGGTTGGTCTAAAGGGGAATGAAACCCCGAGAAAAATGTTGGCTTATCTGATTGGGTGTTAAAAACAACCTACAATTACCTATGTGCTACTCACCTACGAGTTTCACAAAGAGGGAAAAATTATTGAATTCGGTGGTCGAATTCGCGTTCCAGCAAACCGCCATCTTTTCGAATGGCCCGCCAGTCACTGCGGGGTATGACATCGCAACGGAAAACTCCCACATGGGCCCGGACGAATGTACCCCTACTACATGTACAGTATATACTGCGTGCAGTTATAACTCGCGAGCTGAACGATGGTGTACTGCCAGGCTTTTGGATGTCAAAATGCCAGCGGGAAAAAGCTGGGGAAATCTTTCCATGCAAAGTCGAGACTAGATCGAGACTATACGTAATTACCACGCTACTTATCACGTCATTTCAAATGTATACTTTGAGAAATTTCTCAACTTTGATGGCCGCAGCCCACTTTCTAAACAACTCAGGTCTCTTGTCCATGTTGGGAACTGCGTGGAAAAAGGCCGAGGAAGAGGAGAAAAAAACCCCAGAAAACAAAACAGAGAGAATTGAAGCACCGTTTGTATAATCGACCTCTTTTTTTAAAACCTTCTACCACTGCCTTTCGTATCAAAAAGGAACGATGAGAACCGAACAGTCACGTATGCTAATTTGCCGATGGAATGCCTCAGATATCAGAGCCCACGATGAGCTCAGGTTCAGAAACACGTGACAAAAACAAACCCCATGAGAATCAAACAAACACTGAACTCATTTATATCAGTGCACTGTGTTTTATTGGTTACATTTTGAGTGCAATTTATTTTTAACCGCTGTTTTGATTCGTTGTGATCATAGTATTCCAATTAGAATAATTATATTGATTACATCTTGTTATTTTGGTTACGGGAGCGTGTTGCTCTTCGGAAAGTGAGGGTAAAATAATTATATTACCGGCTTTCCAAAGATGTAGATTATCGGACATTTTCATAAATTTCGTGTATGCATAACAAGACCATTGATATAATTTTATTGCAAATAATATATATTTATGGATAGCTATTTTCCGACTGCAATCCAAAATGTCACAAGATAATGGCTAAGGGCAAACGTAGCCATGAGCTATAGGCCTATCAAACATTGATTTATAAATTGATTTCGTTTAGGCTTTTTTCGAATATTATGCAAAATGTGACCGACCAGACCTAGACGAAAGAAACATACCGAAAGGCTTAAATGCGACAAATACCAAATATTTTTAAACGCAAAAGAAGAAAAGAAAACTGTGATTGGAGGCTGTATAAGTTTAATTAACGACGAAATCTTGAATTAGATCAAAAATAAAACACCATTTAAGATACCTTTAAAACTCTATAATCGTAAAAGTTCACATGATGAAATGGACGGTTTTCTGTAACGATGCTCATCTTAATTTTATTTTACATTATGAATCAAAGTGATTTTTTGGTCGAAAGCTTTCACACAAACACAAGCACAGTGCTTGCAACGCGTGAACAATTTGATGAAAATTGTAGAACGCCTAATATTTCCACGTAAGCCTACGCCTTTTTATTCGAAAGTGACATGGCCAGACTAGAAAATAGTTTGGTTTCTCCTTAGCTTAAAAAAGAGAACTACATATTTTGTCTGTGAAAAAGAAAACCCATGCAGAGACATCGTGTTGTGTGTATTTTGGTGATTGTTATAATATTAAACGTGAATAATGATATTCGAACGAACACAGACATGTCCTAACTTCCGATGTCTGTTTCACATCAGGAGGTAAAAGCGATAGATATAGTTTTCATATATTTATAATCTGATCTTTATATACAAATAATGCACTGGTCTATCCTCTTTTTTTTAAAGGTTGTCCATTACTGCCGAGCAAACAACGACACGGGAAAAGATTCAAGCCATAATTCAAACAGAACCGAAAACGCAATCAAAAGATATAATATATATACAACGTTTAGTCCCATAACCTGTAATTATTTACCATCCAAATTACAGCCACCACACCATGACACGCATATACACCTAACAGCACGATAAAATCTCGAAAAAAAGAAAAGAAAATCAGTTAAAACGGCTTCAACCCAGGCCCGTTTTTTGCAGACGAGCCAGCCAAGTCAATATCCCCGTAGACTTGAACATGTAAACTGACAACCACATTTTGCTTCCCAGGAAATGCACGGCAAAAAAAAAAAAAAAAAAAACTCACACCAACGCACAATGTGCACCTACACGGTGTAAATACGGTGCGCGAAATCACACTCTACACGTTGCACTCAGTTTTAGTTAAATATTATACAAGACCGTGCCGCGGAGGGAGCCGAATGGTTATGTACATGTAAGGTCCCTGCGAAGTAGATTGAAGGCGGTCCATAGCATGGGTACGAACATTGTACCGTCTGCAGTACTACTAGTATGTAGTACTATACGGCAATGAACGTGTGTATAGCGTACCGTACCGTCAATTTGATAACGCGCCCACAAAGAAAAAATATACACGAATGCGATCGATAGGCTTTGGCGGGAAGCGAAGGCTATAGTCACACGTCTGAGACGCCTCTCACACCACGCCCACATTTGCTTCAATCGATGATTCACGGCTCTGATTCTCTCAAGGTCTGCGCCCTAAATGAAGCAGTCTGTACCGCCACCGGTTGGCGCTATTATATGTAGTATCTGAAACTATATGACGCGAATGTCAGAACTTAATACATCCATTGCATTTCGTGCGCTATACTGGTTGTTATTGTACTTGACATTCAGGTCGGTACGGGTGTGTGTGGTAAAGAACATGCCCCATACGGTATGAGGCCCCTTTTCGCAAAACCCGGCTTAGGCTTCGGCTCCGGCTTCGTCTCTCTTATCCAAAAGCTGAAAACGCAGGTTGGAGTTCTTTGTTGAAGTTGAAGCTTCGGATTCTCTTTCAAAATGCAAAGCCAAAGCCAAACAAAGCCAAAGACCTCGCATTCTCTTGCCCTGTACTTGAAAGTGGACGAAAGAAAGAAAGAGAGACAGACAGACAGACAAAGCCGGAGCCTGGGTCGAAGCCAGCTTTTGGAAAAGGGCCCACGAAGCAATCGTGCCAGCGCAGTTTCTGAAAGTGACCGGCAAGGGCTTGCGCTGAATCGATCGGGTTGGTATCACCGTATCATTAGGACGCCCGCAATAGCTACTAACACGTCCACAAGGTCACGGTACCTCCCTATAGGCCTTTCCCAATATCCATGCACAATTGTATGCATGGAACTGAAAGCGAGGCTATGGGCGCTAAAGATTTCCAAGACTAGTCGTTGTTCCCCGCTGCTTCATGATCTTTTCTTAATTGGCATATTCTTCAACAAAACCGAACGTTATAGGAACAACGGCACGGTCCCTTGAATTCACCGCCATCTTGGAAATCTAGCGCCCATAGCTTCGTTTTGAGCTTAATGCATAAAATCTGCTTAATTATTAAGAACGCAGTGGCTGTTGTTACGGCAGTCGTCCGTGTGGTTCCCTGACTTCACAGTATTTGTCAGGATGTTTAGCTCTTGGAACCAGACTATCAGCTAATAGACTGGTTCAACCAGCCTGCAATGCTGACGAAATACAATCAAGTCAGGGAACCACACGGACGACTGCCGTAACAACAGCCACTGCGTATTACGAAAGGCCTAATGGTAATTTATAGCTACCGGTACCACCGGAGTGTGGTTGTTTACCAAATGTTTCGTAACGTTGTTTTGGAGAGGCGTATGGAGTGATACTTTTGTTTTTTTACCCGTTTTCTCCCCTGCAGTGGGACGTACAAAAACACCCCCATCCGGACAGCCGAGATGGTATAGCCCGGCCCACACAAGCGAACGCCCTAATTTGTTGGAATCGAGGGCGGCACAACAGCGAAGCGTTTTATTCTCGTTTCCACGCCTCGAGTGCGAACTGATTTAAAATGGCAGCGTGCAGCGCTGGGAAGCACCTACAAAGAAAAACAAACTGCCCGGCAAAGTGTGATTGATGTTGTCTGTATGTCCAACACACATGCACTCACACTTTGTAAAACTAACATGCAATTTGGGGCGATTAATTTTACGCAGTCTCATAGTGGCCGCCGGTCGTATACCACGAAGTGACCTATACCTCTGATATCGGTATTTCGAGATCGCTCATTTTCGGACTGAACAATTTCCAATTCCCCTTCGCGATAATCTAAGGCCATTGGTTCATAGCTTAGCGAACATTAAGACACTATTGATGCCAGAGGTTGACGATTATTTTTTGTTTTATAATTGGTAACCAAAAAACCCTAAAGACTCACTCTCGTCAACCATTTAGATAGAGTTATGGAAACGTACAAAGAAGAATGTGGATAATATGATAGTATTCTTTGCTCGTTTCCACTCCTGTTCTGCACCAAATGAGATGAAAAAAAAATCCCACTAGAAGTCACACGACGGCATGTTAACGTAGGTCGCGCGATGGGTCTATAGGGAAGTTGTATAGTGGGGCTTCGGTCGTCCATGGATAGTTGTGGCTCTGTTTGTGTGGTCTCCACATTTGCGCACCACACATATCGTAGCGGGGATAGGATTGCAACGGCAAACAGCAATTGTAAGGGAGAGATAGATGGGGAAGAGAGGGGGAGAGAGGGGAGAGAGGGGGGGGAGAGAGACAGAGACACAGAGAGAGAAGATGGAGAGAGAGATAGAGGGGAGATGGAGAGAGAGAGAGAGAAGAGGCAGAGAGAGAGAGGGGAGAGAGAAGAGGTGAGAGAGAGGGGAGAGGGGAAGAGAGAGGGGAAGAGAGAGGGGAGGGGGAAGAGAGAGGGGGTATGGGAAGAGAGAGAGAGAGCAAGTGAAAGAGAGAGAAGAGGGAAGGAGAGAGGGGAGGGAGAGAGAGAAGAGGGGGAGAGGGGAGAGGGAGAGAGAGATCAGAGGGGGAGGGAGAGCAGAGGGAGAGAGAGAGAGAGAGAGGAGAGAGGGGGAGAGCACACAGCCCGTGGAACGATCCACTGTTGTGCGGATGTTAATTAGAAAATGCCTCGACCGCGGCTTGGGACAATGCTGACTCTACCACCGACAACATTTCCGCACTTATAGACTCGGATTACGACAAAATAGATCGTGGTTTGGGAGATAGCCCGCGCTCCCGCGATCTCCCCCCCCCCCCCCCCACCATCGAAATCCTTCTCAGAAATCGCGGATGCATTTGGACGGTGCTCTATTTACTTAAAAACAGACCCAGATCTCCTACAGGAGGTGTATTATACAGACCGCTCCTGAGACGAGCTAAAAGCCTCGCTGTCCCATCAGCCGAAATTGTTCAGCCGACAATTGATCCGGTATGGGGCCCGGCCCAGCTAAGTACACAGTCCACACGGCGTGGCCAGAGACGCTGTGCCGATAGACGCGGCAGGATGGCTTCGCTGGCGATGCTCTTATTTTTTTTTTTGGTTCTCCTCCTCTCCTCGTCCCGGTGAAAGACAACTCCGAAATCAATAGCGATATGGTTCGGGACGGAGCGATCGCCGGTGCCATGCGGGCGGAACGCAACGCCGGCGCTGTGCCGCGAGGGATCGGGGCTGGGACGGGATGGGAGGGAGGGCGAGAGGGGAGGCAGGGGAGGGAGGGAAGGGAGGGGAGGGGAAGGAGGATGGTTAGGCAGGGCAGGGAGGCAGGGGTTGGAGGCAGGGGGTGGAGGGAGGGAGGGAGGGAGGGAGAGAGAGAGGGAGAGAGCTAGGAGGGGTGGAGGGAGAAGGGGGTTGATGGAGAGGGGGAGGGAGGGAGTGTGGGAGAGGCAGGGAGGAGAGGGAGGGGGAGAAGGAGAGGGAGAGAGAGAGGAAGGGGAGGAAGGGAAGGGAGGAAGGAGAGGGAGGAGAAGGTTGACTTAACTTAATGGCAGGGTACACCATGTGCAAAGGTCAAATAATCGCATCCATACTTTGTTTAACCAAGCATATGCATATAATAACACATCAGCGTGAGTTTTGGCTCAACAACCACGTCTAGAGAAAACAATAGAAACGAGAGTAGAACAGAAAATGAGCGGTATTTTAAAAAAGGGCATCTTATATTTCCAACGATCGTTCTCGAACGATACACAAATCCATACGATTAAGTGAGATTAATTGAGACAAGGCCGGGACTTAAAGGCCCTATACGACATTGGTAAAAAAGATTTCCACAGTTTGTGTGTTAAACTATTAAACATCCCAAAAAGCAATCCTGCGAAGGTTTTATCTCAAATGGTGATCTGGGAGAGTAGAAAAAGGTAACAAAAAACGGTCACGATTTTCGCACCGTTCTGTAGTAGAGTAATAAACTATTTGTCGATGTTTGAGTTAATATTTCTCGAAAAGTACAGCATCCCAGACCGTAAGATTTCAACATGTGGATTATATCATGACCATCTACAAACTGTGTAAATTAGAAGGAAATCTGTGGACATCGATATTTTCCGATCTTCCCAATGTTGTATTGGACCTTCAAACTCAGCTACGTAATGTACATGTGTGTAGGTGAAGAAAAAATGACTAAAAATTAAACAAAACATGCTGCAAAGCTGCTCACTTTTTAGATTGACGACATAGTCACTAGCCTCGGCAAGTTGTACTGCACTATAGCAGTACCATTCTCGGTTTCAATCTAAGAAGGGCTTCTGCTTTTCAAAGGCAGACGGCTTTTCAGACTGGTCCAGAGATCGAAACGCCAGGGCGCTCCTAGGATTCCTTTCTCCTAAACGAAGATATCCCTATCCTAGCAAAACCCTTCCGAAATTCAGACGCCCTCAAGTTCGAGAACGGGCCAGCTAGGATCGAAACGTTGCCTTACTTTGCCATCGTGAATCATGTGGTTTGGTTCCGCGATTCGCAATTTAAACAAAAAAAAACCGCTCAAAACGCAGGTGGCATATACAGAAACGAACCCTTAACCCCTAGAGAACTGTTCATTAAAAGCATTCTCCCAACAAAATCTAGCCAGCAAAATCGCCAAAGATCATCGCGTCGGAGAGTGACTCGGGTGGTGGCTCGGAGCAGACCCAGTAGAAAAGTCCTTCGGCGGAATCCGGCGGTCTCCATCAGACGACGGGGAAGAACACCGTGTTGCCGGCTCTCCTCAGCTGCAGAGCCACACCGCACCCTCCGCACGCCGTGTCGCTCACGGCAAGCACTCTGCAACGCGACTTCACCGTGAAAAGAAAAGAAAACCCTCCATGCCCATCTAAAACAGCTGCACCAGTTTGAGTAACATCTGAAAGCACAGCGTGGCTAAAATGAAAGACTGCATGCGCTCAAATCATCAGTTTGGTTCGTAGCCTGACAAATCAAAACAAAACGAGACAGCACGGACAATATTTTCCCTTTTTTTTTTAAGCTAAAGGCACATCGTGTCCCCACCGTAGTTGTTGAGGTCAAAAATTCGAAAGTGCGTCGTCAACGGACGCACGGAGTCGTCAATCTCAGAGGGCCCCGACCTCTAGAGAGATTAAATTCTGACTCGCCCAGCGCTCCTCCGGGCTCGCACGCACACTAATAAGACCGTGAATGTCAATCACAAGCGTCATTGTTGACCGCTGTATGTACGTCGTATTCGCCTAGAGCAACGCCAGTTGTGTACTGTAACAGCAAAACAAGCGCACCCGACAATTTGTTTCTTCGATCATCAAATTCAAACGGAGAAACCTTCGGCAACACTTGTACCTATATCTTGGAGGGAACTGCCCTGCTTCGAGAAGAACCTGCATCGAAGCTGAGCACGGGGGAGCCATATTTTGGTCCAAGCCAATCCGGTACAATCATACGGTTAGCATCAGCATCAACAATGGCGTCGAGATAGAAGAGCGAGAACTTCTCAAGCCGATGAACTAGGACAGGGAACATTGGGTTCAATATGTTGATGCAGCCTCTTCTACCTCTACGACTGATGTTGATGGTGGCGATGGTGACGACGGTGACGATGGTGACAATAATGACGATGGTGACGATAATGACGATGGTGACGATGATGACGATGGTGGCAATGTTGACGTTGGTGACGATGACGAAGATGGTACACGGTGACGATGGGGACGACGGTGACGTTGGTGACGATGATGACGATAGTGACGATGGTAACGATGGTGACAATGGTGACAATGATGACGATGGTGACAATGGTGACGATGGTGACGATGGTGACGATGGTGACAATGGTGACGATGGTGACGATGGTGACGATGGTGACAATGGTGACAATGATGACGATGGTGACAATGGTGACGATGGTGACGATGGTGACAATGGTGACAATGGCGAGGATGGTGACATTGGTGACGATGGTGACGAAGGTGACGACGGTGGCGATGTTGACGACGGTGACGATGGTGACGATGGTAACAATGGTGGCGATGGTGACGATGGTAGGGATGATGACGATGGTCATGGCATTATAAACAGCTTCGGGCGAAGCTTCGAGCGACCTTTTCCGTCGGCTCGTGCAGCGACTGCATCGGAACAGCACAGACCAATCCCTGGGCATGGGATCGCAGTGGCCGTGATGCGCGGCCAACTGACCAAACACTGGGCAAAGTGCGATTTACAACGGTTGACTTCTAACGCAATAACTCATTAGAAATGATTCATGTCAATATTTGAAGAAGAGAAAGAAAAGAAATAAAGTAAAACAAAAAAAATTGGAGAAGATCCGGGAAGCGTGTCTGTCAGTCTGAATTCGGGGAAAAGGTTGACGGTACCAGGTACAACTGGTCCGCCGTGCGGACTGCCAGCGATTGTTCCACCGAAGCACCAAGAGAGCTCGCCGCAGTCGCTCAAAGACGCTCCGGTCCTTATTGGCTGCAAGTTGTTGAGGTGTTCTTTTCTTTCTTGTATTCCCCCATCGCATTAGAGCGTGACGAGAAACGGCCCCGTCTGCGGGAGTAATCTCGCACTTCCGACAAGACATCGGCGGTGCCGACCCGCCTCTCACCCACACAGTCACACAGAGAGAGACACCCCTTGTTTGCTCAGTAACCCAACGTCCCCCTCTTCTTCCCTCTACCCCTTCACCCACCCGCCCACCCACACACCCTCCGCCTTGCTCGGAACCACGATTGATTCTCCAAATACATTAAGCGGCGGGATTGAGGCGAGGAGAAAGAGGAGAAAGGAGGAGGAGAAGAGAGAAAGAGAGAGAGCCCTAGATATGTAGCGATATTCGCACATGATCTATTTCGGCCGCTGTTTACGCGGCGCTCTGCAGATTGCATTGATATGGATTCGCTTTTCCACGTTGGGCAGATGTTATCGACCTGGGTGTCGGATTCTCTCTCCCTCTCTCTCTCTCTCTCTTCCCCCACCTCCTTCCCCTCCTCTCTCTCTCCCTCTCCCTTCCCCCTCTCTCTCTGTCTCTGTCCCTCTTCCTAAGCGACTACGGACGTCATTTGAAGCAGCTGATGGGTCGTTTCCTCCGTTCCATATTTTTTTAAAAATTAGGATGCGAGGAGGATTGCGAGTGTTCACCGCACGCCCGTGAGAATGCGGGCCGTAGCCCGACCGGCGTCGACAGCCTCGCCTGTATACGATGACTTCTTCGCAACTTTCCCCCGGGGGGGGGGGTCTGGCCGGCTCGTCCTGGCTTTGCCAAACGCCTCTGGGACGGTCCCTGGTTTCATCCGACGCGCTTGTGCATCAGGAAGGGAGGGCCGTCGCTGGTTCGCGCGCGGTCTTTCATGCACGCGTGTGCCGGTGCAGCAGTGACGTGACTGTCGACTGCACGTGAACATAGTGTACCGTGGCAGAAAGCACGCCTGGCAGTTTTTAAACCCCCCTCCTCTCGACTGAAGGCTTTGACACTCTATCCCCTGCATTAGATAACAGACTAAGGCCGTGTCCCAAAGTATTGGTTGCGGCTAGAAGTAACACGCAACTCTATGGGAACTGGCTGCAGCCGCTTGTTGGCGACTTCCATAGCCGCGTGTGTAGTTTCAAGCCGTATAGACAATGAACTCGGACGCAACCTAATTGTCACCACAATATGACGTCCAGCAACAAGACGCCATTTCGAATGCCTTTGAACGGGACAGGGAGACCAGACCATTCTATTAGAGGCGGATGCAACGAGTCATTGGCCTGCTCCGAGGCGTAACGTATAGCAACAGTGTGTGCTCAGTCAGAGGACTTTCAGTGGTGGTCATTCAGGGCACCAGACGGGGTTCGGAAACAGTGTGCCTGCGCACGCGCTACGTCAGTGCGTCGCGCACCCAACGTAGTCAGGGCACCAAGCAACACTGTCCACCAATCGTTGTTTTCACAGCCTCAAAAAGTTGTCCACAGGTAAAGCAGTGCGACAAATGCGACGACAATCCATCCAATATGCACGCAGCAGTCAAAGCCAATGGCACACAACCAGTCGACTTCCAGTTGGCAGCTTGTGGTCGAGTTGCAGCGTTATTGAGTGATGCTCGTGTGGTTTCGAGCGCGAGATAGAACAAGATTCGCGTGTGAAGAACCGACCGCCCCAACTCGGCCTGTAAAAGTCGAGTACAGCAAGCCGGTTTTTCCTCCATCGGTACTAATAGTGTTGTCAATCGCGAGTTGCCGATTCTCGCAATCGGACCTCTGCACAGAACTCTTCGGGTCACTCCCAGCAGCACGGTGACGTTCGTCTGCACGCGTTCCGATCCGACCGCCCGTTTTTTTTCTCTCTGCGATGGTCCCCGGCACGTCGGCGGCTTTCACACTGGCGAGTTGCACGCGCGCGTGACCGCGTGATATTGTACGACCGCGCAGTCGAGCCTCCGAGTAAAATATCGTGCGCTGCTTGCAGTGAGTGTTGGTAATAACCAGACGGATATGGTGAGCCAATCTGACGGATCGCTTGCAATGGTCAGGCCGTCGAAGTTTCGTCGCAAAAAGCGGGTTACGCCTTTCTCACTCGCGACTCTTCCGATAATCAGAGGGTGCATTGTCCTAGAACGCATGAACATATCCTGTGCTTCCCCCTATTAAAGGTGAGCAGATGCATCACGTGGCCAGGGGTGGGAGGTGGCTGGGGGGGAGTCTCATCTGACGAGTGTCGTGACGGCCAAGATGGCGGCCACCGTCCACCAGAGGCAGGGGGTCCGCTGGCCGACGAGAGAGGGCGCTGCGTTGCAGAGGTCCGACTGGCAGCAGGACATGCAGACGCCCGACTCGCCCGTCTCCTCGCCGCACAGGTCCAGGTCCGTGCAGTTGGTGAAGTACTTGCAGCCGCGCGTGTAGCTCGTGATGGCGCCGGCAGCTTTCTGCATCACGACCTGCAGGCGGTAAAAAAACAAAAAAAACAACACACGGTAAACAGAGACACGTTGAGCGATACTCAATACAGTCATACCAAACGATCCTATAGCGCGCGAAGCGGGCAAGATAGCCTACTTTCGCTTCTGAGGAGTGAAGTGATGCTACGGGAAGAGCCGGTAGCTCAAAGATGTGTGCCTTGTGTGCTCTGCCCGTACTCAGGAGACAGTTTGATTCCAATCACTGATATTCAACCCACATCATGGACCAACGTCAGTTCAGGAATATCAACTATATCAATCATTTAAAGGTCCATCGTTGGATTGCGTTTGTCAAAATCAATCTGAAACTTGCAAACCTTCGGATAAAAAAACCCGCAGTGTTTTTTACACTACAGAGTGACTGTCTAGTCCTGATCGAGTCCATGGCTGTATGTTTATGCGCTGGGGTGAACGTTGCTTCGTAAATAAGCTAAGTGAAAGCTGCTCACTGGCTATTACTGATCCGCAATTCATACATTTCAAAAGTTAGAGGGCCTGACGGTTTTTTATCCTAGTAGAACCTTTGAGAATAGTCCTGCAAGGATCGAAATGGCAGGCCCTCTAACCTTTGAGATAGGTCCTGCTAGGATCGAAACGTCAGGTCCTCTAACATTTGAGAAAAGGTCCTGCTAAGATCGAAACGTCAGGCCCTCTAACCTTTGAGAGAGGTCCTGCTAGGATCGAAATGGCAGGCCCTCTAACCTTTGAGAGAGGTCCTGCTAGGATCGAAACGTCAGGTCCTCTAACATTTGAGAAAAGGTCCTGCTAGGATCGAAACGTCAGGCCCTCTAACCTTTGAGAGAGGTCCTGCTAGGATCGAAATGGCAGGCCCTCTAACCTTTGAGAGAGGTCCTGCTAGGATCGAAACGTCAGGTCCTCTAACATTTGAGAAAAGGTCCTGCTAGGATCGAAACGTCAGGCCCTCTAACCTTTGAGAGAGGTCCTGCTAGGATCGAAATGGCAGGCCCTCTAACCTTTGAGAGAGGTCCTGCTAGGATCAAAACGCCAGGCCCTCTAACATTTGAGAAAAGGTCCTGCTAGGATCGAAACGTCAGGCCCTCTAACCTTTGAGAGAGGTCCTGCCAGGATCGAAACGTCAGGCCCTCTAACATTTGAGAAAAGGTCCTGCTAGGATCGAAATGGCAGGCCTCTAACCTTTGAGAGAGGTCCTGCTAGGATCGAAACGTCAGGTCCTCTAACATTTGAGAAAAGGTCCTGCTAGGATCGAAACGTCAGGCCCTCTAACCTTTGAGAGAGGTCCTGCTAGGATCGAAATGGCAGGTCCTCTAACCTTTGAGAGAAGGTCCTGCTAGGATCGAAACGTCAGGCCCTCTAACATTTGAGAACACACGGGAGGTGAATCTGCTCGAGCCCAAACGGGGAGATTTCCTCCCGTTTACCGCTATAGCATAGAGCGAAGACCCATACAGGCCCCGTGAGTATTAATAGCTCGGGCGTGAACGCGCCCCAGTTGCGGTCCGCTTGGCCGCGCCGAACGCGGCGGCACCACGCCGTACCGAAGTGCACACAACACCGCCGCCTAAACCGTCCGGCCCACACCCTTCATCGCGGCCGCGCAAATTGGTAAGTCACTGGGGCGGACAAGGCGTAATTACGACTGGGGTCTCGCGGAGGCCAGCGATTCAGCCTGAACGAGAATTTAATCAGCTGTTATACTCCCGAGCCAACTCTATAGGCAGGTCTGCGCTTTCCAATGACAAACCGTTGCTTTTTGTTTCGCTTACAAAATAAACAAAACACCAAGTGGGTATACAATGCTGCGATACTAGCAGGACCTTTCTCAAAGGCCTTTCAAAAAGGTCCTATAGTAGCGGGCGATTTTCACCAAACCCATCGTAACTTACGATCAATCGCTAAACGATGAACGATGTGCATAAACCACACGGTGTGTCACAACTTACGATGAGTTATCCATCGTAAGTTGAGTTAAAATGCATCGTAGTATAGGCTTTGTGAAATCAACCCAGTGGTCAAGATGGCATATCGTAATTCTTTTTTTTTTTTTTTTTAGATTTGTGTACTTAAGGTCAATCATTATAGGCTGTTTAAAAGTATCAGTCAGGTTTTGCTCTTAGCTTGTCCTTGGCTGATTTATTAATTTCAAAATCATAGATACAACTGCGTTGAGGAGAAAGAGGAGAATGTACTTTTAGAGGTTTTGCCCTTACTCGACGTGATAAACACTGGGTATTCGGTGCTTTGCCCGGTGCCTGATAAAAATCATTTTCGGCAGCTCGGGCGGGATTCGAACTTCGAAGGTCGTGTGGTGGATTCGAATAATCCACGAGAGTCGCGGGTTTGAATGCCGCCCGAGCTGCCTGAAATAATTATTTTCATCTTTCCAAGAGGCTGTGTACGCATTTCTCTGATACATTTTACTCTTTTCAGTAAACGGTAGGGCCTATATAAACTACGTACTAAGGACATATCATATCAATAGACTTATTGGGACAGTAGAGAATCGGTTCAAAAATGAAAAAAAAAGGCTTGAAAAGGCTGGAACACGAACAAGAAAAGTGAGAGAAATGGTTTCGATCTCATTCGTGTCGTCAAGGGGTCGACTGCGTACAGCGGCGACCGGTTGCACCGGCGTGGCGTAACGAATACGGGTCTCCTATAATAGAGAACGTATCCCGTGGCTATATTGTGGCGTTATTGCAAAAAGGCGTGCACATCCATTATGCGGAACTCTCTCTTGACGCGGGCACCACGAGGAATCAACCAGAGTTCGCACAGTCGGGGGGCCGTGTACAGAAAAAAAAAGTAGAGCCTCGGGTATCTTTGCTTTCTATGAGGGGCAAATCAAATAAGAGTCTTCCATCATAAAAGCCTGCCGAAATCGCCCGGCAAAACCTCGTTTCACGGATGGAAAGGCAAAGTTGAAATGATGTAGAGCGTGCGCTTATTTAAAGCGACTCCCAGTGGATAATGGTTTTCCAAGTCGTTGTTACAGGTATACAGGCGTCTTGTACAGACATCACGTTGTGGTGCCTCGGATGTTTGTCTATTCTGTTCCCCCTTGGTCCGTCATTCTGTCAAGCGTCTGTCATCGCTCCTATCTTTCCTAACCTAGTCGGCCCTCTAGAAGACCTGCCTCGAGGAAGGTCGTGCTAGGATCGACGCGTCAGGCCTGTAAGGTGTAAGACTTTCATACGGTATATTCGTATATCTCCGCACCACGTACCCTATGCAACATTGGTAAAAGTCAAAAGATTGCCACAGTTTGTGTGTTAAACAAAACATTCCAACAAAGAAATCCTGCGAAGGTTTTAGCTCAAACGGTAATCTGAGAATGTAGAAAAAGGCAAAAGATCGTCACGGTTTTCGCATCGTTCTGTAGTGTAAGAAATAGTTAATACCTCGCGAGTATTAAAAATAAAATATTTTTATTAAAAATAAACTATTTGTCGCTATTTGAGTGGAGATTTATCGAGAAGTACAGCATCCCAGACCGTAAGATTTCAACATGAGGATTCTATAATGACCATCTACAAACTGTGTAAATTAGAAGGCAATCTGTGGACATCGATCTTCCCAATGTTGTATCGGGCCTTTAAATGGATCATAACACAGCATTGGTCAAAGAATAGCATCCATACGTTGTCTGATCCAACATAATGCATAAAATAGCACACCTGTG
>OX465109.1:8993919-8998919 GCA_949987565.1 Luidia sarsii | reverse complement strand
TATATTCTAAACGTTTTAGTGCGATCTCGGTCATAAACGAGGATATTTTATGCCAGGTAAAGTAACCAGTCAATCTATCAATCTGATTCTAATGGCGTTTTTGGAAATGCACTGCAAAAATAAGGGGCAATTATATGTGACCAGTACTTTGTCAACTTGTAACATAATAAATTGATCAATAAAAACACCGACTGACGAATTTGGTCGGTCAAAAAAACGCAGTCCAATTGTTGGACTAGCCACTCTGTCAAACACCTTTCTGCAGTGTAAAGTCCTATATATAGTGTCAATACACACATTCGATAATTATGAAGGTATGGAAATACTATACGGTACGATATTCACAACGTTAACCAGACTGAGGTGCTGACATTTTCGATCCTGGCAGGACCTTTGGAAAAGGCAGGCATCCAATTGTGCATCTGCACGGGGGTCGTGTAATTCAGCGCAACCAGCCTGCAACGGGTGCTTTTGTATCTACTTCATTCGGCAATTCCCGTGGAAAGGCAGATGTTTCATTGTATTATACAGATGAAGCAAGGACCTGCTGCCGATTTCACGAAGCTCCAAATGTTGCGCAACTTACGCAACATTCTGCTGCCTTTGCTGAATACAGCTGAACTGAGTCATACAGGCGCAAGACTTAGCAACATTTGTACGTTGCGTAACTTACGCAACTTTTCTTGAAATCGGCTGCACCTACAGACCGATAAAAGAGTATTTCAATCCCTTGCAATGAGGACATAAAGATTTTTTTTCCAAAATTGTATGCATCAATTTCCCCCAAACAAAATATGAAAATTCCTCCTAAAATTAATGTGAACACAGTCTTTGATTCAAGATATCAGCAGATTTAGTTGAGCTAAATTAAGATCGATGTAATTCCCTACGATGTCAAAGTCAAAACCATACATAGGTGGTTTTCAATCTGCTGTCAAAGTCTCCTAAATCGATACATCGCCCATCAGATCTACGTATTAGTATTGATTGCACTGAGTTTGATGTTGTACTGGTACCTAATGGTTATTTACATTAAAAGGGCTAAAAAAATGCTTGATAAAGCATGACGGCACACAATTTACCCTTCATCTCATTTCATTTCAAGTAAACTATTCTTACCATTTTCAAGACTGTCATTTTATGGATCATACGGGCACCTTTAAGCTGCAACAGGCCGGCCTGTGTTACACAACCACCCGCTTTATAATTCACGACTAAAAGAGAGCATTAAAGGTACATCGATGCATGGATTTAAAGGCCGCCTTATTGTGTCTACATTTCATAACCACTTCACGCCGGAACCTCCGAATTCGGGGTGGTCAGCAAACCAGTGTCCAAGTTTTAAGCAAAGACCTTTTTCAGCCTTCCATCAAATATCACGTAGCATGACAAACTCCCTACAGACGTTAGATAGTGACAGATTTGACTCTCTTATACAAACAGTGCAATCTCATTGATTTGTTTCCAGAATTTTTTAGCGAATTTTGGAGCCGGCGCATCTCATACCGAGCATCCAATATCCCCAAAACGGGCTAAAGGCAACAATCGTCGTGTGACAATATGTGACCCCGCACAACGACATGAGGAATATCCCACCAAAACACTTTTTGAGTAAACAACGCCTGAAGTTAAAGTATCTTCACAATTTGATCACAAATAAATTTTCTTTCTTTTTTTATTTTCGGAAATTTTAAGTATTAGAGGATATTATATTTTGATATCGTTTGAAAGCTAATGGTATGCTCTTTCACATCATTAGAACATCTCAAATTCTCAATATTGGGGTTATTCCTCATTATGCTGTGCCGGGTCACATATAGGGTTGGCAACAATGTTTTAATCAAGGAGAATGTAATTCAATGAGGTTTTGCCCTTGCTCGACGCGATGAACACTGAGTGCTCAGTGCTTCGCCCGATGCCTGATGAAACATATTTCAGGCAGCTCGGGCGAGATTCGAACCCGCGACTCTAGTGCCGATTTCCAGTACGGACGTCTCAACCACTGGACCACCGAGCTGGTCGAGGTCGTGTGGTGGATTCGAATAACGTATAGCGGCGGGTACCGCGTTACATCCTATAGATATAACATGATGTCTGCGTCGAGGAGAATGTATAATTCAATGGGGTTGAGCTGCCTGAAATATTTTCACCAGGCACTCGGGCAAAGCACTGAGCATTCAGTGCTTATCACGTCGAGCAAGGCCAAAACTTCTTTGAATTACATTCTCCTCGACGCAGACATCGTGTTACATCTCTATCAGGGGAGGAATCGTCATGCTTGGAGAGTTTTTTCGTGCCTAGTAAGAGACTCTGCGAAACCTGACCCAGGCCTCGATAGAAATGTGAGCGAATCAAGACTATAGTGAGCGATGTTGCACAGTACTATATACTGCATTCGGTTCAAGAGAGGATGAAGGACGGCGCACTTTATCAATAACGTAAATATTTGGCACTTTGGGTGAAACCTTTGCGTACAAGGCATATCGCTGTAACGAGTAAGAATAATGTTTTCCATTATATGCACATTTACAAGCCGCTCTGCAAAAATCATTTTACCTTACAATTTTACCCAACAATAGCAACACTTTATAACCAGTATGAGGTTTACAAAAGAAAATCAGAGTTTGTGATTGCTTTGGACCAACACAACCCAACTTCATTGACCAACGATGACACCGTTGATATTTGGACCCAGAGTCGGTCAGATTATTGGTTGGCTATTGATACTTTAGAGCTTATGGTTAGCCAAACACTTGAAGGATTGTATGCTGGAATCACCGAGCGTAAAGTTTCGCGTCGACACCATGTATGCGCCATCTCTTTCGAGAATGAGGTCATAGATATAACATGATGTTTGCGTCGAGGAGAATGTAATTCAAAGAGGTTTTGCCCTTACTCGACGTGATGGTAAACACTGAATGCTCAGTGCTTTGCCCGGTGCCTGATAAAAATATTCCAGGCAGCTCAGGCGAATAAATTAATTTTATTCGAATCCACCACACGACATCGACCAGCTCGGTGGTCCAGTGGTTAAGACGTCCGTACTAGAATTCGGGAGTCGCGGGTTCGAATCCCGCCCGAGCTGCCTGGAATATTTTTATCAGGCACCGGGCAAAGCACTGAGAATGAGGTCGTTTACGAGATGAAGGCTTATGGATCGGCCTTAGGCTCGTTAGAATAATATCACAGGCATTTAGAAACAAGCGTTTGGCCCCAGTGTCTTGGCGAATACCAAGCCAGCAGACCTTCAAATTCGGAAAACAAACCACGACCCGGATTGTAAGGTTTCGCCAGAAGCCTGAGCCCGATCGAGCCTGAAGGCCGCCGCACACGAGAGCTATCTGCTGAGCAAAAAGTCTCTCGTGGCCGTTAGCTCAGCACGTCGCTCACCGCGTGCGCTGAACGTTTAATGAGATTTCTGCCTCAAGAGGCCGTGAGACCAATATCTATCCTGTTTGATTTTGGCAACCATGTGAAAAGGGCGTGCGCTTTCATTGGCCATTTTTTTTTTGCTCAGCACGTACTGCCCAAGTCGCCGCACACGATGAGTTTTCATCCACGAGAGGCGAACAAAATCAAACAGGATAGATATTGGGTTCACGGCCTCTTTAAGGCAGAAATCTCACTAAATTTTCAGCGCACACGAGAGCTACGTGCTGAGCTAACGACCTGAGCGTGGCTCAGAGGAGCGCAGGCAGCACGGCTTCACCGCAAGGCATCCACAGATGTTAACGGAGATCGAGGTGCCCTTTGATTACAGCGGGGAAGAGAAGAAACTCACCGTGCAGCTGGGGAAGAGTCTGTAGGTCTGCTCGATCCCGTTCTCCTCCCGGCTGATGCTGTACGGGCACTGGACGGTCTCGTCCGTCTTGCCGCTCTCGCAGCGGGACAGCCGGTTCCCGAAGTCGGCCTCGAACTGGTAGGCCCGGCAGCTGTAGCACTCCAGGTAGGGCGGCGCGGCGGCCGCCGCCTCCAGGCACAGCTCCGCCAGCACGACCAGACCTGCGCAGGCGAGGAGAGACGAGGAGGAGAACACGGTCATCGGGTGCCGGTTGGAGGCCCGAGGAGTGCCGCAGCGTCGGCGTCGGCGGCTGGAGAGCGCGTCTACGCCGCCAAAGCCGGGGCGCGCCTTCTCCGCGCACCGCCGCGGCTCGTCGTCACCGCCGGTCGCTGACGGCATGGTGTCGGCGGCGTCTATCGCGGTTCGGTCGCGGACCGCCAGCGACTGAGCTATAGCTACACACGGGAGATTCTAAACAGTCTGTTGTATCGTGTCTACCGGCACGACATCAGAACGGACGCGATCTGGGTCGAGCCCTTTCTTTCGGTTTTTGAAGTGGCGCATCAGCGTCGCCTATAATACGTCCGTCCACTTCGCACAGCTGTGGATCCAACACTCGCGTGAAACCGGCTCTTTACGATTGCTGACAGTGCCGATCTGACGAAGCCTCTGCGCGCGTATGAACGCGACTGCATTAATAACGGTAGTGTGCCCGGAAGAGATGCATTCCGGGGGCGCTGCACGGACGACAGCATGCACCAGACTATGCTTCCAAGCAATGGCGGGAAAGAGCAACGGAGCCGCCATGGGGCACCAGACCACTTCTGCAGCGAAACCGTTGGGTGTTTTTTTTTTTTGTGGGGGGATCGAGGACGGAACAGAGGAGCTTGCGTAACAGTGTGCGTTACACAGCTATGTGACGGTATAATACAGAACAGAAGGGGGGGGGGTGATCTCGGTTTCGGTTCGACCAAAGTTACTACCTCGGGCGGTGGCTCCTGATGACAAATCACAGCCGGCCGTAGATTTCTAACTGATGGAGCAATTTCGCACTCCGGCTCGGTTTTCGTGAAACAGTCAGCGCGATGCATAATGACGGCAGGGTTCGATGTCGTAATTGGTAAGTTGGGATGGTAAGCCAACGCCGTGTGGACAATGGACGGAATATTTTAATGTCTCTCTCCCTCTCTGCCTCCCTGCCTCTCTCTCCCCTCTCTCT